>JAVSCE010000021.1:0-149286 GCA_032199065.1 Smutsia gigantea
TTTGAGGATGTGTATGTCAGAGAGTGGAGTAATCGTCTTATAACCCTCAGATTATATGAGTCTAACCAGATGTAACAGACTGTGTGTAACTGAGCATTTTTCTACCTACGGCAATAAAGCTTAAGTAGGGACTGCCCGTGTTCTGCCTGGGTTGCTAAGAGGAATGTTCTTTAGATGCTGACTTTTGAGTATTACTTAGTTCCCCATTTTACTGTATAAAAGCTTTTTACCAATAAAGCATTTTGGCATTCTGCACAAGACAGACTGTCCTCCTGTGATCTTTGTAAATATATCCTATCTCCCCTTTCAGGAACCTTTTGACAGCTGATGGCTGGCTCCATCATCTTATCATTGTGTCATGTATGCATACTGGCAAGCTAGCCAAAGGGAAAGAAAAGACACAAAATCTTGGTTTGGTTTTGTAAAGTAACACTAATTATAGTTATTTATGTGAACTTTTATCATTTGTTCCTAAGTACCATGCAGTAAAATATTGATTAAGACAACAAATAACTCTGTGTCAGATTCATTTTTTTGTGTGTTTTATTCAGTTATGATTGATAATAATGCCTCAGTCCTTATTGTTGATAGTAATGTGACACTGTGGTTTGATTACAACTTTTAGAACCTGGAAGGAACACTGCTTCCATTCCAAAAAAGAAAGTTTAGATAACAGTTGTTCCATGGTTGCCAGAATTAAGTTCATCTCATTTTGACTAGTAGGACTCAATGGCAGGTGAAATTGAATGACACAAGAATGACAAAGCAAGTTGAAAAGCAGAGGAGTGACAGATTGGCCAATTGTCAGCTCAAATGAACACAGTATTAATAGAAATTTGTTGTAATTATTGGAATACAGCTTTAGGGCTGTGGAAAAAAGCACAGCTTGGACCACAGTGCCTTTAGAGTAACTAAATTAAACTCAGCCTGTCCGCTCTGGTTGAGGATGTCCAGGCACACTCAGAGACTGCAAGGAATTATAATAAATATAATAATACGTTATAATGATCTTTAAAATGTTTATAAATACATATATATATATAATAACTTAAAATAGCATTTCGTGCTTTGCCTTCTTGAGGCTCAGCTTCAAGAAGCATTTTACTAAAATGATCTCAGTGATTAGCGTGAACTGTTGTTGAGGCAGGAGGGATATGAATATCATTCCTTCCATTTGAAGATGATCAAACTGAGGTCCCAGAAACTTCCAGTATTTGATTAAAGGTCCATCAGCAACTTAAAAGAAGGCAAGCAGTTGGAATGGAATCCTGGGTCTTTGGCTCCACATTCCAACTGTTAATGTGGTCTTATCTTAGTTTCCTTATGCCTCAGTTAACTGGTCTGTAATTTGGCTGGAGTCTTTTCGGCTATAGTCAGTAGATCTGGTCCTCCCAAGATTGTTTTGAAGAATAATAATTAAAATGACAGAACGTTTGCTAAGTATAGGGTGTTCTTTACATGACAAACATTATTTGCTAGCATTGGTTCCTAGCCCTTGCTCCCTCTCTTACAAAGAGAGTAAACATTCATTTAGAATTACAAAGGCTGAGCACATGCTCAGCAGTGACTAAGAGGAAAAGATTTGCCTCCTTCATGTACATGGTACATACAGTCAACACTTCACAAGTAAGTAGATCGCAGAGTCAAGGCTAGATTTCCATGATCTGAAGGTCAGTGATGGAGGGTGGCCCCCTTGCCATGTGCACCAGTTTTCCTTCGTTTGTGGCAAGAAGCAGCTTTGGATGTGCCACTGATGTGAAGTAGTCTTTTGTGCCATACCTCTCCCAGAAGAAGAGGAGGTTGCTCTCATCTTTGATGGTTTTGGGTGTCTCAGGCATCTCCTATGGTAAAGACAAAAGAGATCTGTTAGAGAACCAGGAGATGCTAGAAAAAGAACTAAAGCTCAATCCCTTCACATCTGGCCTTTGTGAGAAACATAGCACTTTAGGACCATGACTCTTTGATACGATGAGGTAAGCTCTTCATTCATTCGTTCACTCAGTGAGCATTTATTACATGCCAATTAGATGCCTGGCCCAGCCTATATATCATAGTTTATTTCCTTAGTTAACTGGAGAGAAATCCAAATTAGTCATGAAGGTTGCCAGTGGCACTAGTGTCTCACTGTACTTGGAAGGTAGGGTGAAACATGGGTCTTGTCCTGCCTTCAGTGTAGCCATAAGGCCTTTTGAGCACTGGCAATTCTACAACCTCTAAAACGTTTTGACCTCTAAGTGTGCAAATCATACCTTTGGGAAAATAATTTATCATTTTAGAGATGTTTATCTCCATGTTTAAACTAGCAATTAAAGGTTAATTTATTTAACCTCCTCCCTTGCCCCACTCCAAACACACACACAGACTTTGTAGGTAGATTGGCAGTTGAATCCTTTCAATACAAGTTTTGACAATTGTGATCTCTTCAGACTGTACTTTCCCATAAGTATGAATAAAATCTAACAACAAACACTTCCACGGAAGTAAAATTCAAATTTCAACTTGGGATGCTTCCCTCCTCTTTTTAATCTAAAGCAACTAAATATCCTTTTGAGGTCTCCTTGGGGTTTTCAATGTCAACATGGATTTCATTTCCCAAGCCTACTCCTCTTCTAGCCTCTCCCATCTCAGTAAATGGAGTTTCTCCCCTTCCTCCTGTTGGTCCTATCTGTGAAATACTTCTTTCCACCTGTCTCACCCTCCCCACTCTCCCCAATTGTTATGACTTCCAAATTGGATTCTTTGCTTTCTCTATTGTCTTCCTTCTGATCTATTCTCCATTTTAGAAAATATAAGTAAAGTCATGGCACTTCCCTGTTTGAACCCCTTTAGTAGTAAGTAAGGCTTTTCATTGTCCTTCAGATGGAATCCAAATGCAAGGCTCTGGAAACTAGCCTCTGCTTATCTTTCCTCCTCTTAGTGTTCCTTCTGGTCTTGAAGCTGGCCTCTCAAGCCTGGAAGCTCAGGGCCTCAGTGCACTCAGATCCCTCCAATTAGAATGCCCAGCCAGCCCCTTTGCCTGGTATGCTCCCTCCTATCAGCAGCTCTCACCTCTCAGGAGCACTGCTGTGCCACGCTATATAAAGAGCACTCTCCCCTTTTTCTCTATCTTAGCGCCTGTTCATTTGCTTTACAGCATCTGGCACTCTTTGCTGGTTGTTTGGCCAGTCTGTTGTCTGTGTTCACCACAGGACTAAGTTCTATAAGGCTAGGGACTTCAGCTTGCCACTGTCTACATGGCTTTTGGCACTCTGCTTGAAAGACAGAAGGCTCCAAATGAACAACGCTTGTTGAATGAATTCATGAATGAAGCTACTGCCCTACTCTATGGACGTCACTTTCACCTCACTTGTTTCAAGGAGAGAAACACATGCATCCACATAAATCCTAGTTAGGTGGGGCGGTTTACATTATTTACTGAATGAGAGTCTCCTGCTTATTGGTGGCAAAAGCACTGAAGGCTGTAGTGGGCGTGTGTGTGTCTGTATGCTTGAGAGGTAGTGGAGATGGGCTGGGATGAGGGATCTTGCTGGCCCCATTGAAAGAGGGGCTCTGGAGACAGGAGGCTGGAGTTTGAGTCTTGGTACCCAGCTTTTGGTTTTGTGCCCTTTAGCAGGTGACTAATCCTCTCTGATCTTAGTTGGCTTATTGAGTGTCAGCTCAGGCCGCATTGTCCTAATGCCAGTATGGTGAGTATTGATGCCAATATTGATCAAACATGGGTGAAATAAATGGATGCCCTGGGATGGGAGGTGAATAGGATTAGGCAGAAAAGGAAAAAGAAGGAAGAAGGCAGTTTACCTTTACCTCCTGCCACCTCCATTTCCCTCTTGCACAGACCCTACCTAGAATTGCCTCTGGGGATAGGTGAGAAGAAGGATGGGGGATGGGGGTCATGTTGGTGGCAGGTGAGGACTGTGGTAAGGAGAGATTACGACTGTACTACCCTGCTGGGGTGTCTGCCCTTTGGGATCACTTACAAATGTACGGGATGTAACATGAAGGTAGGCTGGAGACTGAGAACAACTGACCTTTAGCAGTACGGGCTCATCTTCATTTTGGGCACTCAAAAATAGCCGAGTTTTTGAGATTCTTAGAGTCACAGGAAATTTAGAATCATCTTCTGATGTATAAGCACCCATGTCAAATCTCACTGGTGAAGAGAAAAGCCAAAAAAATGTAAATGCATTGTATTTGTCTAAAATCAAGTGTGCTTATGTAGATATTTTGGGTGTGGATGCATGCGTGGGCATGTGTAGTTAGGTTCCCAGCTATGGTGTAAGTACCAGGAAGAGAATTTGATACATCTTTGTATCCTTCACAATGTCCACTACATTGGCTAGGCAGCTAAATACTTGGTTCTTTAGAATTTTTGGCTCTAATTCTTCAGAATTACCTGTTAAATGAATGCTCCAGGGCTGAGTATCTGTTGAATCCCTTATAATTACATTGGTGGGATAAGACCTTGCTTATTTGTGAGGCTGAGTTCCTAATGGCCTAATATGCGGGACTTTCAGGAAGCTGATACGCTTACACATTGCTAGTGGTAATGAAAAGTAGCTCAAGAAGTTAGAGAACAATGCTTAATAAAAGCTGCAAAATTATTGATGCCTAGAAACTCAGGAGTTCCACTTCTGGGATATGCTCCGAAGAAATTATCTCCTAGGTGAAAAATTACATGTACAAAGATATTTGCAGTAGAGTTCTTTAGAGCAAACCCATGGACCAGCATAGCAACATGATGAAATAGTCCAGTGCCACAGAAAATGGCAACTATGTATACGATGTCAAAGTGTGGGAAAACTGTGTGAAGTAATATTAAGTAGGAAAATGGAGCACAAACCAATGTACAAGTGTCATACAGTGGAAAGCATGTTAGCTGAACTATTTCCAGTGAGAAAGAGTGAGCTCAGTTTGTTTATTGCAAAGTAGCCTCTTTGGACCTCTGAAAATAATTTTGTATACTGATGGCATGGCCTGAGGCTAAAATATGTACACCACGGCAGTTGGATCTCTGTGACAAAATTTCCGGGAGACTATAAGTTCATCCTTCAGAATATGTTGCAGCTGACTGCCTGTTTTGCTTATAATTACGTTATCAAGGATAATGATTCTTTCTCGTTGGTGTTATTTCTATGTTTGGTCCTCAGGTTTTGTCACAGACAGTGATTGCTCCTCATCAGCTTCTGGGTAAATTCATTTTTCTGAGACTCAGTCTCCTTATCCTTAGAACCAAGGATAAGCACATCTGAGAGAACCAAAGGAGGTACTGGCTCAGAAAGCTTTACACCCCACTCAGTGCTTTCCAAGACCAGAAGCCTTTCTCGTGGAGCTTCCAGATTTGGCTACAGCTTCTGTTCTTGCCTGTTTTTTCATTGTTTTTTTTTTTTAAACCAGGGGAGATGTGCTTCATCTTATTGTAGAATTGTGAAAAGCCAGGAATGTAGAGAGGCTTATTCTTTGAAGGCAGAAAGCTTGAAAGAAATAAATAACAGAGACATCCACTCACCTGCATTTTCCATATTTTGTAATGCAGTCGCTGAGAGGTATGGACCCCATGTGACTCGAACAATGCTTTGATTGAGGACATCATTCAGGATGAATTGGGACTTGATGACGCTCATAAAGTTGTATTTCGTGTTGTTCTGGAATGTGTAAGTTGCCGATCTTGGCTTGATGATTTCTAAAACCATTACCACAAACTCAGATTAATGTCTAGGTACAACCACAGATGACAATTCTGCCCCAATGCAAACAAAGAAAGTAGCTAGGAAGGGACATTAGGAATATTCTGATGCAGGTGAGGAAATTGAGAGAGAAGTGAAGCCACCCAGTCAGCAGTAGAATTGGGTCTAGGATTATCCCAGTAGTTATTTATTTATTTTAAAACTTAAACTCCTTAGGTAGTGTTTTTTTGAAAAAAAAAACAACAACAAGATTATTTGTGCAACCTTCTCATTTTTGGTTTGGAGGTTTCTAAGAAATCAGGAAGACTCCTAGTATCCCCCACCTATATTTTCAAATGAATGCACACTGAGAAAAAAAACAAACACATTAAGAATTATACATCATGGAGAATGAAGCTCTAAATGTCTTCCCTCCTTCTTCACAGTTGTATATATCAGTAGTAGTTCTACTTTTAGGAGTCTAATCTAAGGAAATAAATGGTGACAGGAATGAACATTTATTGATATAAAGGTTCGTTGTTGCATTTACTTATGATGGTGAAAAACTGGCACTCTAAAATGCCTGATAACTCATGAACACAGGGAACAATCTGGGGTCGCCACCAGAGAGGGGGTGGGTAGACGGGCGAAGTAGATGAAGGGGATAAAGAGGTACAGACTTCCAATATAAAATAAATTAGTCATGGGGATGGAAGTACAGCATAGGGAATATAGCCAATAACATTGTAATAACTTTGTATGGTGACAGACTATAACTACCATGATGAGCATTTCATAATGTATATAATTGTCGAATCACCATGTTGTACATCTGAAACCAATATTTCATATCAATTTTATTTTAATGAAAAAGTGAAAGAAAAACCTGGATATAAAATTTTATATAGTGTGGTCTTAATAACATCAAATGAGTATGGTGTGTGCATGCAGACAAGACTTTAAGCGGCAAACCATTGTGCTTGCAGTGGCGAGCTGTTAGTGGCAGTAGGAGCAACTTGTATTTTCTTTCTTATATTTTCTTGTATATTCCAATTTTCTGTGTGAACATGTATTAGTGTTTAGCTGTTATCTTAAAAAACTGTTACATTAAAAATGTTGGGTTTGTGTTTCATGTAGAGGCTTGTGCAGTAGAGGCATGGGAGAAAAATCATGATTTTTATAGTCAGGCTGGATTTTTTTTCAGGCTTTCCCACTTAGACACTTTGGTGAAACTGGTGTGACTTGGCCGGGTTACTATCTCAATGAGCTTAGATTCCTCATACGGAAAATGAGAATGTAGGGCTGTTGTCAAGTTTAGAGATAGTGGAGCCATTAACAAACTAGCCATGCTGGTAGTATGAAGAGAGGCAGTAGTGGTAGTAATAACAGAAATAACAACAACAATAGCGAACATTTGTTGGGTATTTACTATGTGCTGGGCATTATTCTAGTCCAGAAGCTTGTGAGTATTGACTCATTTAACCTCACATGCAGGAGTTCTGATTATCTCTGTTTGACAGTATAGGAAACTGAGGCAAGAAAGGTTAAGTGACTTGCCCGAGGAGCCATGATTAGCAGGAGGAGGAACACAGTTTGTAAGCTGTCACCTACCAACATTATATGGCTGCTTTCTGCCTAAAGGCTAAAAGTCATACAGCCTTTACAATATGGCCATGAAATGAGTCTGTGAGCAAGTATTCTAGGCCTAAAGAAGGATAAAAATTAATTTACCTTCCTTATAGTCACCAGACTAATGCCTGGGTGTCCTCTTGTTACTCTGATTCTAGGTTTCATTTCCCTCCATACTCTGTTGGGCCCGTTGCTTAAGAATGAAAAGGGTATTATTTGTACTTGACTCCTTACCTTCTTCTGTGTCATTGGCAATGGCTTCCAGGTCATCATTGGTGATGAACTGATTTAAACTCAACCGTCTCTTCTTCAGAACCTTCCCACTGGCTGTCACCACCACCATACTCTCATTGAAGGTAATCTTGGATGAGGTAGAGGTTTCAGAGGTACTCAGAGACATAAATTTATCCATGCCGTCCTCATGAAGTGGGTCGTAGTTTGCATCATAGAAGGATTTCTGTGAGGAAGGAAGATGGAATGAGGCCCTTTCAATAGGAGTTTTATTCAACAGACTTAGTGAGAAGGATTTCCATTTTGGTCTCATCAGTACCACCTCGCCTTCCCCTTTCCTCTTTCTCTGCCTCTCTCCCTCCTTTCCTTCATCCCTCCCACCCTCCTTCTCTTCCTTCCTTCCTTCCTGGGAAATTCTGAAAGGATAGACTTGGAGAGTCTTTGTCAACCATCTGCAGACTCAAAACTGAGACATTGCAAATGAAACAGGATTTCAAGTGATCTTAGTGTGTGGTGGCCTTCCAGTTCCCCCCCAGAAGGGTAAATAGCCACTTGACACATGCAGATATTTTAGAAATACTCTGTTGGGAACAGCTTTTAGAGCCATCTCTATAATACTTGTTTATGGCCTCCTAGCACAATACCCTAGCTTGATGTGACTGCAGATTTCTAGCTTTCCATTGCCTGCCTCCTCCACCTTGCTTCCGGGGCTATTCCATTTGGAGAGCGACTCTAATCTCTGGAGCTGGTGTTAGAAAGGACGATCACAGCACATCACTGTAGGAGGCAGACCCTAGTGAACTGGCCTGAAGGGGCTGTCTCAGGAGAGCATAACCAAATTGTGATGAAGCTGCGCCAGGATACTCCAGGTTTGAGGATGGTTCTGCTCTGTTCTGGGAGAATCTGGTGAGCATGGAAAATGCCATTATTGCAGGGCAGAGAGTCAGTAGGTCTCACTTAAAATGAAGAAAAGCATGTCTCTGGGCCTCTAGGGACGATAACACAAAAGCCTCTAGAATTCAAGCCATTGCTGTTCTCTCATGTGGAGAAAATACTGTGTCAGAATACCAATCCCATAATAATTAGGGTCATTTGCTTACCTGATTTAGAGAGAGATGGTCAATTTCGGAACTGTAGTCTTCATTTTCACTGTCAAACAAGACAATGAGAGTGTAATTCTGTTTGTTATGTCACTACAGTCATTGGGCATCATGATTTTTAATGGCCACCTTAGCTTTGGGTAACACACACTGTACACACTCACACACACACACCCACAGCCACTACTGTCGTCTTGGAAAATAAGAACTTCTATGCACACACATGCATACGGTCATTTGGTTCATTACTAACTCACTAGTTTGGAGTTAGTAATCATCAGAACACAGCTTGAACTTTATTTGTGCTTTATCTATAATGATTGGGCCTGGCTAATAACTTAAAGAATTGTAATTGAATTTCAGGAATAAAGGTTGATCTCCTCAAATGAGAAGTACTTTTGAAACAATCATTTTAACTAAACAGATCCTATGTTACCCATTGCTTTCATGTATTCACTAAAAAAGATTAATAATATATACTTGGCAAAATATCCAGGCGACACTTTGATAGCCTAGTTTGTGTTAGTGTATATTAACAGGTAATGGGAACTCCATGTTTGTTTGGAGTATTGTATGATTTTAACTTCTTATTCATTTATTTTTCTCCGACATCTGAATGAGCTTTGACTGTGTTTGTACATTCACATGCTCAAATTGCTGTAGAGCTGTTTTCTATCCCAGACTGAGAACAGGAGGTTTTCCTAAGAATGGTTTTTCTTTCTCTGACAGTCCATTAAAACCCATTACTGTATCAGAGTATGTGAGCCCACTAAAGCCATGTCTAAGTAACAGGCTCATATTCACTAGGACTCAGCAGACCTTACAAACAATTTTTCTACCATGGCTGTCTCCCTGTTCCTTGATCTCAGTGTAACATGCTGCATGCTTAGTTTCCCTGGGTCTCTGTTGCAACTGCCCTGACTCCAGATGTAGAACTCATCTAAAGCCCCTGACAATCTGGGCCCATGCTGGTCACTGTAACTCCTAGCTGGGTTCTCATGCACCTTCATCCCTTCATGAAATCACAAGAAAGAACCTATTTCCTACCTGTAACAGTGCTTCAGGTCTTCAAAGAGGTCAGGAACTTTGGCCATCTTGACTTCTGTAACAGAGAACACCAGTGGCTGTCAGCCCAGCCTGCCTCTAAGCAGATGACTGCGAAGTGAACGCCGCTTCTCTGTGCCTCTGAGAATCTTAATGAATGACTTAGCCCGCACGCAGCTTTTCCCCCTTCTTTTTGAATTAATTACAAATGTATCTGCCTCTTCTACTAGATTATGCACTTCTTTTAGAATCTTGGCATCCCTTACGTCCCCAGCCCAATGCAGTACACATAGTAGGCATTCAATGACAGTTATAAAAAACCCTCATGAGAATGACATGTTTGCCATACACAGACGCAAGAGAGAGACCGAGTTGGACATTTCCAGTTTTCTCCTAATAGTGTTAGATAATATAGAGATTCCCTTCAGGGGAAGGCAGGGCTGCACTCACCAGTTTCCTCATAGGAAACCAGTTCCTCTGCCCCTCAGCTCCCAACAGTAGAAAAAAATCACTTTCTGAAATCTGACTGTGATTTTAGCTCACACATCAAACCAGGAAGAGACAAGAAAGGAAGGAAGAGGCTTTAGCTTCAGAGAGGGCAGTTGGAGAGAAAAGGAGAAATTCAAAAAATATCTTAAAAGCCAAAGATGTGATAAGGACAGTACCTTTGCTGTCTCAAGTGCCAATGAAATGACTCCCTCTCTGCCAGGAGACTGAGCCTGCCGCAGGCTTCTTCGTCTTTTGTCCTCTCTGGAGGAGGCGTGGCCACGTGTGCGTCACGGGGAATTTACAGGGAAGAATTCTGTTCTGTATACTTATTTCTTATGTTCTTCCCATGTTATGCTGGCCAAAATAATGACAGATCAGATGCTTGCGAATGGTGTTGAATCTGATAACAGTGTTGTTTGCAGAGATTCCGGGAGTTCGTGACTTGGTTCATTTCTTTACGACTTTGCTCTAAACAATGATAAACCTGTCGTCTTAGAAAAAGGGAAGAAGAGCAGGAAACTTAAGTTTCTACAAACATATAGTGGGGGAGGAAGGGAGAACTGAGATCAGAATTATAGGTGGCTGGAGTTGGAGAGGAGCTTAGGAGCTGTACCTTGTGTTTTGGCTTAATTTGTGCTTGGCACCCCAGGGCTGAGTGAATTGATGGAATGCTTGGCAGTCCCCGAAGCTAGGGCACGGGCCCTTGAGGGAAGATGATCCGTCTTTTGAGTAGGCACACATCACTATGAGTATTCAACCACAACATCCTGATTTGTGCAGGGCAGAGGAGAAAAAAAGTGGCATTCAGTCACAGAAGTCTTGACCCTCTTCTCTCTGTGGAACATTGCCAATCCGTTTCCTGTAGAAATGACAGCGCTGGCCATGTACGACAAATGGCCCTCTGCCAGTGCCACCAGAGAAGACTGGTCTTCTCCTGGGTAAACCCAGGGCGTGTGAGGAGTGCAGACTCAGGGAGGGATGGGCCCCTGACACATGCCAGTAGACCAGGGGAAAAGAGGGACTCATGCCCACTGCTTGGTGGTGTCTGGCTGCTGTTATCTAAGATTTTCTGGGTAGCCCAGTACAGGCCGTAGAACACCAGGTTCTTCTTGGAAGACAAATGTTTCAGGTTTCTTGGTGGGAGTTTAAGCCATGTAAATTTTCAATAGAGGAAATGGATAGAAAAAGAAGGTAGAGGAAGACATAAGAAGGTGAGGGGGGAAAAGCGAGGCAACAGAATGAAACGTGGCATAAAGAAGCCAAAAAACTCAGAACTGGGAGGGAAGCAGCTTGTGTGGATTTGAATTGATCAAAGTATTCTGTCCATCCTTGTTTAACTATAAATAATGGTGCTGGTTACCTGATTGTTCAGGTCTGTCCTAGGTGCAGAATCTCTGATTCTGAATCTGTTACCCAGCACAGTTCCTCCTGGTCATAGACCTGGTGTTACAATAGTTATAAATAAGATCCAGAGAAATAACTGGCACCCTGGATGCAGGCAATGTAAACGTGGGGCCAGACTGGGGCCGAGTTCGGGTGTCTTAGACTGAACCTCGTATGAGGGTGACGACAGCCAGATCTCTATATACACTGTTCCCCTTCAGGCAAAACAGAAATGTAAGTCCTGGTCACCCCCTCTGCCTCCAGGAGATCTTGTCAGGACTATTGCTAAGAAACAATTACGAAGCACATTGAGAACATGGGCTGCTATGGAGATGCAGGTAAACAAAAATAATATCAGCACTAATAACAGCTTCTGTCACTTGGGATCCTGTATAGTCATCATGGTACCACCTCTGTTCTTATGAAAATACTGAGGAAAATACAGTTCTTATGAAAATACTGGCTTGGAAACTTCAATGGGGAGGACATCTTCAAGGGAAGGCCCCCACTGAAGCCCTGGAGATATTTAGTTTCAGGGCAGAATGTATAGCACCTCTTTGGTAATCCAGGAACACATCCTCGGTTCAGGCATTAGTGGTCACACCCATCCTGCCCTATGTCACTCCTCCGCCGTGGAGGATTCCCCAGGATGCCAAATTTCTCGAGGAGAGTTCGGATCTTTCCTAGACAGCCAATTCAACTTTTTCCTTCTCATGACCTTCTTGGAAACCGGTTTTTAAAGGAAGAACACTGTGGGCGAGGTTTAGAGAGTGAGAGGTCCTATTTTGCTTTGGGGAGCCTACTTTTCTAGGAGTGTGAACCAGGACTGGTGATAAGTAAGCCTCATCCCCAGACCACCTGTTTCTAGGAGTGGAGAGAGGAGCATGCTCGGGGTGCTCTGCTGGGGGGCTGTCCTGTGACAGGGGCTTTCAGTGGCTTCATGCACCTTCCTTTTGACTCTGAGGAGGCCTCAGAAGCCTTCTTTAGTCATTTTCATCGAAATCATTCAGAATAACGTTTGTGCCCTTGCTGTGTGCCAGGACTTTTGCTAGGCATCAGTATCTTACTTTTATGATTCACAAAACTAGGCGTGCAGGATGAGGGGTGCTATTTTGGTAGGTGAATAGATCAGCTTTATGAGCACAGAGGTCCTGAGTCCAGAGCCACAGATGCTTTTCCTTTATAAAGTGCTCTGCAGTCACACTGGGCTTTCACCGCAGTGTCTTACTGGCTCCTCACTTTACCTCCAAGAGGTGGTAATCGCCACCCCCTTCCACAGCTGAGGACCCTTAGAGGTTAAGTGACCAACCTACAGTCACAAAATGGGCAGAGCCAGCGGTTGAACTCAGGTTGTTTCTAAGTGCAATCTTCTCTTCCTGGTGTCCAGAGATGCTCAGGACTCTCACCGCCACTGCCAGGCGGCAGGGCTGAAACAGGTCATCAGTAAAGGTCTGAATAGGTCACCATCTCAAATACCCTACCATCGGCGATTTTAGGATTCCCTGTTAAAAACAAAGAAAACCAAAAATGGTTTGCGATATCCCCCCTCCATCTCCTTTCCTCTTCCAGTGCAATCCCGTTTCATTCTGGGGCATACAGGGAGAGGGTCAAGGGGTTGAGTCCATGGCCAGTGGTGGTTTCTGGGTGTGGATTTTAGACATGTTCTTGCCCTTGTGCCAAGAAGACAAGAGACATCTGGAAACGTCTTTGGAATCAACTTGAAAAAATTACTGCATGTAGTTAGATCTGACAGGATTGCTTGAAGAAAGAGAGAAACACAACTCTTGAGTTTTCAAGGGATAACTATTTTTAGGTGGTGGAAAGTCTCTTCAGAGGAATAAAGCATGCATAAACCATCACAGACAGTTAATTGAGTCTTTTGTCTTAACTCATACCCTATTTAGTCATAATCTGCTTTTAAATTCCATCACAGTTAGTAGGAAGGCAGAAAAGACCTAACATGGAGCATGATCTTCCATATTCCAGGTGTCATAATACATTATCTCACTTAATCCTCCATGAAACCTTTAAGGTTTCTTATTGCATTTTATAGAAGAGGAAGTTCAAAGTCCAGAGAGATTGAGCAAACTGACCAAGGCTGCAGGGTTGCCAAGAAACTGAGATCAGATTTAGACACCAAAGCACAGCCTCAGTCAGCCACGCGTGTCTTCTTTCTGTAGTGAGTGCAAACTCTTCCTTTCCTCTTATCTTTTTAATGTCTGTTTTTTTGCTTTGTCTTGTTAGTCTACTGCAGGACCTAGAATGATACATTAGAGAAGGATGCACCTCAGACACTATCTAGATTAGACTCTTACCTAATAAAAGGGGAAACCAGCTCAAAGAGGGAAAGTGTCAAGGTCCTAAGGTTATATGGAGAGTTCATCTGAGAGTGGGAACAAAAATGAAAACTCCCTGTTTCTTGATTTCTAGTTCAAGACCTCCTACTCCCTAGCGATACTAGCTCTTCAGTAAAGAGAGGTAAGGTGAAGGAGTCCTCTCCCCCATGGGGTCTCACCTGCAGTGAACAAGCAGTTAAAAAAATTCTTCCATTCAGCGAGCAAAACCAGCTAGGTTCCTGTTCTCCTGGAAGCTGACAGTGAACACATCCGTCACGAATCCCCTAGCTGAGTGGATGAGTATAAAGTGAGACAAGTGGGGCAAGAGCATCTAACAGAGGAGCTAATCTTAGACTGGGAGTGGAAAGTACCACGGGGAATGAAGAGGGAACATTTCTGTCTGAGCAAAGGCTGCCAGGGGCAAGTAAGTGAAAGTAGGGCATTGACCCAGGCTGAGCCCAGAAAGGTGGGAGGGTGGGGAGTGAGGTGAGAGCCAGGCAGCCATGGCCTTGTGCAGACCCCACTAAGGTCTTTACCCAGTTAACTTTGGGAGCAAGTGCTCCAGGAACTCGGAGAGCAGATGGATGGCTGTGGCTTGGAGAAAATCAAGCGGGCAGAAGCCTGCAGCTGGAAGCGACAGCTTCATGGTGAACCAGCAAATTCCCTGTGAGCTGTGATTCTCTTCTCTGCCTCAGCTCGTTTGTTCCCTGATATATGTGCTTTTTGTTTATAAATTCCCTTTCTTCTCTTGGGATGATGGTTATAGGGCAGGGACCCCTTTGCATTCTCCCTTGCCCTGTGCATTTTTTTGTGTCTTTCACGGATGCCCTTTAAAAATCAGAGTTCATTGAGAGAGCTTCCTGTTTGGCAGTAGGCATGTCTGTGCCTGTCTCTTGCTTTTCTTGATGGCTAACTGTGATTGTCTAATCACAAGTGCATTTCAAAGAAATTCCCTTTTCTTTTGAGTCATTTTCCTCATTGGAGCCATAGTTAGCTCTGGCTGAACTTGTTTCTCAGTTAAGAAAAATAACCTCTATTACTTTTTTGGGTTCAAAAACATGGTCATGAACTATTGCTAGGGAAATATAAGAAATATAAAGAAGAAAATAAAACCCAGAAACAATTGAATAACTGTTATATTTTGGTATATTTCCCTTTTATTCTTTCTTTTTTCAAGGCATATGTAGTTTTTTTAATGCAAATGGGATACTCAGAGCATTTCCATGTTTGCATTCCTGAAATCTAGGGAACATCTGTGTAGCAGACCGTGCTCACCAAATGCCCATCTGCTTATTAGCAGGATTGCTTGATCAGCGTCTGTCTTCATCTCTTGGTCTACATTGCCTACATGGTTTGTTCTGGCCAATGCACTGTGATCAGGAAGTGTCCACAAGGTGTTACACTTCCAGGCTGATGTAATCAAGAACCCGTATGTGTGTGTGCCTCTGTCATCTCCCACATCCTCTGATGCAGCAGTTTTGGAAGTCACATATTCCAGATGGTGGGGCTTCAAACGCACGAGGTGTGGTTGCAAGTATATGAGACTAGAACAATGTGCATTAGACTTTGTGTGGGTGAGAAACATATCTTTCACTGTGTTAGGTCACTGAGATTTCAGAGTTTATTTGTTACTGAGGTATAGTCCTTCCTTTTTCTAACACAAACTGCAAGGTGACACACACTTTATCTCAAAACTCCTCTTTCACACAACCACTTCTGTGGGCAGAGTGGTGTCTAGGGTAGTATTCCTCTTGTCATACTCTCCACTCTCTGGAGGTGAATTTTCTAGCAAGGTGAATCGAGGACCGCACTGGATGCTTTCATTCAGCATTTTGCCAAATTCCAATTCCAGATATAAAGATATATTAGCTGTGAAAATAAAATGGCCAGTAATAAAGCTGAGTGAACATCCCAGATATGAATCGTATGATAATTACATTAAAAAATCAAGTATTAATATAGTGCTTTACAGTTTTACAAAACATTTTTTATAAACATCAATGCAAGCATTTGACATGATGTGAGGCTGCCTTATGATGCAGGTGCACAGTCACTAGCCAAGGTCTTATGCCCATAGCAAGGTTGTCTCCTCCTGCCTTTTGGTATGAATCCCCAGCTGCTGGGAGGATGGGCTCCTGAGTGGGGCAACTGCGGAACAGGGCGGGGCACACGGTGTGGTTGGAGAGGCAGGAGACTTGGATATGGCTCTGATCCCCATCAGTTGTGTGGCCTATGACAATTCCTACATATCTCAGGCCTTTCCTTATCTATAAAGGGAGGGGTGGGACTGGATGACTCCTGGGGTTCTCCCAGGCCTGGCTGTCCACTGCGTATTTCATGCCTATCTCGAACATGACCATGGTCTGCTTCACGGCACCTCTGTCCTCTTGAAACGTTGTGTTTGGTTACGTGGGCCCCAGCCTGGACTCATGCTTTACTATCCTTTTTGTAGAATCTTTTTTCTGTCACACGTACAGCTGAGTCACAAATAGATACATGCTTTTTTATTACTTCAATGGCAAATTTGATTTGTCACTCTGGGTATGAATAGAAACAAGTTCCTTTTCTAGTACAGAAATATATACAGTTGTTAATAAATCAGAAGGAAATGGCAATTTTACTCCATCTAAGTAGTGATGACTCAGGCTTGCTTTCTAGAAAGCTTGACACACATGAAGGACCATCTGGGCCCTTGGATTAGCCTCAAGAAAAGGAAGTTAATGTCTTTGAGTCTGAAAGGCAGGACATGTTTTGAAGCATTTGGATTAAAAAAATGAACATCCAAGGAAAAAACACGATCTTAGTTTTCCCTTTTCTGCACTCTGCCCTCCATGGGGTTTTAGTGCTACCCCCAGTGGGTCACTATCTCCCCTGCTGGGTTGCTCAAGGGCACTGTGCCTCCTGGGAGAGAAAGAACAGATGGAGAGGGGCTGGGCTCAGCAGCAGGACGGGGGCAGAGGAAAGCAGGTGTTCCCACAGAGCACGGTTCCATGGAACCTTCCTGAAGCCAGCCTGGCAGCCTGCTTCGCCATGAGGCCTTGTATCAGAAGCCATGAGAATAGAGGTGGTAAAGGACTCCACTGCTCTTAATAAACGTATGCCTTGTGGGTGGACCTGGGCAGATGACTACAGTACAAGTAAAATAAAAGAAGTGTTGTAATAGAGATAGAAACCTACAAACGGGAAGAGAGTGACTGAAACTAACACAGAGAATCAGGAAAGACTTCATGGAGGCTGCATTATACTTTGTCCTGAAGAGTTAGATTGGAGAGTGGAGAATGGATATTCCAGGCTGAGGAAATAGAGTGGGTAAAGGCCTAGAGCCTAACATTTCATGTCCATGTCTCCTATTGTGTGGCCTTCGGTACATTCCTTAACTTTTAGAGCTTGGCTGCCTCATCTGTAAAACCAGGCTATTCTGACATCACAGGGTTTTGGAAAGATTAAATGAGATTGTGCTTGAAGAGTGTTCAGAGTACTGTTAGTTTCCTTTCCTTTCTAAAATGACCAGCATTCTCCATCTCTGAGCTTCCCTCAGGCTGTTCCTTCTTTGGGACTTATTCCCCCTTCTCTATCCATGGAGTTTACCTTTCTTTACTCTGCTGCACCAGACTCCTCCTTGACAGGTTACAGTCAAAGGAATTCTAAGTCGAACGCAAGGTTGTCTACAGTGGGTATAGTAGGCTGGAAGAACTATTAAGCGTTATCAGTTCATGCATTCATTCATACAAGAGGAGGATCTTTGATCCAGGAACATGCTTGTACTGAATGGTGATTAAGACAAATAAGGTCTTAACCACATGGAACGTCTTGCTAGCGGAGAAGCCATATCTTGCACAGTCATGATGGTTGTCGAGAAACTATGGGATCTTCTGAAGATACATGCAGGGGAAAGGAGAGAACCTAACTAGTCTGAAAGGTCACAGAAAGTCTCTCTGAGAAAGCAACATAATAGATAGGCAGGGTAGGATCCAGCCGGGTGAAGGTGCAGGCTGATGTGGGAAAGAGATTCATGTCTCAGGTAGTGGAAGCAGCATGTGCATAGGCCCCAAGGCTAGAAGGGCTGCAGGTGGTAGAGAAACTGGGGAAGGGTCAGTGTAGCTGAAGTCCAGTTTTGGGGGCAACATGGCATGAGATGAGGCTGCAGAGGTAGGCCTGGCTTGGTCATGAGCAACCTTGTCAATGTGTTAAGGACATTGAGTTTATCCTGAAGGCAGCTTTGAGTTGTTTTAAACAGGGGAGTAGCAAAATTAGGTTTCTGTTTTTAGAAAATCTGTATGGATTCTAAAGGGGGGATAGTAAATGTGGGGAGAAGGCTATTGAATCATGCAGGTGCAGATGAGGCTGGCTTTGGACATGGGTAGTGGCAATGGAGATGGAGAGGAGGGGATGAATTTGAGTTATTAGCAGGTTGAATCACTGCAACTTGGGGTTTGGTTAGATGTGGGTAGGAGGTAGATAGTGGCTCAAAGAAAAGTGCCCACTCAGATGGGTAAGGAAGGAGCAGTGAGCAGTACCAAAGCACCATGTTCTGAGAGAAATGTCAGCAGATTTGGAGAAAATGGCGTGGGTTGTGAGGAGCCTATGGGGCACATCCAGGGGGGTTGCATGCCTGAGTCTCCAGCTCGGAAGAAATAATGGGCTTGAGCTGGTGAGTTGAGTTTAGCCATGGAGGTTTGGGCAGTGAGCGAGAGGGCCAGGGGCTGCAAGGGGGAGGCCCGCACACCAGCCAGGATATGCTCAGGAATGGGCAGGCAAGGTGGCCAGGAGCAGAGGCAGAGAGTGGGAAGAAACATGGAGTGTGGTGGCCTGGGAGTCCTGGGAGCTGGTGGCTCTGCTCCATCCATGTGGAAGCATGGTTGGTGTGTGGCACCTTTCTATGTAGTTGAAATTACCTTGGACTCCCCTCCAGCATCCCTCACTGCTCCCTCTAGCCTTCTTTGCAGTCACCCAGGGTCCTATTCTGCTTTCAGCTCTTTCTTGACTTAGAGGAAAGTGTTCTGGTAACACCTTTGACACCAAATTTTCAGGACCTAATGTGGTGCAACCTGTAGACATTTGTATTTTTTTAAAAGAAAAGTTTGGAAAAAACAAGGCCTTAAGGGATCCTGGACTGGGGAATTTTGTGTTTACGAGGGCTACTGAACTACTGAGTAAGTAAATCCATGGTTATTTTAACATGCAATAAAACTTAATATTTTAAAAATTAAGATTGGGCATCATAACACTTTATTCAGTACTTGAATATATAGTCCTAAAGCCAGTTCAGACTAGAGACAGAAGAGCAGAGAAATATTTAACAAAATATTTCAGAGCCAAACAGAGTTGCATCAGAGTAAGGAGAAAATCTCGCAGTGGTAGGTGGGGTGGGACCACAGTGCCATGGGTGTCCCTAAGTTTAATGTTTGGACTTTCTTTTATGAGTAATGAGGAACCGCTGGAGCATCTGAGAAAAGCAATGATGTGACACCGAAGATTCTGAGAGCGATGAACTCAACAGATTAGCAAAGGAAGTGAGTGAAGCTGGGAAAGCATTCTGCTCATCAGGGTGGAAGGTAAGGCTCCCTGGGATGAGGGAAGCTCTGGTGGCACCAACATGGAGGCAACAGGGTTGAGAGCCCCGCATGAGGTGGAAGAGGGGGTGCTGAGGGTTCAGCGTGTGCAGGGGGTCAGGACGACGGTTGTGGGATGACACCAGACCTTGATTCTGAACAGTAGAAATAGAGAAGTCTGGAGGAGGAAATGGTTTGGGTAGGAAAAAGATGATTTAGACTCTAGACAGTTTGAGTCATCACATAGGGGAGGCTTTGCCAAATAGGTAAATATTTCCCAGATTTCCCCATGTTCGTTAGTTGTGCCCCTTGGGAATTTCTATAGCACTGAACCAGTACCCTTGCACAGTTTGGAAAGGAGTTCATAGAAACAGAGAGAGAACAGTGACATCGTCATTGTCTCATGGGTTTAAGGGAGGAAACAGGAACTTCTGACTCTCGGTTTAAGATTTCCTCAACTGTGGCCTGAAGGACAGTGGATTACATTTCAAAGCCAAACTTCCGGTATTGAAAATCGGAGGCACAATGTGTGGATTAATTAATAAGCGGTGTTTGGGAACCAATAAAACCACTTGGAGAAATAAAAAATGAAAAGATTATATTATTTTCCTCATAACAAATTAAATTTCAAATACGTTAAAGGCTTAAACACACAAAAAATGAAATCATAAAATTACCAGAAGAAAATAAAGGCAGATACTTACATAATACTGGGGATAAGTTTCCTTACGATGAATTTCTACAAGTGGATTTCAGGGCCCAAGGGTTTATGGTACTCTCTTGCCAAATTGCCCACCAGGAAGGCTGTGTCTCTTTTACTGCCACCAGCATTGTCTGGAAATGTCCACTTTCCCATACTTACCAGTGCTGGTTACTTTTGCTTAAAAAAAAAAGTCATTCATTTCTTGTTAATGACTTTTACCTTTTTTTAATAGAACTTTTTATTGTTTAACTTTTTATTGTTAGCTTTTAAGAGCTCTTTAAAAAGTAATATAAACTCACTGACCCAGATGAAGTGGATATATGTTTTCCATTTTGGTCTCGTTTCAGTTATTGAGCTGTATATATATTATGATTCCATTTTATAAAAACACAAAGGACTGTCTGGATATACACCAATATATGAACAACAGGAATATGTTGGGAGTGGAAATCATAGATGTTTAAAATTTTTTTCTTCATGCTTTGTTTTATTTTTATTTAAAAAATTCCACAGCAAGTATAATTATTGTTGTTAAACTAAAACATATTTAAAACATGTTTCAAAACATTTTTAAAAATGCCTCCTCCAATTGTTTATGAAAATTTTACAAGATCTTCCTCTGGCCTCCAGTTCTTGAGAATGTTTCCTCCTGGGCTCTTGAAGGGGGTGGGTACTTCCCTTTTCACTGGACAACGTGGTGGCTTGTAAGGTAGCAGGCCAGTTTACAAAAGTCCTTCCAGTCTGTCCTTCTCCCGCTGAGCTGGCCCGATGCTCAGCATTACTTAATATCTGGGAACTGTTCCTACATAGCCATGACCTCATATAGCCTCACCATTATAACTGAGCCATGCCTAGAACCCATTACTTTATTACCATCTACTTGCATTGTCTTAATGTAATCTCTAGTAAGTCTCGTTTGGCATTTCCTGTTTCAACTCTTCATTTTCATTAAATCAAGACTTTAGAAAACTCCTAGTATGTGGCTATACCTTCTACCTCTTAGAATTTTGGAGCTGTTCTCATAGTCCAACCCTTTCCTCAGGGTAGGAGTGAGTACCTTCTGTCGCATTCCTGCGAAGATCTGAGATGGGACACCCGTAACTTTGTAAAGCAGCCCACCTACATCTGGGCAGCTCTGTTCTTAGAATGTTCTCCCTCCTGGTGAACCAAAATCTGTGAGCTCCTCTGTGAGTCCCATCTGTTTATCCAAGGCACGCCCCCAAAGATGCCCACGACAGGTGGCCCTTCGGGGATGTGCTGGCATCTCTTCTGTGCTCACGACTCTTCTCTAACGAAGAGAATGTCCCTCACCCCACTCCGTTGGGCTGCTTACTTTCCTCAGGGCAGGCTCCTTGTGTGAACGGTGGTTGACTCCTGAACATTCTGGGTGTGAAAGACAGTGTGGGCTGGCCTCTCTACTCAGGGACTGGGTCCTAGTTGCTCTCCAAGGGAGCAGAGGTGAATCAGATTTTTCTTTTAAACCCTCAGCAACTTTGTCTCCATTGTGTAAAGATGATAGAGGAGACTTATTATGAGATGGCAACTCTGTTCAGTTTGGGTGGCAGAGTTCACATGTTTGGGGCCTGGAGTGGTTAATGCATCCATAGGGAACTAATTGTTTCAAGTCTTACTGTAGTAAGAAAAACCTGGGCTTTGGAGTCAGACAGATTGGGGTTTTCTACCCTTTTAAATGGGGGTAGCTATATTTTCCTCTTAAAGTAGCTGTGGAAATCAAACAAAATGTGAATTTTCTGGTGAAAAATAGACTCGTAAATATTCAAGTTCCCTTCCTTTGCATCAGACACAGTCCTTACAATATTTGGAAATTTGCATCTCTCACTGAAATGAAATTCCAGCAGTGCCTTATGGCAAGACCTTCTTCAATGACCTATGTGATTGTGATCATCCACAAGCTTTGACAAATTGTTTACTTCAGTGCTCCATTTTACAGATAAGGTAACTGAGCCCCTGGAAGTTAAGTGAGTTGCCCATGCTTCTTAATATTCTACTAGGTGATAGGCCTGAACTAGAGCCAAGCACCTCCTCTCTGATCCCCTGCTCTGTCTTCTGTGCCTCACTGGCTCTGTGTTTGTGTATGTGCCCTTTGATTGGCAGTTTCACCCAGTGGAACTACCAGTTGGTGGCTAATTCCATTTACTGTAAAAGACTGACTGATCAAGCAGCAAGTAATTCCTCTTTGCTTGGCACCCTTCTGGGTGCCAAAGAAGATACCAATGTTACTCCAGACTCTCTGGGACTCATCACACTCCTATAAGAATGTCCATAATGAAAAAGACTGACCATACCAATTATTGATGAGGATGTAGAAGAGCTGGAACTTCATACACTGCTGGTGGGAGTGCAAAATGGTACAACCACATTGGGAGATGATTTGACAGTTTCTTAAAAGTTAAACCTATATCTACCACATGACCCAGCCTTTCAACTCCTAGGTCTTTATTAACCCAAGAGAAATAAAAGCATAAGTTTATACAAATGCTTGTATAGGAATATTCAGAGCAACTTAATTTGTCATTACTAAAAATGGGAACAACTCAATGTCATCAACAGGTCATCAAACTCTGGTGTCTTCACACAATGGAATACTACTCAGCAATGAAAAGGAACGGGCTAATGATGCATATAGCAGTGTGGAGGAATCTCAAAATAATTATGCTGAAAGAAGCCAGATGAAAGAGCACACACTGTATGATTTTATTTACATAAAATGATAGAAAATGCAAAACAATCTATGGGACAGAAGTTGTCTGGTGCTGGGGCTGGGACAGATGGGGTTTCCCAGGGGCATGAGGAAAGTTTTGGGAGTAATAGGTTCATTATCTTGAGTGTGGTGATAGTTTCTTTGGTGTATGACTACATCAAAATGATCAAATTTTATAGCTTTAATTTGTGTGATTATGTTATATGTAAGTTTACCTCAATAAAGCTGTTAAAAGACTCTTTGTAGAAAAACAAAACAGAGACTCTCTGGGCTTCACAGCTGTGTGGGAGGTAGGAATTGTCGTTCCATTTCCCTGCTTCCTGTTCCTTTTTGCCCAAGAACCCAACAATCTCACCCTGCAGTTCTCAACATGGCTTATTTTAGAGGTATCTGAGGCCATCACATACAAATCAGTCTGGCAGTTACAGTCCCCATCTAGGACCACCCTTGATGTCGCTGAGAGCTTCCTGGGATATTACATGAGAGCACAGCACTGGCCCTGCTCCAGGGACCAGCAGAGAGGGCTGATGTCCATGCCAGAAACCTGGCTTTCCCAGAGCGCCTGTCCTCTGAGGACATGTGTGCCTGGGGACAGGCACCAGGCTGTTCTGTATCTGTGTGGAATAACGAGTCCCTACTGCCTCCCTCTGTGTCTTGGGTACTTTTACATCTGTGTCTCTGAGAGTCTTTGGTGAAAGAACTCCCCCAAGCCTCTTCCTCTCTGATTTCCTGTGCCTGAGCAGAGGCATCTACTGGGGAAGAATGCCTTAGTGTTTTCTCACAGCTCGTTCCTCTGCAGTCCTTCCCACCCCATACAAACCAGCTCATGCAATGAATGCCTTCTGGCTGTTCACCCCACCCACTGGTCTGACCTGCTTGGCCTGGGTATTGCCAAGCACCAGTACCACCTAAGCCTCAGCTAAGCACTCCCAGCCCTGGGGGAGGCTTGGTCTTGCTGGCAAGCCCCAGGTATGGAAGACTCCCTTTATCCCCCCTGCCTCTTTCCACGATACAAATCAGGGGACAAAGGAAAGGCAGAAAGGGAGGAGAAGGAGGAAAGAATGAAGGGCCAGACATCTCCCCCTTCCCAGAGCCATAGGTCTGGCTGAGAAGAAGGCAAGACACTGAATTAGATGCGAGATTGGTGTTCTTCCTTCCCCTTCTTCCATTCTCATTCCTGAAAAATTTTAAACACAGACAAGTTTAAAGACTGGTACAGTGAGCACCTGCACACTCCTCTTCATAAACCAATAGTTCTGGATGTCTCTTCATATTTGCTTAACACACACACATACACACACACACACACACACACACACATGCACGCACAGAGGCAGGCTAATGTTAAATTATTTTCTCTTTAATCACTCTTTTCAGAGTAAGTAATTGGTGTAATGGTCACACGTGAGACTGAAATTTTGATTTTGACTGGGTGGACCAACCTGGAAGTGAGATTTAATACTGAAATGAGATGGTTTAGGCTACTTTTGCCTTTCCAGTCTGACATTTCATTTTCCCTTGAGATACTTATTATCTTTTCTCATTTGTTTAGTTTTAATAGACTTATCAGTAGGGCTGTCTATCAGCAGCCCTCTTGAAGGAAACAAGTGTAAGATAAAAATACAAAATCAGGCACAGGGCCGTGGAAAGGAAGCGTCCTGAAATTTCTGCTTGATTAGCTTCACAGTAAATCCACCCCTGATTATCATTAATTCAACTCTAGAGTCTCACTAATTGTTTAAGTATTAAGACCTTTAGACATATTAGGCAATTTCTGTTATCTTAGACAAAGCGTATTTCCTAAAGCTTTACAACCTACTCCGGTGTGGACTGGTGACTCCCCTTATTGATGGGACCTCTGTTCACCATTGGGACTTCCTGCTCCTGCCCTGGACCTCCCTCTTGTTTCCTGTGTATTCTTCTGTCTTGGTTTGCTTCCTTTTGTGGCTTTTTGGGAAAAGATGCCTGAGAAGTAAAAATGTTTTTAGGAACTTGCATGTCTGAGAATGTCTTGATTCTACTGTGACATTTGGCTGGATGTAAAATTCTACATTGGAATTAATTCTCTCCCCAATTTTGAAGGCATTGCTCCATTTTCTTCTAGCTTTCAATGCTGCTGCTGAGAAGTCTGACACCATTCAAATGCCTAATTATTTCCATGGGGCTACTGTTTTCTGTCTGGAATATTCTGGGGTTATCACTTTATCCCCAGTGTTCTGAAATGTCGTGGTGTGGGTTATTTTTATTCACTCTGCTATATCCTCAATGGGCCATTTCAGTCTGCAAACTCATGTCTTTCAAGTTGTGAAAACTTTATTAATTGATTACTTAAATGCCTTTCCTCACGGCTTTTCCTTTTCTTTTTTTCCTCTAGAGTCTCTACATTCAACTTCTAAGTCTCTTGGATCTGTCTTCTGATAGTCTTACGAATTCTATCCTGTTTTCCAAGTCTTTATCTTGTTGCTTTACTTTCTGGGTGACTTGCTTAACTTTTATTAAGTTTTCATTTCTCTTATTGTATTTTCTTGTTCTTCGAATACTCCCCCCACTCCTCCCCTCCACATCATTTTGTTATCGTTTCATGATTCATTCTGTTACTACTCTGAGGATATTCATAGTCCTTATTTTGTTTTTTAAGTTTCCTTCTCTTTGCATAGTCTCTATTTCCCCTACTTTTTTCGGTTGGTTTGATATCCATTTTGCTAGAAACTTTCTGCAGATGTTTGGTAATCCCAGCTTTTCTGCTTGCAGGTAAGAGCGGGCAAACCCAAAGCTGGTTGGAAGGTCTGGGGATGTGGGTGAGGCATGCTGGCTGAGAGGGTCATCCCTGGACGGTTGGCGGGACCACTGAGCCGGACAAGCCCTAATATTGGCCTGATGGCCCAGACAAGCCTCTCTGAAGTGAAGTATCCCTTCTGAAAATGGTGTGGGGAGAAGGGCTGGGATTCTCAACAGCACGTGGCATACTTTCACTAATCACTCTGTTTTCAATTACTTTTCTCCCAACCTTAAATGGGCCTGGTGTCCCCTAATACAAAGACCCTTCATTTCACACTTTTTATAGAACCAACTTGCTTCTTCTGCTAGTACAGGAAAAGTGATCTGTGAATATAACTATTTATTTTTTCCCCATTAACGTCATTTTTATTATTATCGGGATGTTAAACGATTGTCATGTTGTTCTTCAACAAGACTGAATCAGTCAGCAACAAATGAGAATTCCTCACAGGTCTGCCAACACTTCTAAAAAACAGCTTTATTAAGGGAAACTGACATATAAATACATTGCACATATTCAAATTGTACAATTGGTGTTTTCACACACCATCATCCCAATCAGAATGGTGGGCATATTCATTAGGTCCTATGTTTCCTCAGACCTCTTTGCAATTCCTTCGCCTCCCCTCCTTCATTCCCAAACACCAATCTGTTTTCTGTCATATATATTAGTTTACATTTTCTGGAGTTTTGTAGAAGTGGAATTATACAATATGTACTTTTCCTTTACTATTTCTTTATCAGCTTCAAACAGTCTTCCGTATTTAACCCTCCACTCCTATTCTCAAAGGAACGGATGTCGGTTGGTTCTCAACTTTTCTTCTGCTCACCAAGAATCAGCTTCCACTTGTCCAAATGCTTTCCAGCGTACAAAAAAATATTTTTTTTTCTTAAAAAATTCCTGTGTGAGCTTCTGTCTCAAACTTCTATTGTGAATGTGAACTCAGTGAAGTGCATGCCAGGGAATTGCCTGACTGATAAAAAAAAAAATTAATCTCCCTGCCATCATTGGTGTCTGCTTTCCTGTTCTCTCTGGCCTTGTAGTTTGTGAATTTAAGATTCCTTTAATGTTATTTAGTGGGGTTTGGGGGAAAGGAATAGAATTAGGTGGAGAAACTCACATCTGCCATCTCTTTCTGGAATCTGAAACTGTTCATACATGAAGGTTGTTCACCAGAAAGTTCTGGAGATGTCAGAGAGGCCTGACAGGGCACAGATGAAGCAGTTGCTGGAGGAAAATCAAGTCATTTATTGTCTTCAGTTCTCTAAGTTCAGACTGCCCAGCATATTGGTTACATTTTGTATTCAGTAAGTAGTGTCCCCTCCTTCCCTCCCTTTGTCCCTCTTTCTTTCCTGCCAACATCTCTGCCTCCTTCCCTCCTGTCCTCTGTGTGCTTCAGCAGCCACGGTGGGGAAGCTTCTCAGGGAGTCTGTCTCGTCTAGAGAAGAATGCGCCAGCACGCAGGTAAGGGAGATGTCTTGCAAGAATAAACGAGAGATGCTGCAGCTCAGTTCTGGAGAATGTGAAGGTCAGTGGAGACACCCAGGAGTCGGTTAGGGATGGTCTTCCTGCCAAGGAGGAGGGGAGAGGGGGAGAGGGAGGGAGTTAAGAATGGGCCTCTGAGCACAGGGATTCCAGGGTCTGGAGCCAAGAAAGAGACCTGGAGGAGCCCTGAGCAGCCTGAAGTCCAAGGAGGACTTTTTTTTGTGACCAGGTAGGAAGTTCCTTCTTCACCTAGGGAAGGCTGAGTGGCTGAGGAGGTAGTTGGCATGGAGAGACACCCCTGAGACGGGTTTGGGAAATAGGCTCCGGTAGGGACCACAAAGTTTTTATTGATCGAGTCTTTTTCATCCCTGACCTTAGAAGATGGAATCCAAGGCTTCCTGAGAGTGGAGGGTAGATGACAGGAGGGAGGGCGGGTGGGGCTTAGGTCTCAGGCAACCATGGAGCCATTGCCCAACTGTCTGTCAGGGACTCTGCCGAAGTCACGTCAAAGATGAAGGATTCTTAGCCCTGCTGGGTGGTGTTGATTGAAGGAACCTTATTACGGTATTTTACTTCCTTCTCTTTTGATGAAAGTTTAAAGGTCACCATTTCTTCTTGCAAAGGAAGTTCTACAAACATTCAGCTTCCAGCCTTGGAAACAGCATGCCGTCAAGATAATTGCAAACTCCCTGCTCTGGGGAATTCCCAGGGAAGCGGAGGCCGGGCTCTGGTGGGGCCAAAGTGAACTCAGAGTGATTACTCAGTAGCAGCAGCCAGGGCGGCAACAGGCACCAGAATTCCCCGCACGTGCCTTGGGCGCCCATCTGCCAACTCAGTCCCTGAGCATGGCTGGGACAGACACACATCTGTGCGTGAAAGAATCCATTTTTCAGACACGACCCTCCGCCCATTGTTTGCTTGCAAGTCTGTCTTACCTTTCTCTGGAACGGCAGTTACAAATGTCCCTGAGGTCATTATTGAGAAAGGGAAATGTGTGGGTATCTATGTTGAGTTCCATCCACTAATCACAACAAACAGAGAGGAATGTCAAGTGGGCAGTCATTCCACAGATGGTATTTGAATTCCAACCCGCCACTTCCAAGGAGGTGGCAAGGAATGTACAGGGTTCTGGGGCATTCTGATCTTTGGGGCAGATAACTCAAAGCTCATCTTCTGCAGAAGGAGGGTAGGTGGTCAGTCACAGCTGTACTGGAGCACCAGTGAGATACGCGCTGGAGTCTCATATGTTATTCATCCTGGCTCACGTTAACAAGCGTTGCATCAGATCCAAGGTAAGGGCCTTTCGACAATTTCTGGAGGAACAAAATTCCCCTGCCAGCCTGAGATGCCTCTGTTATAGAGACACATATTTTGGTGGCAGGAGAGGAGTGACTAATGTGTATTTCCAGACACTTTGTTTAAAATATAGACATCTTACTTAGGAGAGAGAGCATTTTGAGCCAGAGTGGGGTCAGAATAACCAGTACCAACAAAGGAAGGAGAAGCTCAGGACACTGAGTGTGACTGCATTTGGTGGGGCAAAAGGGCGAAGGCAGAAGAGGAGGGAGAAGTGGCTTCACCTTCACCCGACCCCAGGCACAGGTGATGATGGCTGCCCTCCTCTTTATGGAGGCAGCAGAAGAGATCGGCATCTCTCTCCCGTCTTCCCACCCCTATACCGAATCCTCCACCGGCCTTGTCTTCCACGGTGATGGAGGAGCTGTTCCTGAGGACCACCCTCCTCCACCCTGTCTTGAGCTCTGGCCTTTGTCCCATCGCCTGCTCAGCGCACTTCTCTCTCCTACATCATGCACTCCCCCCTCTCTCCTGTTGTCATCAACTGTGAACATGCCCGAGTCTGCACTTGGGAGGAACTCCTCCCTTGACCCCATGTCCCTTTGTGTTCCTTCCCAGAGAGTTGTTCTTCTATTTGCCTTCTCCACATCTACATCACCCAATTCTTTCTTCTTTCTATTCCAGTGGGTCCAGAAGACCCATTCCTCTGAGACTCTTATGCCAGCTCCACCATGACCTCCATCTAGTGGCCACTTCTCAGTCCTCGCCTCCACATTTCACACCAGCACTGACCCAGGAGCCCACGCCTTCCATTCTGCAATGCTTTCTTGTTTTCTGTGACATCCCCATCCCCTGGTAGTCCCCTAATTTTCCCCTGCCCCAGGCTTCCTTCTTCCATCACCGTTGCTGGCTCCACTGCTCATCCTGCTCAATGTTGGCATTTCCGGGCTCAGCTCTGGGGCTGCCTTCTTCTCAGGGGGTCTGATTTCATCCCATGGCTTGATTTGCCGTCTTGATTGCTGTACAGTACTGAGTTTGTATTTCCAGCCCATGTATTATCTCTGAGCCTCAGAATTGTATATCCATCTGACTCCTTAACATCTTCACCTGAATATCCAATCGATGTCACATACTAAACACGTCCAAAAGAGAACTTTTACTAACCACTGTATTAAATCCATTCCTCTCATGGTCTTCCTCAATAGATGGCATCAAGATTTACCCAGTTACTCCTATGAAAAATCTAAGAAGTTATCTTTGATTCATTTATTTTCCTCATTCCCACAACCAATCCACTAGGAAGACCGTTCCTTCTACCTCTAAATAAGTACCCCACATCTCTTCATTCTGTCATCATCTTCCACTGAAGAAACTTGGGTGCATGATGGTCCAAGCCACCATCACCCTGTGGATGATTTCTGCTCCTGGATAGTCCATTTTCCCTATAGTGGTTAAAGTAATGTTTTAAAAACATAAACCTGGTAATGTTCCTTTCTGCTTAAATTCTTTTAGTGGTTTTCCTATAATCTTGTAATAGATCCAAATTCCTCACTATGGCTTACAAAACCTCAGTGATGGTGGCCGTTATCTTTTTCTCAATTTTATTTCATACCACTCTCAGTGGTGGGCTGGAGATGCTCATACATGCCCATGAGAACTGACAGTGTGCATCTCTTTTCCAACTTTGTATTTAGTGACATAGTGTTGGTAGCTTGGTAGGTGGAAGTATTTGCAACTTGGAAATTGGCAAATGCTACAAACCAAGACTTCTTGTCTTGTCTCAGAGGGCCAGCTGTGAAAACATTTTCTACCACGCCACTGAGTCTCCCCTTTCTCATTATGCTCCAGCTACACTGGCCTTGCTTTTCCTTGAACTCATCCAGCTGGTTACTGTCTTCGGGCTTTCCACTTAGAGTTCTGTCTGTCTGGATTGTTCTCCCTTTCCGAGCTGGTACCTTCCTGCCATTTAGGTATTAATTCAATCACTTCCTAGGAAAGGCCTTCCTTGATGAGCCTATTCAGGAACTCAGCTCTATCACACCACTCTGCTTTATCGCCATCATAGCATTTACGTCTATCTGAAACAATCTGTGTTCTCACTTGTTTATTGTCTGTCTCCCCAGACAGACAATAAGCGCTGTGTCTGAGCACTCAGAACATGGTCTGTCATATGGTTGGTTCACTGAACATTAGTGAATGAATCTGTGAACATCATGACATTGTTTGCCCTCTCTAGGCCTCAATTTCCTCATCTAAAAATGGGACCATTGAGGTGATGTCACTAAGATGGCAAAGTAGGAGACCCCAGTCTCCATCCCAAACAAAGATCAACAATTATACAGCTATCCATGAACAAAAAACAGGTCTGGGAAAGCTCTGAAGTCTCTTTAAGACCCTTCAGCAACACAGTGGAACAAAAAACAGAGTAACTACACAAAAAGGGAAGGAGGAACAGCTTTATTTTGCCTTCCTCATCCCATCCCCTCAGCCAGCGTTACTCAGTGCCTAGAAGGAACTTCTTAGCTAGAAAGCACTCCCTTCACTGGCCAGGGGAAATCAGGGTCAGCAGCCAGCTTCCCCAGCCTTTTGGGGCACCACACAAAGGACATCCTTTGGCTTCATCCCAGAGACCAGCAAAGCTAGATGTATAGAAATGGCTAGGGACAAGGAAGAATAGCAGGGCCTACTGGCATCAGCCATGCAGCAGGAGTGACCACGGTTCCTAGTGACCTGCTCTGCTGAGGACCCTAGTGGCCTTTGCCACTGAAGAAATCAATGGCCAGCACAGCTGCCAAGACCCTCTTCACTGGTTTTTGCCCCATAGGTATTCTAGTTCCCAGCTGCCAGCTCCCTTGCCACTTCTTCTTTCCCTCTACATGAGTCTGAGACTTACAACCAGCAGCCAGCCTAGTCCTCTGTAGCCTTGTGAATACAAGATGCAAGCCTAGATGCCAGCAGCTGACCCCACTGCTGTGCACATGCTTGGGCTAGCCTCTGCAGTGGTGCATTTGCACACTGCTGACCTGACTCTCACCACCAACCTCTGCTGCCATGTGTACACTCACGCTGAGAGCCTACAGCCACAAAAGGGCATGCTGAGAGCCAAGGCACTAACAGCTGCTGTGGGGGCAAATCTAGCCTTAAATCCTGTCACTGGTCTGCATCACTGGGCTCACCTGCAGCTATCCTTCCCACCCCCCAGCTCTGCCCCTGCACAGCCACAGCCCAACTCCCTTCACCAGCCTTCACTGCCATGACTGTGTCCATAGGGAGACCCTGCAGCCACAGCAGTGCATGCCAACAGTCAGGGCCCCAAAACTGCCAGTGTACCCATAACTGTCTAGGCCATTGCTGCTGGGTCTGGTCCCCACTACTGCATTTGTATCTGCAACTGCCTTCCACCCCCATCACTAATAGGCATCTGCATATCTCTGCATTTTGTGCCCTGCAAAACCAGACCTGGTCACTGCATGCTCCAAGCATGCCGCACCTGCAGGTGAAAGTCTTTCCTGACTGAAGTCAGTTCATAAAGTCTGGAAGAGGTAACTATTTATTCAAATGTGGAGATAAGATACTTACACAAGGCTACAGGGATCATGAAGAATCCTGGGGAGAGAACACCACCAAAGGAACACAGCAAATTTCTAGTAGGTGATCTTCCAAAAATGAAAATACAAGAATTTCTCAGCAGTTAAAAAATCATTGTTCTAAAGGTGCTGAGAGAGCTACAAGAGAACACAAACAATTTAATAAATCAGGGAAACAATACAAGAACAAAATGAGAGTTTCAACAAAGAGATAACATAAAAGAACCAGCCAGAAAATTTGGAACTGAAGAATACTATGATTGAATTGAAGAATTCAACAGAGCACTCCAATAACAGACTGGACCAAGCAGAAGAAAGAGTCAGTAAACTTGGAGACAGATCACTTGAGATTATCTAATCAGAGGAAAGGTAGAAAAAAGAATGAAAAGAATGAAGAAAGCCTCTGGGGACACCAGTAAGAGAAACAATGTATGATTCTGGAGTCCAGAAGGAGAAGAGAGGGAAGAAGGTGCAGAAAGGTTACTTAAGGAAATAATGTGTGATAACTTCCCAAATTTAGGGAGAGATTTGATATGCAATTTCATAAACTATAGGTTACCCAATAATTTCAATCCAAAGTGAGCATATCTAAGACACAATATGATAAAACTGTCTACAATAAAAGATAAAGAGAGAATTTTAAAAGCAACAAGAGAAAAAAAAATCTTTCATACAAGGGGATCCCCCTAAGACAGCAGATTTCATAGCAGAAACTTTGCAAGTCTGGAGGGAATGGGATGATATATTTAAAGAGATTAAAGAAAAATACTACCAATCAAGAATACTTTATCCAGCAAAGGTGTCCTTTAGAAATGAAAATGAGATAAAGACCTCTTAATAAACAAAAGCTGAGGGACTTCATTACCACTAGACCTGTTTCAAAAGAAAGGCTGAAAGAAGTTCTTCAAACTGGAACAAAAGGATACCAATTAGTCACATTAAAACACATGAAAATATACAACACACTGGTAAAAGTAAGCATAAAGCCAGACTTAGAATACTCTAATACTGTAATATGACAGTGTGTTAACTAATTAACTAATGTAAATGTTAAAGGACAAAAGTATTACAAATATCTATAGGTACAATAATTTGTTAATGGATACACAATATAAAAAGGTGTAAATTGTGACATAAAAACAAAATATGTGGGGTGGTAGAGTAAGATGGTAGGGTTTTTGTATGTAATTAAAGTTAAGTAGTTATCAGCTTTAAATTATACCAATTAAGTATACTGTTATACCAATTAGATGTTCCAAGTAACCCTCAGGGTAACCACAAAACAAAAACCTATAGTGGAGCCACACAAGATAAAGAGAAGTTAAAGTGTACAATGGTGGAAAATCATCAGTTCACAAAGGAGGAAGGAAAGAGAGAGAAAGAAAGGAGCTAAGGAACTACAAAGCAGACAGAAAATCATGAACAAGAAAACTCACAAACATGTTGAAATTAAGCTACACTCTTCTGAACAACCAGCAGGTCAGGATATCAAAAGGGAAAACAAAAAGTATCTTGAAACAAATGAAAGTGGAAATACAGCATACCAAAACTTATGGGATGCTGCAAAAGCAATGTTCAGAGGAAAGTTTATAGTGATAAATGCCTACATTAAAAGAGAAGGAAGATTCCAAATAAACCTAACTTTACACCTCATTGAACTAGAAGTAGAAAAGCAAACTAAGTCTAGAGTTAGTAGAAGGAAGGAGATGACAAAGATCAGAGCAGAAATAAATGCAACAGTGAATAGAAAAACAACAGAAAACATTAATAAAACTAAGGGTTGGTGTTTTGAAAAGATAGAATTGATGAATCCTTAGGTAGACTTAACAAGATAGAGAGGACTCAATAATAAAATTATAAATGAAAGAAAAGACATTACAACTGATATCACTGAAATACAGGGAATCAAAGATACTACTATGAACAGTTACATGGCAACAAATTGGACAATCTAGAGAAATGGATAAATTATGAGAAACATAATCTACCAAGTCTGAGAAGATCAAACATGAGTAAGGAGATTAAATCAGTAACAAAAATCTCCCAATAAAGAAATCCAGAACCAGATAGCCTCACTGGTAAATTCTACCAAACATTTAAAGAAGAATTAACACCAATTCTTCCCAAACTCTTCCAAAAAATAGAAGATGAAGGAACACTCTCAAACTCATTTTATGAGGCTAGCACTACCCTGATACCACAGCCAGATGAAGATACTACAGGAAAAGAAAACCACAGCCTAATATCCCTGATGAATATAGAGGCAAAAATTCTCAACAAAATAGTATAGCTGAATTTAAATATATATATATCAAACTGAACAGCACATTAAAAGGATTGCACACTATGACAAAGTGGGATTAACCCCTGGGAAACAAGGATGTTTCTAACATATGTAAATCAATAAATTTGAAATGTCACATTAATAGAATGAAAGACAAAAATCATACCATCATCTTAACAGATGCAGCCATGTTAGCAATGAGGGAGCCCATCAGTATACTTGAGTATGAGACTTGGTCCTTGTTTTGTGCCAAATCACGGTACAGTTGGAACAAGTCACTGCTTTACTCCATGTCTCAGTCTTTGTTTTCTTCTTCAGAGGGAGGGTGGGGTGAAAGTAGACATTCAACAAACCCGCTGTCTTGGAGTCATGTCACAAGGTTTGGGGGTGACTGACTGGCTCTACTGCCCACAGAATTAAGTCCAGAGTGCTTCTTGCAAACACCCATCTTGCTGCCTCCCACACTAGCCATGCCTTACCTCATTGGTCACATTTGACATTCCTCCTGCATTTCCCACCATCTTTACCTTTTTTGGGTCTCCTACCCCATGTCTGTTAATGGAAATGCTATTTTTCCCGGCTCCAGCTTAAATTACACCTCTTCTATGAAAATTTCCTTAAACCTTACCCTTGTCCTCCCCATACTGCCCAAGCCAGAATTTGTGTTTATTTCCTTTTGTGGCCAAAGGGCTGGGTTTGTGTATCTCCCATGGTATTTAACATTGGGACCAGATGTCCTTAGGTCTCAGCAGCCAGGGAGCTAATCATCTATGGTATGTGGACTTTTGTCTGGGCTTGTGCTGCAGGAAAATTCAGAAATTTTCCATGGTCATGGTCATGGGAAATTAGAGGCAAGTCCATCCACATGTTTGCTTCCTCTTCTCTACAGATGGCTTCCTTGAGCCCTGGGAGTCCCAAAGCTGTTCCTCAGTATAGAGAATGCATGGGGAGGGGGCTTCAACAATTGTCCTATCATTTGTCTTCCCCCAAATTGCATGAAACACAAAGACGCTCAACAGATAGTTGCCTTGCTGTCTGGCCTTACCCTTTGCTCCCCTGAGGGCTCAAAACTAATCCCTGGGGCTGAGTAGGAACATAGCTATGTCCTATCTCCACCATTATATTTGTCTAACCTTTCCATGCTCTAGAGCAGATATTAAATATAATATATATTACACATGACATATACTATTATATATATATGCATGTGCATATATAATATATGCATATATAATATGTAATTATAATACCTTATATATACTCATAAAAATAAAAATAAAATTGTTTTGTAATTTACTTTTATTTCCATCTAACACTATAAAATGAACATTTGTTTATGTCCTAAGATAATCTTTAAATGGTTACATAATATTCTCCATCATGTGGCTATACCAAAATTATTTAACTGGTTCCCAATTGTTGGAAGATCAGGGTACTTCCAATTTTTATAAAACTATTTTGTGTAGTGCCCTAGCAAACATCTATACAATATGTAAAATTTGTTGCTCATTTGTTGCTGATTTTTTCTTGTAAGTAGAATTTCTGGGCCAAAGGAAAGGCATTTTGAGAACTTACCCTTGCATTGTCTATGTGAAGTTTACTGCATTCAGCATGAGGCCTCTCTGTCTCGCCACAGGCCCTCCTGGGTGAGCTCAGAGAGTCAGCATAGGTGGGGCTTGTCCTGGGAGATCCGGCCTCCTGTACTCGCTCTTCATCCACAGTCCCGCCTCACTGTCCAAGTCTTTTAACTCCAGGAACCCTATCTTTGAGGATGGATCAGGGTGGAAAAGGCCGCAGAGCCTCAGTCTGGGGAATGGTGGGATAGTCTTGTCCAGTTAGCCCAGGGATCTGTGTTCCAAAGGACATGAAAGAAATTATATAACTTGTAAGACATTAAAAATTTAACTCTCTTATAAATATGTAGTGTCAAAAATTTATTTAACTTGGTGTTGGGGCAGCCAACAGTATGGGAAAGCTAGAGATACAGACATGGATATACATACATAAAGTCAGTGGAGTAAAGCATCCTGGAATAGGGTAATCAGTTAGATACCAACAGGGCAATAATACCATAGCTGGCTCGCCATTTCTCCTGGAGAGAAATAATGCGTCATTCTACTGGGCAGATATTACTCACCACTTCTTAATCTGCAAATTAACACCTAACTCTACAGGGCCTTGATCAATCGTAAATAGTTTAGTCAAACAAAGGTACTTTCCTCTAGAGAAAGGGTCAGCAAACTGGCCTGCGGGCTCAGCTGGCCTTTTGCCTGTATTTGTAGTAAAAGTTGTTGGGACACAGCTGTGTGCCTTTGTTACAGACTGTCAGCATGGCCTCCTCGCCACAACAGCAGTGCTGGGTAGCTGTGATGGAGACCTGAGGCCCTCAGGCCTCAATGATTTGCTGTTTGGCCTTTTACAGAAAATATGGTGTGGACTCCTGCCCTAGAGCATCAGATGCCCACAGGTGGGCTGGTCAGACACTATAAAGGTGCGAGTAGTCTTTTTGCCTTTTCTCTATGTTTTGGAGCATTTTCCTTAACACAGCAGCTTAGCCTTGCCCCTCTTACGCCTGACCTCCAAGGGCCTCACCAGGCTAGTCGTCTGGACTTTACTGAAGGCAACCCTGTGAAGAGCAAGCTGGGTAGGACAAGGGGTAGGCATTTTAACAGGGAGCGTGGAGGAGAAACAGGGCAGATGGCAGTGGGGGACAGGGATAAGAGAATGGGAGCTCTATGAACAGTAGCTTGGGCCGTGCCCACTTTTCGTGGAAGTAAGCAAAGGACCTGAATTATTTTATAATTGCTTTTTTGCTGGTGAAGTGTGTATGTGCTGAGGGTGGTGATGGGAGTTTTCCCTGCTGGACTCAGTGCCGAGACTGGGCAGCAGCTACCCAGAGGATGAAGTAAGACTGTCCACTGGCTGTTAATGCGTTGGGAAGCCAGAAGACAGGCACTGTGCTAGGCTAGGCCCACTGGGGAGGTTTTCTCTCCATGGTCTTCTGACTCAGAAAGCTGAGAAGGCAAGCTAACTTACCATGGTGTCAGTTAACTTATTTCTTTTCAAGGCTTCAGAGTTGCTTGGGTGCATAGAAAGGACATTTACAGTGGCTTGAGACTAATTTTATATAATTGACTTGATTATAATTACAAACTTAAAAACCAAAATTTTCCTATCATTTTAAGCTAACATTTTAAATCTTGCCATTCTATTTACAAGGCTAGTATTTGGTATAGCAATGAGAAAAGCCACATTTTCTTTTTAAATTAATGCTCGGTTATTTCATTGTTTAATATAGTATATTAAATCCTGCTACGTATTAACTCTTTCTCACATAGTTGAGTTCCCTTACATATTTTAAACTACAAATTTGATATATCTGCCAATCTAATATATGATTCTTTCAAACATTTCAAGTGCCTGCCATGTCACTTAAAAATCTAACAGAAATCTTTCTAAGCACCCATGAAATTTCTGTAGCTCCAGAAAAAGCAAATGAATAAAATGTAATATATCAAGTCCTAAAAATTCAAATGCTTTTGAATTGTTTTCTAGCTTTTAAATTAAATTAAATTTTAAATTAAAATTAGAAGTCTAACATCAGTTGTACAATTCAAATTGAAATTACAAAGTTAATTATTTCAGATTCTTTAATGTTTCAGCTGCTTTACTTGTTTCAGACACATTATATAACAGAAGAATCCTGAAACTTATCTCTGAACTTAACCCCAAAGTATTAAAAGCTGAGGGTTTCATTTACATCATCAGCAATTCTATTCTTTTTTTTTTCCGCCTGGAAATACTTTCCTGATGTTGTAAAGCCACTTTACACAGGGACACAGATCACAGACCAACCATTTCAGATGGTTCTTAGGTCAAAGATTCTCACCCTGAGGTTCCGGGGTCAAAGTTTCGGGGTTATTGGCTGGGACAGGGGCACTGGTCTCTTCATGGGTAAGTCTACACAAACCACAGGGTCATACACTCAGTCAGCTGGGGTCAGGCTGCTAAGTCAGCAGGAGGCTTTCTGGCCAAGCTTTTGATCCGTAAATTGGTTTCAGAACTAAGCCTCACGGAACTCCTTCAAATGGCAGCCTTACACAATTTTTATCTTAACTACTTTCAGCTTTTGCCACCTGATGTAGATAGATAAAATCTTACCTCTTTTCTGGATGGTAGTTAATCTCTCTTCTTGCTTAATCAGACTCAACTAATTTTTTTAGTGCCTGATTTTTTTCCCTAATGTTTGCTGATGACTACAATTCTATTGATTCATGGGTGCTTAAAAAATCTCAGCCTTCTTATGCATTTATTACTTGCGATGGCCTAAGTCCTTATGCATGTAAGGCTTGGAATAGCCAGTGCTCACGGTTGCCATGTAATAATGAGTAAGTGGGAAATTCCTCTCAGACTCTTCCAGAAGCCAACAGGACCTTAAATGGGTTGAAGGTAAAGCACAACAACATGTGGAGTTTGGCAGACGTGCTGCTCGGGGACCCAGTCTGAGCAGGAGTAAAAGCCACAGGGACCTGAGCATTCCCAGGGGGGCACTCTGTATGCCATCTAATCAGAAGACAGGCCCGGTCAGGAAAGGGCTGCAGCATATTTCTACCCCGGGAAGTACTGACCTGCTTGCCTCTGTACCCGCGTATGTCACCTCTCTCCATCACCTCCCCTGCGGGCCACGACAGGATCTGGCTCCTGTAAGCCTCCTTTCTACCTCTGGCATAGTTTCTCTCCCTCCTACTGATGGATTCATTTGAAACTACCAATGTGCCCTAACAACTCCCATCTTAAACATAAAAGTCCTCTCTGTTCCCCTGGCATTTCCCCGTCCCCGGGTGCTCCCGCTTTTATTCTACAGCAGACCTATTCAAAGGAGTCTTGTCCACACGCTGGCTCCACTTGCTTGCCTTCATTCTCTCCTGAACCCATTCCAAGAAGCCTTTTGTCCCCCAGCACCATCCTCACTTTTGTTATGGCCTCTTTCCCGTGCACCCAACCTCTCAGCATCTTCAGACCTGGTGGCCCTCCTCCTCCGGACCACCCATACGGGTTTGTCTCCTACCTCACTGGTCAGCTCTCTTCAGGTCCCTGGATGGCCTCATTTCTTCCTGTCAACCTCTGTGGGCTGTGCCAGGGCTCAGTCTTAAGCCATCCTTTCCTTCCTAGCAACAACACACTCTTCTTATGTGGTGCTGTGACCACGGCATTACATGTCTTCTCTAGGCCAGTTACTCCTGAATCTGAATCCCAAGGGAGATTTGGGTTTTATATTCTAGTGGTGTCTGTAGTTGTATCTCCAGCATAACTCTGCCAAAACTGACCTTTTGGTCCACCTATTTGCCCAGCATCATACCTGCTTGTTCTTGAGGCTTCCCCATTTCTGGTAAATGCCCTCATGTCCCCAGATACTCAGCCCTCAACTCTGGGAGTTCCCCTTGATGACTTTCTTACCCTCATCTCTTACATTTACTCCACCCGCCAGCCACCAGTTCTGTTGTTTCTATGCCCAGAATATACCCCTTACCACCCTCTCTTCCATTACCCCATTCCTGGACACTCTCATCTCCTGTGTTGTCCATGAGCACAGCCTTCTAAATGGTCTGTTTCCATGCTTGACCACCTCTCTCCTGCCCACAGTGTCCATTCTTCAACAACGGCGAGAGTGATAGAGCACCCGTGAGATCACCAGCTCCTCTCTGTCCTCTGCAGCACCTCTCCTTTGCTCACTCGGCTTCAGCCACATGGGCCTTCCTACTGTGCCTCTTTACCCCAGGCCCACTCTGACCTTTACACTCGAGGTTCCCTCCTCTTGGCATGCTGTTCCCCTTTGCAAGATTGGCACCCTCCCTACATTTCGCTCCAGCTGCCTTCTAGGCTAGGCCTTCCCTGACCACCTCACTTAAACTAGTAGCTTTCATTGCACCACTGGCCTTTTGCTCTCTTGTCACTCTGCTGAGTTATATTCCTATCACTGATGATGAATGGAACCACAGAGGCTAGAGCTGATCACCTGACCTTGACCTCGCCCCAAATTATGAGAGAGGAAGAATTCAGTCAGAGGTTAAGAGTAGGCCCAGCGCCCCCACCCCAGCCTTCTCCCCAGCCTGTGCAGCAGGTGTGGTCGCCGCAGGCACCGGACCCCCTGGCATCAGCCAAGGTCACTGCTGGCGTTTGTCAGTCCAGGGCAGGCAGCCACATGAGTAGTGGAGCCGGGGTGGCCTTCTCTTCGCGATGTGCATTCGCCCTCAGGCTCTCCAAAGAAGCCAAGAGCAGTGACTTCCCACCCATGCCCAGTCCCCGGAAGCCACATTGCCCTGGGGTATTAGAGTTCAGAGGGACTATCCCAGTGTCCAGTGAAGGATTCTAAAGACCTGCAGCTCCATTTCCATTTCTTTTCCTCAAAAAAACCTGAAAGAAGATCTGAATTACTTGTTGGTTAATAAATCATTTAACATAATTTTTGATGATAGATGCCTATGTGATGTTTGGCAAGTAACTTAGAAGGATTTCAAAGAATTGAGTGACATTGCTGTAATGAAATTCCTTTTGTTCCTATCTACTTGTTTTTTATATGTACATGTTTTCCCAGCACTTACATCTTAAAAAGCCAAAATAACAATAGGATCGATGTTGAGCCCTTATTCTGTGCAGTATATAAATATGAAATAATTTTTAAAAGCTCTACCTCATCAAGATATATCACTAATAAAAATGAAGATTTGTAGTGTATTTTGTTTGTATGTTTATGATGTTTTGATCAATTGCATACTAACGATAATTGTAATGATGACTGAAGCCAGGAGTATTTAAAAAAAATTTAACATCCTATGGTCACATAAAAATATAATAAAGAAGCTTTAATTGAAGACATTTCATCGATGCAACAAGTATCATAAGATGATCAGTGAAATGCTTTTAAGCGTACGATATACTAATACTAGTGTAAAATTTCTTGAGGAAAATTAATAGAAACATCAGTGAAGGAGAGAAAGGAGCATTGTACATTTTCTGATTGTTAGAAGAATTTGTTCATGCAATTTTTAGATGGATAACAGTAGAAAACAGTCACTACAGTATTGGGCTTTCATTGGCTATGTTTACAAAATTGGTGTGATGTTTTTATTTTAAAATGTCAGATTTACAATACTCCAGAAGTGGTAACATTTGCAATTAACTATTTAAACTTACGATGAAAATTTTTTAGATTTTTAACTTGAAACATGTGTGTTGGCAAAGAGGTGAGGTCACCACAGTTTTTCAAAATTCCTGTAGGTGATACGTAAGCTGAAAGACTGTGATCCTACAAGGATTAGGGCCCTGGCAGGACCTGCTGGGGAGGGAACTGGACATGCTGCTCTGGCACTGAGGCCCGTGGTGGACGGCACATCAGGAGGATGCTACCCATTTGGGACAAGGGTCTCATCCCCAAGGCTGGGAGGGCCCTGAGGCTCAGCTCCCATGCTTTCTACCTCTTCCGGGTGTCCCTGATACATTTTGTTTTAAAGCCAGACCATGGTGTGTGTAGATGCTCCTGTCTGTACCTGGATTCCACATGCTCCTGCTCCAAGTCTCATCCCAACCCAGCCTTCGTGAGCAGGCTACGTGGTCCTTTCTGGCAGGTGCTTCCCTCGGTAGTGGCAGCAGCGGGATGCTCGGGCAGTGGCTGGGACTCCCACTCAGAGACCGAGGGCCCCTGCTTTGAGAGAGCAGCCCAGCCCCTTGCCCTCCCAGCCCTACCTGGTTCATGCGCTGCATTTGATTTTATGGTTTTATGATTTGCTCTCTGAGGGGTCAGGACTTTCATGATTACTCATGTAAGCAAACAAGCAAGCTTATACACGTAAAAAAAGCAGTGCTTCTGGGCTTCCCAGGGAGAAAAGCGAAAACCTCAGCTTGTGTCCAAGGTGCCAATTTAGGAGCCAGGATGTGGGAGAGATGTGATACCAAGGGGGAGGAGGTTCCAACTGCGGCCCCACACCCCTGTGCAGGTGCCACACCAGCTTTCTAGGTTGTCTTCACCTGGCTTCCAGTTGAACCAGATGTTTGTGGGTAGTTCAGCAAGGCTGTACTGGGGGATGAGGAGTGGGGTGCGGATGAGGTCTGCATGGAAGGTACAGAGACTTATCCTTCCATATCTGACAAGGACATTGTAGCAGCCACCCACCCCCAGACCAGATACACATGCCATTGTATCATCTACCTCCCGGACCAGGCACTTGCTTACTCCAGCCCAAGCTCATAGGACAAGTTACAGCCTAACCCTATGGACTGCCTGCCGCAGAGTCTGAAACATCAAGTCAGATTCACAAGCCACTTGCCTCCTACTGTCCAGGGATCTCCTTGGAAGCTGCTGGGAGCTGTGCTGGTGTGGTGAGTTCCCTGCCAGAGGGGTGGACAGATCCATTTTCCAGCCCGTTGGAAAGACTTCCTACTTCCGGTTGCATTTTGTGTGCTTGGTTGAATGTGAGGAGGTTTCTAGCTCTCCCACTTAATCCATCTGAACCCTTCTATTTAGAAACAGGCCATTTCTCTCTTCTAGGATAAGGACACCTGATGCAGAGAAAGGGAGAGTCTTTCAGGGAAAGAGCTTGGCCCCAAACCAGGATTAAGGGTAGCCCTTGGAGGGTCAATTTTTGTCTTTGGTTCAGATCCAGGAATTGAAACCCAGGCCTTTTGAACATTTTAATGCAGAGGATTCAAAAATAAAATTATACAAATAATTCACAAATACATTCTTGTAAAAAATCCAAGCATTATAAATAAAGCTAAACTTCTTGATGACTCTCTCCCCTGCCCGCCTCACCCCCCATAACCACTATTTTCAGTGAGATCAGTACCCCACTGCAGCTCCCTGTCTTACATGCTCTTGGAAGCATGTGGCTATGTGTCTGGATGGGCAGCGCTTTGTTCTTTTTATTTATTTATTTATTTTTTAAAGTTTATTTTGATATCATTAATCTACAATTAAATGAGTAATATTATGGTGATTACACTACCCCCTTCAACAGGTCCCCCCCGAACCCCATTACAGTCACTGTCTATCAGCGTAGTGAGATGCCATAGAGTCACTACTTGTCCTCTCTGGGTTGTACAGCCCTCCCCGTGCCCCTCTAACATTACATCTGCTAATCGTAATGTCCCTTCTTTCCCCTTGCCCCTCCCTTCCCACCCATCCTCCCCAGTCCCTTTCCCTTTGGTAACTATTAGTCCGTTCTTGGGTTCTGTGAGTCTGCTGCTGTTTTGTTCCTTCAGTTTTTTTTTTTCTCAGTTCTTATACTCCACATTTGAGTGGAATCATTTGGTACTTGTCTTTTTCAGCTTGGCTTATTTCACTGAGCATAATACCCTCTAGCTCCATCCATGTTGTTGCAAATGGTAGGATTTGTTTTCTTCTTATGGCTGAATAATATTCCATTGTGTATATATGTACCACATCTTCTTTATCCATTCATCTACTGATGGACACTTAGGTTGCTTCCATTTCTTGGCTATTGTAAATAGTGCTGCAATAAACATAGGGGTGCATCTGTCTTTTTCAAACTGGGCTGCTGCATTCTTAGGGTAAATTCCTAGGAGTGGAATTCCTGGGTCAAATGGTATTAGCGCTTTGTTCTTTTATGCAAATGGTCTCATCCTGACTACCTGCTCTGCAACTTGACTGTCAGTGATTTGCCTGGCTCTCTTTCCATTTCAGCAATATTATCTTTCTTCTTTTTAACTTGACATGGCTTGTTTAACCTTTTGCCTATCCATGGACATTGAGGTTATTTCCAGTTTATGTTGTTAAACATTTTATAAACAGTTCCAAAGTAAACATCCTTGAACTTGTTTCTTTAGGGAAGACACCAAATAGTGGAATTGCTGAGTCATAAGACATCAGACTCTGCCAAGTTTCTCTCAAATACGACTGAGCCAGTTTACCCTCGCATAGGGAATTTGGAGCCCTGCTTCCTCACAAAGTCACGTGGCCTTTCATTGTACCACCACTCAACCAAGGAGAAGGGGCGGCAGGGGACAGTATCGCTGCTGGGGCCCCCGGCAGGCACTTCTGCTTTCTTCCCCAGACAGCTACCTGCCTCCCACCAGCCCTATTACATATTGCGGAATGGGCACTGAAATATTGGGTGCCTGGTTCTGGCCACTGTCCCGTCCTTTCCACAGCAGTTATGAAGCTGACGGAGCTGGGGGATGGAGCTCTGCTGGGGTGTAGGGTCTCTGTCCCTATCCCATGCCCCAGCGTGGTGACCTGTGGAGGATGGGAGAGGGTATGGGAAGTGAGCCACTGAGGACTGGCACATTTCAGCAGTTGTTTTTCCCCAAATAGGTCCTATGCTTTCCTTTTGGACAAAAAAGCCTTTAAGAAATTATTACCTTTTTATTGCTGAGTAGATGATAGGCTCCCATGATTCAAAAGTCAAACTGTGTAAAAAGTATCTGGAGAAAGGTACTGCTCCCACCTCTGTGCCCCTGTATCTTATCTCCCACCCCTTCACAGCTGCTTTTAAAATTTCTTATGTGACTTCCAGAATTTTCATAATCAAATACAAACACATTGGAAAATATTGCCTTATTTTTCTTAAACTGCCCTTTGTTACGTAAAAGTCAGTACTCTGTAAACACTGTCTGCCTTTGCTCTTTTTCAGTTACCAGCATAACTTGGAGAGGATTCCATATTGCTGCAGAACACGCTCTCACTCTTTTTCATAGCTGAATAGCATTTCATTGTATGGATGTCCCATAAGTCACGTAGCCAGTCTTCTGTTGATAGACACGGGGTTATTTCCAATCTTTTGCTATCACGAGTGGTGTGCAATGAATAATCTTGATCGTGTGTCATTTCACATGGGTATATGTCCGTCTGTAGGATAAATCCCCAAAAGTGAAATTGCTAAAGGGATTTGTATGTGTGATTCTCAGAGTTATTATCAAATTTTCCTCTATAGGAGTTGTATCGACCTCAATAGACGTGTGATCATACTTTCTCATTCATAAATATTCCTATTTAAACAATCTGAACTTAAATATTTTCAGCCTTGGTGAAAAAACTTGATATAAAGATGGCACAAGAGTCCCTATGAAACTGGTTCCAATTTATATTCCCACCTGTAATATCTAAGCCTGGGGGTTGCCCAGTCTTCCCAACACCGTGTGTCGCTAAACTTTTGAGAGTCTGATAGGAGAACACTGGATTTCAAAGTGCAGAGTGCATCTTTCACTCAGCCCAAGATCTAATTGTATTTCCTTTGCTGCGGAGATCATATTAGTAGCTGGTTTGCTGGATTTTTGTCCTCACTTTTTTAAATGTTTTGAGGAAGCTCTTTAATTATTAAGAAAATGATCCCTTTGTCCTGAGATATGAGTTACCAATATGTTTCCTTGGGTCCTTTTATGTTTTGACTTTGCCCCCGGTGGCTTCTGCAATGCTGAGTGTTAACTGCTTACATCACTTACTGTTGTATTATGCCATCATGCACTCTGGTGTCACTGCTGAGAGCATCGTTTCCTTTGTTTTCTCTGTGGGGAACCCCTGCTCAGCTTCTGAGGCCTGACTCATCGGTCACTTCCTTGACTCCTGTGCTCAGCAGATCTGGCCTCTCCTCCCAGCTGCTCCCTCATGCTGTACTTTACTCCTGCTGATCACGCCGCCATATTTTTGCTTGTGCATGTCTGCCTGTCCCATCTAACCAGGACCCTTACTTTCTTGTTTCTGAATAGCCAGCTGCCAGCACACAGCGTGTGCTTCATGTTTGTTGAATAAATGAATAGAGAAATTGGTGGCACCGATCCTTACTCCCTGTTTTTCAGGTGAACGTCATGCACCGAATACCCTCTTGTTGAGAAGCAGAAATGAAGGGGAGGAGTAGACAGCTCATCTCTGCTAGCTGGAATGTTCTAAAAACTCTGCAGAACTCGGTGATGAGGAGTGGGCTGCTTTCTAGCTCCCCGAGGAGAGCTCTCACAGCCGCATGTAACTTTACTGTTCTGTGTTAGATCCAAGAAAAGCCAATGACCACGAGAAAAAGAATTTTTTTTCAGTACAGTTTATTTCAGAATCATTGAAGCAGTGTGATCGTACTTCTTCATTCATAAATACTCCTATTTAAGCACTCTGAGAACAAAGACTTTCGGCCTTGGTGAAGGAGCTTGATGTAAAGGTGGCCCAGGAGTGCACAGTGACTCGGTTCCACGGCTGCTGAAGGCTGGGTTCCTTCACAGGCACCTGCTGCTTCTTGGCTGCCTTGAATTAAATTAAATAGACTAACCCACCAAATAAATAAATAAATAAATAGTCAAGGGGTTGCTCATCAGAAGGTGAGCACAAGGGGCAGAAGGCCTCTTTGAACCAAGGAGTCCGCCAGGCTGGCTTGGAGGGAGTGGGAGGGGTATGAGGGACCTGGCTCCGCAGAGGGGGCCTGAGGATCGGCTCTGGGAGGAGGGGGCGGCTCCTCCTGGCTGGGCAGATCTCTGCAGCACTCATACAGGGAAGGCAGAGGGTCATGACTAGTCTACAGTGAGGTTCAGCCTGCAGCCTTGTTCAAACCCTTCCATCGCCCTTCTGCCGGCCCTGGGGTGATTCAGTGCACGTTGACTCTATGGGGACCGCCCTCTTTAGGGAGAGATTTCCATGGTGAAGTCAGTTATATCCTGGCCGCCTCTGGTGCTTCCTAGGAAGACAGGCATCTCTTCTGCTTGGGAGGTGCTGATGTACCAGTGGGGGTACTGGGCCGACTCAAATTCCACCTTGTCTTTGATTTCGGTCTTGTGGAAGACAAAGCGCTTTTCCATCTTCCTCTTTGGGTACTTCTTGGGGTCCACCATCTGCAGCAAAACAGAAATAAGGGTTTTTGTGAGAGAAGGGGCAAGGCGCTCTGCTGAAGATGTTCTTTGGCTCGGCCAGAGGGGAAGCTGATAAGCAGCTCACAGGGCCAGCAGCCTGATTCCTGAGTTATCTCTGTGACCCCCAACTTTCTGTGGTGACTAAAGGAGCCTTTACTCTTTTCTGCAGCTTAGTATCAATGCTGGGGAGCATAATACAGGTGGGATTTTTTTTTTAAGTGAACATTAGGTTAAAGCTTCTCGGAGTACATAGTCTCCAGGGACTGTTGCTGTACTTTTTCTTAAGGCTGTGGCTTGAGCGACTTCAACTTGGAAATGGAGCTTTTGGTGGGAAAGCTGTGGATGAGGACGATCTGGGGGTGGAGTGGAGGTGATGCTAGGCGACAGGCCCCTTGAACTGCTTAAGTTTCCAAAGTGTCATTTATCAAATAGAACAACCGTAACAGTATAATCTCTTGGGTGGTAAAAATGGCAGGACATATTAACATCCGCAAAATGATTTAATTTTCTGGGGTGGACGTGAAAGTCGCATGGGTTTAACAATTATATTTATTTACATTTATGCAAAATTGTCAAGTAGATCTGCTCCCAGGTTTTCTGTGGCGGGAGAAGGTGGCTGTTTTAGAGGCAACAGATGGTGCTCAGAGGAGCCCGAGAGAGGCTGAGAAGGGCCTTCGGCCCTGGTGCTCACTCACCTCCAGCTGCAGGGTAGGCTTGCTGTCTTTCATCACACAGGAGAGGTACAGATTCTTCTCCTTGAGGCCCAAGGCCACAGGTATCTTGTCGTTATTTTCGTCTGCTTGCACAAAGCTCATGCAGAACACCACTAGAGAAAGGAGAGGGCCTCGCGGTCAGGGACACACAGTCGTGCAGGACTCGCACAATTTGGCATCCTCTTTGGGAACCCACCCTGAGGTTGCTGTAGTCTAACAGGCAGGGTAACTTGGCTTCTCACTGAGAATAGCAGTGTAAGGTGGTTGGTTTAGGTTTTCCCCATTGAAGGTCTGGGGGTTCCTCAGAGCCTCTTCACAGTAGCAAAGAGGAATTAGGGGGCCTAATTTTTAAAAACTGAAGGAAGGAAGGAAGCCAACTTGTCGTGGCTGGTGATGTGCTGTATGTGAGCAGAACAATTTGATGAATGTGAAGGGGAAGAAGCAGCAGAGCAGGGCTTCTGAAAGAAATCAGACCCAAATCTGTTTCAGGAGTGCAGAGCAGCAGTTGTAAGGACTCAAGAGTGGAGAAGCTTAGCTGGGAAATGCGGCTCCCAGGAGAGCCATTCATTTCATCTGCATTGGTCTCACTTGCAGCCCCGAGGTCATGCTGACAACCCAGTTCTAGAGAAGCAGGATCATCCTGGCCTGGCTGAGAGTGGAAAGCTTCTCCCCCTCTCCATGCCTCACTTCAAGGTCAGCAGCCTTAGAAGAGAGCAGGTTGTTCCCTTCAGCCTCTCCCTCGGCTGCACTCTGACATGGAGGGTTCTGCCACAGGGGCGAGGTGCCAGACAGATTCCCACAGCTAATGGGCTCTCCAGACTTGAAACATATTCCAGATACAGCGGAGCGATATCAGTTCCTGCTTATCAGTGAGATTTCCCTGCAAGGGACCATCTGGTATTGGGCAGGAAGCATGCTAAGGGCAGGGGGGCAGGATTGGGAATGAGAACGGATGAGAACGGACGCGTTATCTCTTCCCCATTCTATTTCAACCTCATCAACAGGAAAAAAGAACCCACAGGCAGTTAGGTCTAATGACCCCTTTCTAAGGGAAGCATTGGTGTTACACCATCATTAAATGACTTGGCTGGACAATGGGCCTGGGTGTGCTGGGGCCGTCTAATTTCCCAGAGTCCCATCTCTTGTTGAGAAATGAATGTGTTAAGAGACATCAGTGTGGTGTCGACCCAAGCAAAATTTTTTATGTTCTCTATTACATGTGTGTTCTCTTAGGTTGATAATTTGTATCAATACTCTGCTTTGTTGAAAATGTGGACAATTAGCAAGCCGCCAGGAGGCCAGGAAAGGAGTCAAGATGTCCTCAGTTACCTTGTCGGTTCACATCCTGTCCATTGAGGTGGAGTGCCTGCAGCTCATAGGAACCAGACAGCACCAGGCATTTTTGGTCGATATCCCGGAGTCTGCAGTTGAGGAATTGCGGGGGCGCATCACACACGTAATCATCATCCAGTGTGCAGAAGATGGGCTCTGAAATATGGAGCACATATATTAATCAGGCAGAAAATTGGAAGGGCAGGCCTGATGGGAGGCAGCAGGATTTGGTTTCTTGGAGGGCATCTGGGCAGTCCCAACCGAAGTCTGAGTATTGCATTCGGGGGGAAGAAGTTGGGGTGGATGAGAGCCCTGGACCTGGCTCCGTAAGACGTGGGTTCAGGCTTCAGCTCTTGCTTGCTGTGGACTAGCAATAGAGCTGCTACATAAACTGGCAACGGCAGTGACATGGCCCCACAGGGACAGCGGGAGGCGGGAGACAATGTAAGGAAAATGCTCTGAGAATGGCTGAGCGGTTTGCAAATATAAGTAGTTATCAAGGTCTTAAGAGCAGTTTCAGCTAAAGAGGTGACTCATTTAGTTCCTAGGCTTCTCTGTTTTTCTCTCCTCGCTGAGCCCTCGGAGTCAGGCTGTGGGCTGAGTTACGGACTCTGAGAAGGAAATGACCAAAGATCTGTCTGCCCTGAGCTCATCTAGTACCTTCTTCAAAGATGAAGGAAAAGAGGCTCCTCAGGTCATCGTCCTGGAAGACCTCTGAGCAGGGAATTGGCATCTTCCGCAGCTTCTCCACAGCCACGATGACCGACACCACCTGCCGGAAACTCTTGTTGTAGAGCTGGTGGGAGATTTGCAGCTGGATTCCCTCGTCCCCCAGACACCCAAGGTCCACGTCTTGGAAGCAGCACTGTGGAGAGACGCAGGGCGTAAGCGTGTTGAGGCGGGCGAACCAGACAACTCCCGCTTGGCGGTCAAAGAGGTGGAAGGGGCCTTGGAGATAACCGAGTGTCCAAGGATGAATTCTCATCTGTCTGAACTGCAGAGAGGTGGAGTGGTTTACTCAAGGGCACGTGGCAAGTTAGAGGCAGACCCAAAACCACAATGTGGGCTTTCTGATGCCCTCTGTGATATTCTTTTAGGGAAAAAACCCATGTTAGATAAAAGATAAATAAGCAAACTCTTGTTTACCTTTTCTCTAGACTTTCCACTGAACCATATACTTTCTTAAACTTTATAGGTCTTTGCATCTCTAATGCTCTAGTACTTTGCATTTAATTTTTCATGGGAATGGTGATCACGATATTTTCTATACATCTAGACTCATTCCACAAGTTGTTAGTTATTCTATGCAAGTTCTTTTTCTTTCTTTCTTTTCTTTTCTCATTTTTCTTGGCAGAAAATGTCTCATAAGCATTCAGCAAATACATTACAAGTGGTTTGGTTACTCTTTGTGAAGTATGTTCCCACTTTCCCATTATCCAGAGAAACTGTGTAACTGTATTAAGGCTTAGCTGAAGTTGCCCTGAGGCATGATAATGGTCTAAAAGCTGGAAGGACAGTTAAAGAGGCCTCTAACAGCACACGGGAGGCTGAGTGTCTGAGAGACGTCCCTGCCCAGAGCAGAAGCTCCAGCTGAGAGGGAACTGCATCAGGGCAGGGTCAGCAGCTGGCAGCTGCCTCTCTGGGAGAGGCAGAAGTCATTCCATTACAAAATGCCACCAGAATAACATGGCCCAGAACCCTTCTCCTGAGTCTTTCCCATGTCAGAGCTCCCCATGATCTCACCTTCATCTGTCTGGGGCCATCGACCTCAAAGAGCAGGTCATTCTCGTCACTGTAATAAAAACAGAGAGATTGCTCAGTTATGTCTCCTAGACAAGTTCATTTTTCTTTCCCTGTAGACAGCATTCACTGTTAAGAGGAAACTGCAAACAGCATGTCTCTTAAAGCTGCCAGGACCTGGCAGTTCTGTGGTGATATGCATGGAACTATATAGGAGGCAGGGCTTGACACCCCTGGTGTCCCCTGAGACCTACCCTCCAGCCCCGTTAAAGTCTGAGCTTTCCCTCTCACTCAAGCCAAACCTGGTGAGGGGTCCCTTGTATTGGCCACATGGAATCTTTTCTTCCTGTTGCCATAGGCAGGGAGCCCCTGCAGGAACAACATCTGGATGGCCTATGGGTCCCAAGGCTGGACTTGGGGTGGGAAATCATCTCTAAGCTGGGTTAACTTGGAACTCTGGTTGCCGCAGAAAGAGGCAATATAGGGGGCAACCCTGATCTGTAAGTACAGACAACACTGCTCACATCGCTGTTCTGTTTCCCACTGACCTGTAGTATTCTATCTGTTCACTGGCCAGTTCAGGTACTGCTGCCATGGCTCCCACAGAAACCTGTGTAAAGAACAGAAAATGGTGACCACTTGCCATGCCCATGTCCACGAGGGCTGCCTTCACGTGTGAGTCTCCCTCATCACCTAGGACATGGTAGGCATGCAAAGAAACAATCTTTGAACGAATGAGTGAATGCATGAAACAGCCTTCCTTTGCATCCAGAGGAAAGCATTTGCTAACCCACCCAAATCAGAAGTGCATTTGTTAGATCTTTTGGAGCACCTTTGATATTGATCACTCAATTGTCAGCTGCTAGAGATGCGGTATTCATTCCCACCTTATTTCACAAAGCGTAGCATAAGAGTACAACTGGCATTTTTGCAGAAAGCCCACCCTTCAGGCAGAGAGGAAGGGAGCGAGGAAGAGAAAGAGACAGAGACTCCCTTAGGACTTAGTTATAAGGAAAGGTTAGACTTGTACCTGAGCGATGAAGACTGGCTGGAAAGAACAGAATCGTGGAGGGGTCTGCTGTGCCTCGAAGAGGTTACTGCTGCCAGTTCCTCCCTTTGCTCTTTTATGGCCTTCAAAAGCAGAAGTAGGGAGCTGAGAAATTTCCCCAACTGGCTACCTATTTCACAACCAAGTTAAAAAGAAAAAAAATAAAGAGGATTGATGGGAACTTCTGGGAGAAAGTAGAGTGAAATAATTCTCCAGTCCTTGGAACGGTGAGGGGCAGCCAGCTATGACACATTTCTGCAAACGTGTCATCATAGAAATGTGCGTTGTGTATCTGACAACTGTTATGCAGATGATGTCAGTATTAAAATATGGGATTTTCCTAGATTAGAAGAATGGTTTAATTTAGGATCTCTGGGACAAGTGGAGGACACACTGATACACACACACAAATATAGGGTCGCTCCCTCATTCCTGTACCTAAGTTTAAGAGACTTCGCACTTGAAGATGGATTAGTGGGTGTAATGTAGAGAAAGTAACTCTACCAGGGTGGATTGAGGGTGCTGTTCTCTATGTTGGGAGCTCAGAGTCAAACACAGGAGCCCTGGGGAGACCCTTGACCTTCCTAGGATGGGGCAGAGGAAATGCGGTTGTGTGAGAGTGCAGGCTCCTGGTGGGCCTGGGGGAACCTTGGGAGACAAGCTTTTTCAACCCTTTTAGACCAGGTGCTGGCACCATAGCCAGTTGCACATGGAATCCGTATCAATATTTGATGAACAGTGAAAGAAGCCTGGATTGAGAATGTATTTGGAAAGATTGTGTGTAAGTAAAATTTCAGGATTATAACCCCTTTGTAAAATGTGAGATGTTTTCTGACTCAAAGAATTTTTCTGTTAACTCTGAAAAGTGGAATTTTGTTTTTCTAAGTATATCTAGCTGAGACTATATCCCTTAGTATCTCCAAGAATTATTAGACTTTTTTTCCCTCCAGGTTTATTGAGATATAATTCACATATAACATTATAAGTTTAACATATACAACATTATGATTTGATGTACATATGTATTGCACAATGATTACCACAATAAAGTTGGCTAACTTATCCATTACCTCACATTATTCTATCTATAAATATTTTTTGGGGGGTTGGTGGGAACACTTAGGTCTACTCTCTTAGCAACTGTCAAGTATATTTACAGTATCATTAATGATAACCACTATGCTGTGCATTAGACCCCCAGGACTTACTTGCCTTATAAGTGGAAGTTTGTGTCTTTTGACCAACATCTTCCCATTTCTCCCAGTACCCAGTCAGACCTTGGTTTGGCATCCACCATTCTTTGAATTTGGCTTTTTTTCTTTTTAAGATCCCACATCTAGGTGAGTTTATAAAACATTGTGTTTATCTTTCTGACTTATTTCACTTAATATAATACCCTCCAGGTCCATTTATGTGGTCACAAATGGCAGGATTTCCTTCTTTGTTATGGTGGAATAAATTCCTTTACACACATACACACATACACACATGATATCTGTTCAGGTCCTCTGTCCATTTTTAAATTGGATTATTTGTTGTTTGCTGTTGAGTTATATTAGTTCTTTATATATTTTGGATATCAACCCCTTAGCTGAAATATGGTTTGCCAATATTTTCTCACACTCATTTCATTTTGTTGATAGTTTTCTTTGCTGGGCAGAAATTTTTTTTTTATGTTGTCCCACTTGTTTATTTTTGCTTTTATTGCTTGTGCTTTTGGTGTCATATCCAGAAAAATCATTGACAAGACCCATGTCAAGGGGCTTTTCCCCTCTGTTTTCTTCTTTAATTTCAGGAGCTTTACAGTTTCAGGTCTTATATGTAAGTCTTTAATGCATTTTGAGTTAATTTTTATGAGTGGTGTGAGATAGGGGTACAGTTCTAGTCTTTTGCATGTGAATATCCAGTTTCCCCAACAGCATATGTGGGAAAGACTACCTTTTCCCCCTTGAGTATTCTTGGCTCTCTTGTCCAGTATTAGTTGATCATATATTCAGGGGTTTACTTTGTGTCTCTTAATTCTGTTCCATTGGTCTGTGTGTCTGTTTTTAATGGCAGTACCACCACACTGCTGTGGTTACTACAGCTTTATTGTTTAGTTTGAAATCAGGAAGTGAGATGCCTCTGGCTTTGTTCTTTCTCAAGATTGCTTTGGATGTTCAGGGTCTTTTGTTGTTCTATACATATTTTAGGATTGTGTTTTTCTATTTTGTGAAATATGCCCTTGGAATTTTAATAGGGGTTGCATTGAATCTACAGATGTCTTGAGGTAGTATGGATATTTTATATCTTTCCATTTATTTGTGTCTTCTTCAAATTCTTTCATTAGTGTATGATAGTTTTCAGTGTACAGATCTTTCACCTTCTTGTTTAAATTTATTCCTAAGCATTTTATTGCTTTTGAAGCTATTGTGAATAGGATTCTTTTTTCTCTTTTAGATACTTCGTTGTTAGTGTATAGAAAAATGCATCAGAATTTGTTTAACTCAGAGACAAGCAGAGTGCCTGCCGAGGGTACTCCCCTAGGGCAGCTCTCACATCTGTAGAATGAGTGAATGAGCAGGTCATAGATGGTGCACGGAGTCTAGGGATGTGGCCTTCCTACCCTCTTTGGCACATCTTTACTACAGCACTAAATAAAAACCTTGCTCACTTATCTGGTTCCCTTAGGAGGCTGTAAACTCTTTCAGAGCTGGGTCTAACACAGTGTCTGGCATGCATCTTTCTGCAGTAAAAGTTTGCTGCCTGAATGAGTATAAGGAATTTGATAGTGTTTTTACTCAAATAAGGACGAGCCAGGTACTGTGTTTCTTGGGTACTGTTCATGTATCTGACATTTACGGGCAGAGGAAAATAGACTGCATTGTGGGGCAAGGAGAGCCATGTGTGCTTGTTCACCAAGCAGCCTTCTGATTCTTAATTTGGGTTCCAGTTCCTGGCTATCAGGAAGGTAGACACAGGAATTCAACCTTTGGTAAGTCATATGTTTCACAGGGAATCTAAAAACTGCATGTTATTCAGTACATCAATTTCTTGTGAATTTGGTAAACAAAGAGTCAGGTCCCAACTCTGAGCCCTCACAAAATTGGGTGTCTGTTTCTGCAGACACCCCAGAGGCCCTGTCCAGGGGGTCTGGTGGACTGCTATGTTTTGCCTTTACAGGATCCATGATGCAAATTAACCACTGGTTCCCAAGCTGCACTGAGGAACTACCACCTTTTACAGAGTCTTTATTCTGGGGTCAGCAGGACGTGGTGATCCAGCGGCTCTGTGGGCTCTCCTGACAGAGAACACAGAGATGCCCTTGGTTCGTCAATGTGATTAGAAGCTGAGTGAAGGAGAATGAAAGCTGGTGACAGGAAGGGAAGTATGCCAGCAACTCAAGCATCATTTCTGAGCTAATCCATTCTGTTTCTGAGATTGGAGATAGAGGTTAGGAATCCTGAACCTACTACTTCATCTTCTAGTATGCAGGGTGTGTGAATTCCCTTCCTCCTTTCTCTCTATTTTTCTTTCTTTCTATTTTTCTTTCTTTCTTTTTCTCTTCCTTCCTTCCTTCCTTCCTTCCTTCCTTCCTTCCTTCCTTCCTTCCTTCCTTCCTTCCTTCCTTCCTTCCTTCCTTCCTTCCTTCCTTCCTTCCTTCCTTCCTTCCTTCCTTCCTTCCTTCCTTCCTTCCTTCCTTCCTTCCTTCTCCTTTCTTCTTTCTTCCTTTCCTTTCCTTTCTTTTTTTCTTTTTTTCTTAAAGTATCATTGATATACAAACTATATTGGCTTCAAATGTACAACACGGTGGTTCAACAGTTACCCATATTATTAAATCCTCACTGCCTCTAGTGAGGTTACTATATGTCAACACAGAAAGATGTTATAGAACCACTGAGTATTGAATCCCCTTCCTTCTTGCTTGAGGGAAATTTTGGAGCCATGGGGCAATGCCCCTTGACGTAATAGTCTCTACAGCTCTGCCATTTCTTATCCCTGTCCTGTAGCGTGCCTCAAAACCTGCCGGCATCCTGTCTGTCTCAGGAAGTGAAACCTCTTATTGTGTCAAGTAGGCACATTGCACAATGCATGTATCAAACCCTATCTCTCTGAGGAGACCACTCAGGCCACAGAACTTCCTTCCGGTCCCCAACAAGCAGGAAACATATCACTACAGAAATAGTTGCACTGTGGGGGGGCCTGGGAGGGTGATGATGATGTGGATGGCAATGCAGTCCCGAAGAAGAAGAACAAGCGGAAGTGGGGAGTTGGCAATGCCAACAGGATGTCGTGGGAGCTCTAGCTTTTGGGGAATTCTTCAGCTCTTGAGTCACCCAAACCCTCTCAGCTGTAAGTTGCCCTCTACCCTGGCAGGTCATTCCTCTGAGACAGGCATTTATTCAGAGCAGCAAGTGCCTTCGTACCATCTTATGCCTGGCCTTGGGCTTCTAGCCTGTCTCATCAAAGTTGGCCTCACCCAATGGGTCTTCAGTCATTTGGAACAGGACGACAAGCAAAGTAATCACTGGTTAGTTCTTATATCATCATGTGTAAATGTAGGAATGTCTGCTGTCTGCAGTGGGCCATGCCTTCCTGTTCACTCTCTTGTTCAGAACAGAACTAAGCCGTGGCTGTTCTCACTATTTCCCCCAAATCCCACTTCATCTTTGGCATTGATTTCCTAGCATTGTTGTTAAGATACTGTCATTTTCCTTCCTCCATTTCCAAGGGTCTTTCTGGTATCCAAAAATAAAAACAATGTCCTATGTAGCCACACCTGTCTCCACGGATTCCCCCCTTTTTCTCTTTTTGCTTCAAGGATTTGGGATTGGGAGTCTGATTTCTAGCTCCCAGATCTCTGTTCTTCCCCTTACAGCACCATCTCCATAGGGCCTGTCTCCCCTGCACCCCAGAACCAGGTGCTCAGAGAAGGAACAGGTGGGTGCCAGGGGCGCCCACTCTCCCTGCCGGCTCTGGAACAAGGAGGCTCAGATATGTGAGCAGCAGGCAGCTGGGTCTGTTGGAATACGGTCCCCAGGGCCTTCTCCCTGTAGGGTGAGTACTATTCTACCTTTGAGAAGCCAGTGAAAATGTGTCCAGCCTTTGAATCCAACAGCAAAAGTCCCTGGATGGGTGATGTGGATGCCAGACCTTTCCTATCTTGTATCTTTTCTTAGATGAAGTGTGTATAAGAAAGTTGGCCATAAACACAGGGTCCTGATGTCACTCAGACCAGGGGGCTGGAAGCATTATTCATAAAGGGCCCAATAGGAACTATTTTAGGCTTTCTGGGCTACATGCAACTACTGTTGCAACTCCTCAACTCTGTCTTGTTATCAGAAGGCAGACATAGCTAATATGGAATGGACGGGCTTCAGTGGATGGGCCTCTGCCATACCATTGTCTTGGATACAAATTTAGAAACGATACTTAAAGAAAAAACAGTTGTCTTTTTCTGAGCACTTACTAAGTGCCAGGAACTTTTTTCTCATGATCTCCTTTAGTCTTCATGATAAACTCGGTGGCATCGACCTATTGCATCTACGGGAAACTGGGCCAACAGAAGGAACTTATCTAGCAGCACACCACAAGCAGATGTTGGAGCCAGGGCCCAGACATGAGGCAATCCAACCCAAACCAGATCCTTTTTTTTTCTCTTTTAACTGTTACATGTACGGCCCCCACCTCATGCAGCCCACAGTGCCCATCTGTGGATCCCATCTCAGCCATCTGATTCCATTCTAAGCGACACTGGCGCAGCACATTTATGCATCTCGGCAACTCTGCCCCTAAGTGTTTCCATGTTGTCCTCTCAGGATTAGGGTAAACTCTGTTCCTTGTCCTGCCTCTTTTCCCCACCTGGCTGTGACCTTCTGTCTGAATTCTCTTTTTTCTCTCTCTCTCAGGGTAGCACTGGGACTTCCCTAACTGGGGTTTTAGTTCTCTGCCTTCCCTCTTCTGAGTTTCTTCCTTATTCCTCTTCATGTCTTACCTGCTCCTGGCAGTTCTGTTGTTTGATTTCCTTCATCCTTGCCTTTTTGACTCAGACTTTGTTACAGCACTGTCAGAAAGTCCCTTCCAGGTTTCTACTCCTGGAATCATGCTTTTCTATGATGCTAAAAAATACTTCTCTCCCAAAATTTCTGACAAAACAGTCCTAAACTGTCCATTGGATCTACATTCTACTCGCTGATTATTACATAATCAAAGGTGATTTGGCCATTTCCTTCCAGGACTCAGTTAATTTCACTTCTTCAATCACTTCCTCCTTGTTGGCTGGAACTGAGTTTTTGTCTTTGGGGAGAGGAAGTTCTCTGCAAGGCCACAAGGATTCGTTGGGTGTGAGGGTCAGGTCCAGGACCCAGATTCTAGGAATTTGATCTCCCTTTGTTACTGAGCGATGAGGAATGAGGAAGTCTGATTGTGTTAAGGTGTTATAAAAATTCAGCCCAAACTTCAATGCAGCAGATAAATACTCCAGAATTCACCTCTGACTTGGAGCTCCCTTCTCTTCCTGACATCAGAAGGTTGGGAAATCTTCCAACAGTTAATAACGAATCTTTGAGGCTATCACCCAGGACCTGTTTTTCAAAATTGGTTTTCACAAGGCGTGATGTTTGGTGTGCTAGCCTCAGAAATGATCTACCAAAGTTCACTGATGGTGTGCATCCGCAGAAAGTTGTATGTTAGAATTAGTAGTGATTTAAAAAATGTCCCTAGGCTTTTTGTTAACATGCATACTCATTTTCAAAGTTTCAGTAATACAAAAGTATTTCAAGTAAAAAGGCGAAGTCTACTCCCACTTCCCCTGCCCCACTGTCTGTCCCACTGGATAAGCCATTTGAGCAGAAAATATCTCAGTCACTGGACTCAGCCACCCCTCATCCATCACCCACCATGAGCCCTCTGAACAGGCCTTCTTTGCATGTTGCCTGACACCTGCAATAGGGAGACTTCTTGTCCTCAGACATCCTTGTAATTCAAGCCCTTGCCCTTCTCACCATTTACACCATCTCCTCATTGGCTTGCTGCCGTGGAAACTCCATCCATCCACTCCCCACACATGAGACACAGAGATCTCTACAGAGGGCAAATGAGTGACCTCAAGCCCTTGCTCGAATCCCATCACTGGCTCTCCATCCCCTTTGTGGGTGAGTCCAGGCTCCTGAGCCTGTCACCATGGAATCCTCTACTTCCCCCACCTCCCCACACTTGAGCCCTTCCAAAGCACTCACAGTTGCTTGGATGCAATATTCTTCTAGCCGCTGTGCTTTTTGTGCAGTCTATTCTTTCTGCCAGGAACCTTCTTCTCCTCTTTGTAGTTTGGCCAACACATAGTCCTTCAAGACTCAGCTCATACGGTACCTCAGCCATGACCAGCCCCTTTCCAGCTGGGGGTGGGTGCCCTCCTCCATGGGCTGTGCCAGCCCCCTTCACTGTGCCTTATGTGCTTGGGTGCCTTACGGTTAATGTACCTGTGGCAGGGCTGGAATTCCAGCTTTAGCCTCCGTGTCTGGCACATGACAGCATCCCAAATGAGTGATGGCCAGGAGCAGTCATGCTGCTTTCCTCTTGGCTTCCAGCTTGACCAAGCTTCCTCTGGTACAGAAGCCTTCCCTTAGAGAAGAATACCTTTGGGTTAAAAAGAGAGACTCACCAGAAACACAATGTCCAGCTCAGAACGAACTCCTCAGTAAGCAGGCTGGGGGATAATGAAGGTGGCAGGTAGCCCTCAAAGGCTCCCAGAGTGGGGTGGTAGTTCTGGGCCTGGCTGGGGTGTTGTCCTCTTGGAGAAGTGCATCCCGTGCCATAAAGCACAGTGGACACCTTGCTGCCGTGTCTTGCTTGTCTGGGAAATTCGGAGCCCTTTATGAAGTTTTCTGGGACAGGGAGGTGATAGGACCTGCCATTAGTATCGGGAAGAGGTAGTGTTCTCTTGCCCCATGTTGCACCATAAATGCCTGGGAGGTAAATTTCTGGAGAGACACTCCCATTTTTCACCAAAGGGAATTTTGAAGTGCATCCTACAGGCTTTCCTAATCCCTCTAAGAATGCAGGAGCTCCAGAGAGATGAAGTCAGAGGTGATGGCATGTCAGGGGAAGTAGCATTTGGAATGACTTCTAATATTCGTTCATTCACTCATTCATGCATCCATCATGCCAGGCACTGTGCGAGGTGCATGCATGTACGTGTGTGTGTATACAGAGGAAGGGGAACAACTAGACAAGGCAGGGTGGCTGTCCTCAAGGTGTTCTTGCAAATGCCTGCAACGTAAGACAGAATATGGGAAATGCTAGCCAGGGAGGGTCGTCTGCCCTTTCCTGTACTCACAAGTGGGGACATGGCCTGGCCAGTGTGGGGGGAGAAACATGGTCTGGCTCTCTGTGAACTGAGACTGCTCTAGGCTGACCCAGAGCTGCTTTGGGAAACTGGGGCTTTGTTGGAGGGGGTGCTTACTGCAGACAGAGCTGAGGAATGAGTGTCTGGAGAGGTGTCCGGGTGAGTGTCTCTTCACTTCCGATGAGGGGCTCTGAGAAAGCACGGGGCTGGCCTTGAGCATGTCCTTTCCTTCACTGAACGACTGGGCTGCTCACCTCTGGAGCTCACCCGCACTCCCTCCTGGAGAGTGTGCTCTGGTAAACTGCTCTTTGCCGTACCTGCTCGACCTGCTCGACCTGCTCTATCAGAGTCAAGAACTCTCCCAGGCTGGGGTCTCACCTAGTGCACAGGGAGACCTTCTTGGGTTGGATTTCCCGGCAACTCTTGGTGTCCTTCTTTAGGGGAAAGGCTCCCCCATTTCCCTGCATTTGGGGTAGAATCCATGCCCTCAGCGTGCCTCACTGCAGTGTTATGGGTCGGTGTATGTGGGTGCCCCTCCAAGGCCTCCCACAGCCCACGCCAGGACCCGCCGGCACTTCCCAGCCCTTGGCTCTCATCCCTCAGCTTTCTCCCTTGTGCTCACACACCCAGTCAGACCCTTGAACATGTCAGTCTCACCCTTATGAGGGAAAGTCGGTCCATCCTTTCCTCATTAAGGCCTTTCCTGTCCCCCAACTCTTACCTCTCCCTCCAGGTCCAGTCCCACTAGAGCACTTTCTGCCATAAATTTCTTCTCACTGTCTGAAAAGTTCTCCTGTCTCCTCTTTGCTGACAGCCAGCTCCCCTAGCCTCTGGAGCAGGCCCCTGTCCTCTTACAGTGTGTCCCCACGCCAGGGTGGGTGGTACCCCGTTATTTCTGGGGATTGATCGGATGAGCCATCTCTTGCAAGCCCCTGCCTGCTCTCTCTTACTGGCTCCTGTCCTAGGTGCCACCACCCCTTCTCCAAAGAATGTGGGCCCCGGGCAGTTAGTCCATCAGCTCAGTGCCTTCCGGTGGGCAGTTCCATCCTGTGCCTGGCCCGGTTGATCATGCTGCTCTGTTGGACTGGGCACTGCCCCGCACCTTCTCACTTCCACTTGGGAGTTCCTTCCAGAATTGCTGGTTCAGTTCACAGAATGGCCTTGCGCAACAGGGTCCTGCGCCACAGGGGTTTGAGAACAATGAAGCCTCCTGTTCAATGGCCAGCTCACTTAGCTCTCACATTCTCCTGCAGACAGCTGGTTCTCAGGAGCCAGCCAGCCTGTGTCAGTGCCAGCCAGCTCCTTGGTGCCCTATTCCTTGACATTGATTTCCTGGGAGATACTATTTTAAAGTATCGGCGATACAGTGGGATGAAAGTTGGGCTCACGCGCTCACAGGACAAGGACATTTGCTCTCACTTCTTTTAAGTCCTGGTCACCGGGAAAGCAATCCTACAAAGGGACAAACCCCTCACATCAACACACAGAACAGAATCTTTCAACTTAAGTTTCCCCTGGGTGACAAGCCACCTTGTTGGTAAGTAGGGAGCTGCTTTGAGCTGTGACTGTGTGGGAACATCTGGCCCTCACTGCAGCTCTGTAAGCTCCAGGGGTTGACAAGTCATCCGCTCTCCATCTCGGAGAACACTGTGCGTATGGTAAGCACTTGACGAATGGGCACAATTATCCCGAGTGACGGATCCCAGGAGGCACTGAGTAGGTGAGTTGGAAAGACCAGAGGGTGTCAGACGAAGCTCTGCCCTCCTGGCCTTGTCCCCTCAAGTCACTCCTCTTCCCGGCCCCAATGTCCTCATGCTTAAAATGAGGACAAGACCTATCTCTCAGGGTTGCTATCTATGAAGATAAACAAGGTCCTGTGTGTGTGGAAGCATCTGACGCAGAGAAGGACTCTGGTTGATACACAGGAAATATTAGTTTGCCTCCTTTCTCATCCTCTCTCCCTTCCTAATGGGAGTGGCCTCCTTCCTACTGCTGCCATAAAGCCTCTGATGGAGTGACAGTCCCACAGGGCTGGCTGGTTGTGGATGAGAAGGTGGCATTCACGCTGGGAAGTATCAACCGGAGGCACTCACTCACGAAGAGCTCATGGTCTGGGGCTGCAGTGGGGATGGGGCGTCCCATCCCCCACGTGGTCATTGTCTCTTTGTTCGAACTGCTTTCCTGAGGCCTTTGTCCAAACGGAGCTCCCTGTGGGCTCCGCACACAGGGACTGCAGGGGGACTGTCCAGCATCCTCAGCAGTTCAGCATCATCCATTCCCAGAGGGTACCGTTTTCTTCCCTTCAGTATTTCCAGTGAGGCTAGGAGTGGACAGATGAATTACACATGGGTACCCCTCTTCGGGGAACTCTCTTGAACACAAGGAAGTAGCCCTGGGTGCTGAGAAGAGCCCTCCTCAGGCTGGGCGCCTCCTGCGAAGACTCCATTTTGGCGGTTGTTCACACAGAGCTCCTCCTCTCCGACCACAGCCTTCCTGCTCTCTTAGGAGGCCCTCCACCCGGTGCACAGCCTCCCTCACTATCCGCCGTTCTGCTTTTGTTTCCTTATGCAGCCAGTGTAGTTTCCCTGCTTCCTGCCTTCAACCATTCTCTTTGCGGACCTTCTCAGAAGCCTGTCCCTTTTTCTTCCCTATCCCTCATGCGGCAAAACCCCAGGCCTGGTTGTATTTTCAGCCTGCTGCTTCTGCATCTCCAGGGGGGCTGTTGGAGAAAAGTCCCACCTGATTTTCTCGGCTGTCCCCCCGGATGCATGGGCACCACCCACTGGGCTCCCGCCCTGCCATCAGTCCTATAGAGCTTTCCTCACCCCAAATCCTGGTCCCCCACCCTCCCTCATGCTCCTCCTTGGATGTGGACATCATCATCTGAGAGCTCCTGCAGCATTTCCCGCCACGCCACCAGCTTCATCCCCCACACCGTCCAGCCACTCTTGTTGCCAGAGTGAAGGAGGCTTTACGTCATACCTGCGCTCTTCCTGTCACCCAGGCCCCAACCTCCTGACCCACTGTTGTATGCTGCGTTTCTCTGGTCTTTGTCCCAGATTCCTGTGGGAAGCTTCTGAAACTCTTGGAATTTCTTCAGTGACAGATAATTGTTTGACTTGTGGCAGGGCCGCATGGTGGGGGCTGGTCCCCGGAAGGACAAACTGTGTGATTCCAAGTTTGGGGCTTTGGGTCACATGGTACCAGCCCCCTTCCCGGCCTCCTGGGAGGGGAGGCGGGCTGTAGATTGAGTTCAGTCATGTGGCCACTGGGGTAATCGATCAGACTTCCGTAGTGAAATCCCACACGAGCTCTGGACTCTGGAGCCTGAAGGGGCTTCTTGGGTGGTGACCTGCCAAGGATGGGCCGGGAGGCGAGGCATCCACCCTGCAGGAAGGGACCTGGAGACACTGTGTGGCCTCTCAGACCTCCCCTTATATATCTGGGCATTTGACTGGTCCTCCAATTTGTACCCTATAGCATAAAATTATAATAATGATAGCATTATATAATGCAGACCCTGAGTTCTGTGAATCTTTCTAATGAATGATCAACCTGAGGGGGTCATGGTTTTGAACTTCTGAATTTACTGCCAGTCAGCTGGAAGGGTGGGCGGCCTGGGGACTCCTGAAGTGCCACTGACTCTGAAGTGGGGCACTTTTGTTGGGGGCCATGCCATTCAGCGTGTGGGATCGGACCTACCTCTGGGTGGTCGTTGACAGAGCTGAGTTGAAGTACCCTGGTCGGGGTTGAAACAGAATGCCCGACTGCTCAAGGACCTTGCTGTTTCTCTTTCTCTATCATCTTGGACTTTTTACTCTCCATTGGCTCCTTCCACCAGACCCCCTCATGTTTTGCTTACCTAAAACAAAACAAACCTGCTTTGTTTTCATGAAAGAGTGCCTTCACGGCTTCTCTCCCCACCCTCAGCCTCACAAGTTTTGCTTCCTCCCACTGCTTGGTAGAAGCTTCTCTCTTGAAGGCCATCCTATCCCCGCAGCCAGTGGATCATTTTCAGACTTTTTTTGTTTTTGTTTTTTTTTAACTTGACTTCTCGGCAGCACTTTACGCAACTGACATTTTCTTTTTTCTGCAAGCTACAACCCCCTCTTGCCCCGGTTTCTGCAATACCACACTGGTTTGCCTTTGGCCACCCTGTTCTCAGGCTCCTGTAGAGCCTTCTGTCCATCCCCTAACTACTCTAACTGGTGTCCACTTCCCGCCCTCCTCTTTGCTTTCTAGCCCCTGAAGGCTCCCTATGCACCGGCTTCCTGGAGCATCCCTGGAGGGCTCATTCGCTACTCCAACTCCACATCTAATCAATCAGTCAATTGTCACCTTTGGCTTCTTCCACCTCCTCCATACCTCGTGCCTCTGCATTTACGCCCGCTGCCTCTGTTGCCCTCTGGTCCAGATAGCAATCCCAGCTCAGCTCACCGCCTCAGCGGTCTCCCTGCTCCTAGTCATGCAAACTTCCACCTTGTTCTCTACCTGAGTGAGAGTCAGAGTGATATTTCTAAAACAGGTGTAGTGATGGGAGCCCAAGCCTAGGGCGGGTGCCATGAATTCCTGTTCCGCAAATGCATGCATGAATGCTCTTTCTTAAAACCCTTTAACAGTTTCCCTTGGCTTTTAGACTCCACGCTCCTGGGCACTTTCCAGCCCCCCTGGCCTGGTCCCTGCAGGCTCCTCACCTCTTTCACTGGAGGAAGCTCACCCTCCCTCTTTTGGACGCGCTTCCCTTCCCTCAGCGGCTGTTATTCATCCCTTATATCTCAGCTTTCCTGGACCTTTTCCTGCTCTACTTGCCCTCTGATCCTAGTCACTTCCTGCTCCACCTATTATATATCCATGACATTTTATTGCAATTGTTTGCAGTACCAGTTTACACACCCATCACCAGTATCTCAGTAGGGCCATCACTCCACATTCTTGGTGACACTGAAGTAGCCAGTCTTAAAATTTTGACAATCTATTTGGTGTCAGCTGGTATCGTGTTATGACTTAATTTCTATTTCTCTAATTTTTAACATCTTTTCAAATGTTTCTTAGCCATTTATATTTATTCTTCTATGAAATGCATATACTTTTTCCTGCTGGATTATTGTTTGTTTATTTACTGGAGTTCTTTATATATCTGAGTATCAATCCTCTGTGAGATGTGTATGTTGCAAATATATCCAAGTTTGTGGTTTTTCTTTTCGCTTTTTAATGGTATCTTTTAATGAAAAAATTAACACTTAAAATGAAATCAAACTGATCTGTTTTCCAGTTTTGGTTTATCTCTTTTGGTATCTTGTTTAAAAAATCTCTCCCTACCCTCAAATCACAAATATATTCTCCTACCTTTTGTTCTGAAAGTTTTTAAGTCTTGCTTTTCACATGTGTGCCTTTGTTATATTTAATTGCCTGCCTGCTCTGCTGGAGAGAAGCTACGGAGGACAGGTGCATTGGTCTTGCTTCATGCTGATCCCAGAGTCCTGCCTAGTGATTGGCACCCAGCAAGCCACCAGTGACGGACTCAACAAATGGTTGAGTCATCAAAGGTAGAGAGAACGTGGCATGGGAATTCAGAGAGAGAGAGGGATGTCTTTGAAAAGGTGAAGGAGTTAGAGTAGGAGAGTGGTTCTCAATCCTGGGTCCACACTGGAGCTCCCTGGGGATCATTCCAATGCGCCGTGGGGGGCTCCCCACCACGGGAGTCTCTGTGACTGGTCTGGATGTAGGTGATCCCCACGGAGGGTCAGGGGTGAGAGCCGCTGAACCTGGAGCCAAAATAGTGCTGTGGGCAAGGCCTCAGGGCTTGTACACTCTTCAAGCCTGTGTTCTCACCTACAAAACAGGTGTAGCAACACCTACCTGCTATGGTGGTTGTGAGAGTTGAGGAGAAACGTGGTTCCTGATATGACGCGTTCTTAGTACTTTGTAGTAGTGCTTCCCTTCCCTTCCCTCCCCTTCCTTTCCCTTTCTTTTCTTTTTCTTTCTTTTCCTTCTTTTTCAAGGAGGAGGTGGCATTTGGGTCAGACCTGGACGCTTGGGTAAGATACAAACAGGAGGTGACTGGGACAGAGGGCGGTTCAGAGAAGGGATTAATATAACGATCAAGGGGATGGAGGAGGGAAGACACGCTGGGGAGAGTGAGCAGGTCAGTTAGCTCTGGCAGAGAAGTGAGGACTCCACCAGGGGGACAGGTGGGCAGCCAGGTGCCAAGCGCTTGGCCTCTCAGGGGTTTCCGTGGACATGGCTGTCCTCCGAGACCTCCAGCTCGGCCACAAGTGAGCAAGGGCTCTGGATTCCTCTCTCTCCCCATTGTTCTGGGAGAGAGCAATGACTGGTGTTTAGGGGGAGAGTAGAGGCAGAGCTGGGGTCAGGGAGCAGAATGCACAGAAGAAGGCCTTTCTGTGCTAGCAGAGGGTGAGGTTTTTGGTCCCGAGAGGGGAATACTGGGGTTTCAGAGGGGCTTGGCTGTGGTGCAGGGCTCTACCTTAGGGCCAGGTAGGAAGTATTCTGTGAAGAATGGCGTGGAGGGTGGTGGTAAGACAGACAGCTTTGGTCATCTTCCTGAAGTGCCAGGCCTTTTAGATTGTCTTTTAAAAAAGCCATGTGGTGGTGGTGAGGGTCAGTCTACTCCGGGGACACCTCCCTGAACACCAGGTGAGACCTCAGCTCAGAAACGTTCTTGACTCTGACTGAGAAAGAATCACGAACAGGTCGAGCAGAGACCAGCAAAGGGCAGTTTAATAAAGCAAAAGTACTCAAGGAGGGAGTGCGGGCGAGCTCCAGGGGTGAGCAGCATGATGGGGCCTGGGTTGGGTGGTCCTAGAACTGGGGTTTAAGCAGGAGTATTCATCAGGATAAATGGGGTTTCCTCGGAGTAGGGAGGGGATTTCTGGGAAATAGGGTGCCACCCTCATTTTGTCCTTGGCGGGTCAGCCTTGGAACTGCCGTGGTGCCAAGGGGTGTGATTTTTTGTGTGCTAGTGAGTATATAGTGTACTTTGAGGGAAAGTCAGGGTCAGCTTCTCCTCCCTGATGGAAGCAGCCAGTTTTGGCAAGTCTGTCATCTATACCCTCCCTCCCCACATTCCCTGAGAACAGTTTACGCAGAGTGTTTAGAACATAAACTGAAACATCGAAAACACTGGCCAAAGTGCCCCACCCCCTCCCTGCCCTTGTCTGGCTATCTACCTGCTGTAACAGTGGGGTTTCTATCTGGGGTTCAAGCTCACAGGTTATCAATATAATTACTGTTGGGAACTATCTGGGAAAACTCGAGTGAGTGGCCTGGCAGTTCTGTGTTGGTACGGGAGGGGGCATAGAATGGGCTCCAGGCTTGTATCTTTGCCCATCTGGCCTGGTCACCTGTCTGTGCTTTAATTTAGCGTGTTCAGGTTCGTGTGTCATAAATAGAACACGATACTCCTGCCTAACTGGCCTCAGCCCAGCCTCCCAGTTCTTACTAAATGGCGCTCCAACTCTCCAGTTCCTTTAGTAAAAGTCTTAGCACTCCTCCTGAATTTCTCCCTACCCCTCTCCTGCCAGGGCCCCGCCATGGCCCGGCCCCGTCCATCAGAGCTCTGCTGGCTTTGCCTCTGAAACAGGTGCCCTCCCTTAGTGCTGTGGGTTCCCTCCAGCCACCCCTTTGGGAGCTCCACCCTGCTTCCTCCAAGCAACTCTCCAGTTCCCTTCTCTGGGCTGCCCGTCAAGGCAGGCGTGGAAGTAAAATGGAACCAGGAGATTTTCAGTGTAAACAATACAACTGGGTGGAGTTATACTTAACGTTATTCTTAAACGTTTCATACTTACATCTGAAACATGGATTCTTTCTTCACTTGCCAACTAACAGACTTTATTCGTTGAAAAAATTCTGATAGCGTTAGTACCAAGCTGAAAGTTTCTGAACACTCAGCTTTAATGATTTTCATCATGGTCTATGGGAGTTATTCTTGGTAAAGGGTGACAGTTTTCCAAAACAAACAAATTTGGGGTGTGCCCAGGAGCATGACTCAGGGAATTAGATTTTTAGAGGTACCTCTGCTTGCCTTCTGGTGACTGTTAAAGACATCTAATTGCCGTGGGGAGTGTCTGCCCCTTGGTCAGGTCGCCAAGGTCAAATGCTTGGCCCCTGTATTTCCTGCCCAGCTATTCCTTATTTCCATTGAACTATCAGGGACCCCACTCTTCAGGGCAATTAACAAGAACCAAATTCACAAGGGATTGATTAATAAGCTAGAATGCCAATGAATTATACTTATGGTGAAGGCCATGTTTACAGTAATTGTATGTAGTCAAGCGTAAATTAGGATTCGAGTTCTGACAAATATATAATGCATGAGAACTACTAGGTTGACTATTTGAAATTTGGATTTTCCTAGAAAATCCAAGCTTGTGATGGCTACTAAGAAAACTTTTGGGGACCATGATTCTCATGCCCCTAATATCAAAGATATGTTTCTATCAGACTGCCTTACTGACAGTTTTCTTTCTAAAACCTAGATTGGTTCCCATCATTCCCTGGCCTCCATTCATTAATAGTTCCCCCTTTTTCTATTGAATAAAACACAGATTTCTGCTTTTGCAATATGGCTAAGTATAGATTCTGCAGAGTCTTCCTGTCTCTGAATAAATAGGGCTTAAATAAAACAGACTTTTAAACACATTTTCAGACTCCTAGTAGAGAAAGGAAATCTCTAAATTTGCGCTTCTATGCTTCCCCTGCCCCCAGCATGAGCCTGGACGGAGTGGTAGTGTGTAGCAGGTGATCTGTCTCAAAGGCCGGCTTCCTCCCAGAGGGAAATGCTTCCCACTGGTATTGCAATCCCTTGGGGTGGGGGTGGGGGTGGCCCCAGGGCATCTGCCGCAGTCTGGGACCTTCAAGTGTGTTCCAGGGTGTTTGCATTTCCCTGGCCCCCCAGCAGAAGTAAACGCAGCTCTTCTCTGGAGACAAGCACCTCAAATCTCCCACGGACTGTCATCCCCACGGGCTACTCTCAACCATGTATGAGCTCACAAAGGTCACAAAAACACACAGAGCCACAAACCACGAATAATTTGAACTAAATTAGAGATGGACACCACTAAGTTCTACCTTTGCCCTAACTGGCAGCTCTAGTATGGAGGGGAGGGGAAGACAGGTGTCAGGATTCCAAAGTAGGTGCGGTTGGTCTACAACATAAGGGAGATTGGGCCAATGAACGTCAAGGGGTGTGCGTTTATTGATCCTACTACATGAAGGGCCCTATGATAAGCATTGGAAAAATGAAGTTGAATAAGAGCTGGTCTCTGATCAGGAAGCTCACAGGTTTTTGGGGAAGACAGACAAAAATATTTAATAATAATAATGGAGTGTTACGATCGCTCTGATGGAGGTATGTACAAGGGACCAGGAGAGGGCCAGTTGATTGAACCTGGGTGCCTGGGAGAACACATTCATGAGTAACAGCTGCTACTTGCACTGGGTCTTAGGAAGGAAGAGTTCACAAGAAAGGTGGGCAGTGTCAGCCCAAAGGACTTTAGGTAGGGTCTCTGCAGGGAAGTCATGAGAGATGAGACTAGGGAAGTAGGGAGGACCTTGTGTGCCAGGCAAAGGAGATCCGAGTGACACAATCAGATTTGCATTTTATAAGTTCATTTTTGCACCGCAGGATAGCAAGGGCTGGGGTTGGGCCAGGCTCGAAGCAGGGAGACAGTCTGGGGGAAGTGAGGAGCCCCTGAAATAAGGCAGTAGTTGGGGGAGGGAGTAGAAGGGACGGAGTTGAGATATTTCCGAGTAGAGTCAGGATGGGCTTAGTGACCAAGTGAATATGAGCAGGGGTTGGGGAGGCAAAGTTAAGGATAACTCTGAGATCCTAGGTGGACCCACGAGAGTGGGTTATTTAACAGCACCTGGCAGCAACCAGTGGGATGTTCACCTTTGTTTGTTTGCTTTGGGGAGAATGAGTTATCATGCCGAAGTATGGATATATGAATTTGGCATGATTTGGGGACTCACAGGTAAATCTCCCAGACAGCAGTTGAATATGTCTGTCTGGGATAAGGAAATACAAAAAACAATTTGGGTGCTGATATATTTAGTGGTGGTATTTCCCAGGACTTAGAGAGAGGAAGTATCTGAGTGGAGAGGGCCACCCTGCAGAAGCTAGATGAGGAGCTAGGAAAATAAATGCTCTCACCTCTCAGCCTCCGCCTTCTGGTATCCAGTCTGTTCCTCCTGCTGACTAAGCCCGTGTGGTCAGCTCCTAGGGGCCGGAGCAGGATGGAGAAGGGCGATATGTGGACTGGGGGTTCAGAAGGAATATATCCAGGACAACTACTATCTGAGGGCACATAGTGCAAGAATTGTCAGCAAAGGAGCTGAGGAACCAGAGGCTGGAAGAGAAACCAGGTGACTCGGAAGCCAAAGGGGAAAGAAAGTGGAAATGGCCAATGGCGCCCATTGCTGCAGAAGCCGGGCAAGACGTGGGAGATTCCACTGGATTTGGCAGTGAGGAGACCTTCACAAAAGTGGTTTCGGTGGAGTGGTGGGAATAGGAGTCAGCCAGATGAAAGATTAAAAAATAAAAAGGATTTTCATTTCTAGCAATAGGGATGATGAGTTGTCTAGGGCAATTTCTCCTAGTAAAAGACATCAGAAAATTTTGGATAAATTAGTTTTAAATAAAATATTTTTTAATGTGTGACTGAGCTGGTGGGAGAAACAAGTGAAGGCCAGATGCAATGGGAAAATTACTCCACAGCTGAGGGTAAGCACTTCAGATGGCGAAGAGGAGTTGGTTTGTTACAGAAGAATAATTAGAAAGATGGCAGACCTCTCAGCAGTGCTAGTGAAAGCCAGAAACAGTGCAATAATATTTTCATAGTAATGTGAACAAATACTGCCAACTTAGAGTTGTGTGCCCAGTAAGACTATCTTTCCAGAACAAGAATCTATACAAAGACATTGGTGGTTAGAGGGTTCATATAGTAAGAGACCTTTATGCAAACAATTCCCAAAGGCTGTCCTACAGGTGGGGGAAATTGACCCCACTTGGAAGTCCTGGGACATATGAAGGGATGGTAGGCCAAGGAAGTGGTCAAGGTTTGAATAAAGCTGAACAATTATAAACTGTATAAAATAATAATAATATTTCTGATTTGTGAAGGTCAAGTGGAAGAGATATGGGCTCCACCCATGAGTCCTAGATGCCAGGGGTCAGGCACCACCCAGTCCAGGGCCTGGGGGAATCTTCCTTGTAAAGAGTGCTGGGCTGGAGAGGCCTATCGCAGAGCTAACCTCAGTCTCGCAGGAATGCAAGTGGGCAGGCATGTACGGGCAGGCGCCCTGACATTTCCCTTTCACACCAGGACCACATCCAGGCTGACTTGGCTCTGTCACGTGGGAAAACAGGCTGTACTTGGTATGTGAGGATAAAGGGCATGGCGAGCCCATCATCCCATGACCCTGTGCCTAGACCGCAGACATCCACAAATGCTGGCTCTGCCAAGGCTGGCCTAAGAGCAGGCCTGTGATCTTTCACCCACCTGTAACACCCTCCAGCTAAAAGAAGTCTCCCTACTCCCTCTGGCTCTAGCCAGTAGATGCCCCAGGCTTGGGACGGGTTCATGTCACCTGATCCCCTTCCCCATTTGCTGGCCTTCCTCCCAAAGCTGGACACACGATGGGGGAGGGGAGGCTGAGTGGAGGTTCAAGAGCCCAGCCACGGGGGCCCAGACACCAGCCTGACCAGAGAGGCACCTGGCTTGACTCACCGCCTATGTGATAGATCCTTGTGTTGATTCACCCCTGTTTAATCTTATAAAATCCTCTTTCCTAGGACAGAAGGAGCCTGCGGCTAGCTACTTTCAGTTTATGCAAATTGGGTGAGAGGGGTGAGGAGTTCTGCTTAAGTCCTAGGGGGAGGGACCCAGCCATAGCTGGGAGGCTGCTCGCTCTGTGTGGCAGTCTAGAAATGTGAGCCAGACACTGGCCTGGGGCTTATCCCAGAGCAGAGCGCGGCACTCCTCGTTTGGGCAGAGAGCGCTTTGCAGGGGATCCCCTCCTCTTGGCGTCATCCCTTCTACCTGGCCACAACCCCCATGCCAGGCAGGAGTGGAGGCGGACTGTCCGCCTGGGAGCTTGTGTCTTGTGAATGGAGACAGACATGTACACACCCCTTCGCACACCAAGAATTGCCAAACACAGGCTGCTTAATGAATGACACCCTGACGTTTCCAAGTCTGAGATGTAAGAATAACGAATGTAGGGACCCAAGCAGGGACCTGGTAGGGACCACAGGTGCTGGAGCATCCATGAAGGGGCAGTTTGGATTAAAGGAAGACTGAAGGAAAGTCACCACTTTTGTATCCAAAACAAAGCCTCCACCCAAATCTCTTGTTCCGTTCCTGGAGAAAAGGTCACCCCTGGGCTCACCCTCTGCTTGAGTCGGAGGCTGATGCTTTTGCCTCCAACGGCTTCTTGAGGTCAGAGGCTGTTTTGTTCTTGCTCCCTCATTTAAGCTGCAGTGGGCACTTGCGGGACACACAGGAAATCATAAATCAGGAGGGTGACTGCCATGCGGGAGGGGCCCACCTCAACAGCTGCAGCTGGCACTCTGGGAATTGTTTGCCTTGTGATTTACGAGGCTGGGCAGGAAGGCTCGCTTATCCACAGAACAGAGGCTTGTGGTTTGGCATTTTTTTATGTTGATAAGGTGGGAGTTTCAATAGGTGAAATACACACAATAAGTGTTTTATTGATTTGATCTATTGATTCATGCATTTTATAGCTCCCGACAGCTTACCACGAGATCCTCTTTAAAACATCACAACCATTGTGTTCTGTTCAGATGAACGTGACCTTTCATCCCACCTGTACCTAAAATAGGACTCCTTCCAATATGACATGCCACCCACAGTAAGAGAGTCCCTGAATTATTACTTCTAAAGTGAACTAGACTGTAGCAGCTACCATGGACTGAACATCTCCTATGTGATGATTCCCCAATTGGTCACCCCCAAAAGGTCACCCAGGGGACCCAGGGGCTGGGGGCTGTTCCTGCAGACCCTGAAAAGGAAGGGAAAGCTGTAGGAGGAACCCAAGGTAAAGGGATCACGCCTGATGGACTCGGTCCTCATCAGAGCCAGTGATGTCCCTTTACTGGCCCACTCCCACAGCTCTGCTGGTTCTGCAGTGGATCAGGCGGGATAACTGTGGAGGTCTCTTCTAGGCCCTCTGCTGGCCCCACCCTTAGAGCCTCCAAGTGTTTCTGCCACAGATGGTGAAACAGGCATCTAAAACACATAACCATATTTTCCCAAATCAGGCAGAAGTTCCCTTCTCTAACCACAGTTTGCACTTTTTTACAGCTTTATTGCATCTCAGATTTCTCCTCATACACCAGTTGTCTTTGCAAAGCGAATTTTAAATGATTTAAGGAGTGAGCTCAAAATGAGATGAGGGTAGTCAGGGTGTCGAGGAGGGCTTTAACATGAAAAAAAAGTAGCTACCAGCCACTTCATATTTATTATTTCATTTTATCCTTACAGCATCATTAGCGTCAGCTGTCATCCCTCCCTCTGTGGAAGGGTATATATAAACCAGGCTTGGAGGAGCTAAGTGATTTCCCCGGGTTCCTGTGAGTGGGAAGTTACAGAGTCAGGATTTCAACCAGGTTCTTGTCTTAAATGCCTCTTCACCCCTATACTGCCTTCTCAAGCTTTGTCTTTGGTCATTCTTAACAGACACTGGACCACATCAACATGAAAACATATGGAAAAAACAGCAAAAATAAGCTAAAACAAAGCTTTGGTCTTAGGAAACATTTGTCTTTCTGTTGAGTCATTGGCCTTGAAAAATAGTGAAGAATCACAAAAAATGGACATCAAATTAATTTTGTACAGCAGTGCTGATAGAAATTTAATTATAACCTGCAAATGTGAGCCACATGTGGAATTTAAACTTTTGTAGTATGTACATTAGAAACTAAAATGAGAGAGGCAAAATTAATTTAAATATACTTATTTAACCCAACAGATCCAAAATATTATCATTTGAACACATATCAATATAAAAATCAATTATCGATGAGGTATATTACCTCTTTATTTTGTATGGTATTTATTTTGTATGGATTGTATTTATATTTACCACATCTTTGAGATTTGGCGTGTTTTCTATTTTACATTTCAAGGGATCAGCAGCCACACGTGGCGAGTGCCTGCTCTACTGGAAACATCTTTTAAAATGAGTTTGCCGTGAAGGTATTCTTCTGAAAAATGGGCACCTCATCATTAGCTAGGCATGTTCTGGAGGCTTTTGTAAACAGATCCTGCATTACTTGACAGCTCCGAAAAGCCCCGCGTGGTCACCTCGCCCGTGGGCCGCGCTGCTGTTCACCCTCCTGGCAAGAGACTCTCTAGCGCCACCTCGTGACCAGAGGTGGCCGCATGCCCACATTTCAGGGAGCCCCCCCCCGGTAAGTTCACCAGTTTAGGATCAGTTACAGACCTTAGCAAAGAAAAGCCAAAACTCAGTAAAGAAATAGGAAAAAATAGCCACCAAATCTGAAAGTGTCATTTATTGCATTCACCTCCATGTGGATTCCTTGCTTCCATAAAGAGTGCTTGTATGGGCTGAGCACTGTTCTAAAACTGAAAGTGCATTTTCAGATATGTTAGTGTGTTTTGTTTTAAAAGATACATTTGCTGTGATTCATATTCTTGGGGGTAAGATACAAGATTTTTTGAGGTCTGGGTTGTAGCATTCTAGAATGCTTGGAGAACCATTCCTGATGGAAGGAGGAAGGTCTGGGCTGCTGTCCTGTCTGGCCTTGGGTGGACTTGTTGGACAGCATTGAGATTGGGGAGCCTGTGAAGTGCTGCCTGGGGCAAAAACCACAGCTGAGGATGAGGAAGCAGAAAGGCAGCTCTTTCTATTCCTAAGAAGCGAATGGTAAAAATAACAAGTATTTATTTAACAATGGAAAATCCCAAACCATAGCATTAAATGTTCCTACTGACTTTTGGCAATGTTTTCCACAACTGCAAGTTTTCTAAGTGGAATTCTGGTAAGGTTCTGCATGCCATCGGAATGAGCAACAGATTATGGAGAACATCTTCCTTTTGAGCTCCCGCTTGGGCCCTGCATCAGTCCCACATGTAGCATTGGAAAGCTTGGACTTAGATCCCACCTGCCTCTGGTGTTCCCAGGATAAATCATTTAAGTCCCATCTTCTCCCCTTCCTCCCTCTTTCAAGTTGTTTTTTTCACAAAATTCAAACCACACAGAATTTGTAGAAGACAAAGTCCTTGTCCCCATTTAGGTCTCGTCATCTCAAACGCGCTCCCTGGTCCCATGACAGCAATACTATCAGTTGGCATCTCTCTAGGTTAAACCCTTTCCTCTGCATGTGTACATACTTACATACATACACACACTTTTTTTTGCTTAAATGAAGTCCCACTTAGCTACATTATTTTCTTTTAAAAATCAGCTTTATTGAGGTATGATTTACATACAATAAAACATCCATTTTTAAATGTACAGCTTGGTGGGTTTTGACAAATGAAGATTTTTGTGAAACTCAACCAAGTCTTAGAATATTCTCCCCCCCCGCAACTAAAGTGCCCTTAGTCCCCTTTGAGCCGACCTCTCGCCCCATTCCCAGGTAACCATTTACCTACTTTCTGCTATTGCAGCCTCCACTGGACCTTGTACAATTTCATATAAATGGAGCCATATGTTGCGAAGCCTTTTGGGTCCAGCTTCTTTGCTTAGCATACCATTTCTGAGACTTGACCATATTTTTGCGTTTGTCAATAGTTAATTCCTTTCTATTGCTGGGTAGTTTTTCATTGTATTGATGTACCACAGTTTGTATATTCATCGATTGTTGATGGAGATTTGATTTGTTTCCAGTTTTTGGCAATTATGAATAGAGCTTTTATGGACATTCATGTACAAGTCTTTGTATGGACTTATGTTTCCATTTCTGTTGGTTAAGCAGCTAGGACCACAATTGCTGGATCATATGGCAAGCATATAATTTACATTCTCTGTAGCGGTTATGCCATTTTGTATTCCCTCTGGCATGTGTGAGTTCCACTTGCTCCACATCTTTACCAATACTTTTTGCTTTATTTAATGTTAGGCATCTAAGTGAGTATATAGAGGCATCTTACTGTGGTTCTAATTTTCTTTTCCTGATGATTAATAATGTTGAGCATCCTTTCGTGTGCTTATTGACTATTCATATAACTTCTGTGAAGTTTCTGTTCAAATCCTCTGCCTATTAAAAAGATTTGGTGGTTTGTCTTACTGTGTTGGAAGATGTGAGATAAATTTTTATATTGTTCTCTGCCCCTGGTTCTTGGCACAGAGCTCCTAAAACCTTTATACATTCCTAAGTGAAGAGCACTAGGGACATCTTTTGTTTTATTAAGGGGACTCTGAGTAGGTTCCTGGAAGGTTTCTGGTTGGGGGCTGGTCACCAGACAGACCAAGCCATCATTAGAAGCTTGGAATTTTCAGCCCCACCTCCCATCCTCCAGAAAGGGAAGAGGTGTTGGAAATGGAGCAAATTATCAATCATGCCTATGTGAGGAAGTTTCCGTAACAATCCTAACAGTAGGGGGTTCAGAGAGCCTCCATGTGAGTGAACGCATCCGCAGCCCCGGGGGTGATGCACCCCAACTCCACTGGACAGAAGCTCCTACGCTGGGAGCCCTCGCAGACCTTGCCCTGTGTATCTCTTCATCTGGCTGTTCATCTGTATCTTTATCATATCCTTTAATAGACTGTTCCCTGAGTTCTGTGAGCTGCTCCAGCAAATTAGTTGAACCTGAAGAGAGGGTGTGGGAACCCCCAATTCGTAGCCAAATCAGATAGGAGCTGTGGGTCACCTGGGGACCTACTTACTTGTGACTGGGATCTGAAGTGGGAGGCAGTCTATTGGGACCAAGCCCCCAACCTGTGGGGTCTGATCTGGGGAGACAGTGTTAGAATTGAGTTGAATTGTGGGACACCCATCTTGTGCCACGGAGAATTGCTTGGTGGATATGTGTGTGTGATCACCCTTGTCTATTATAATTGGGTCTTAGAATCATTACAGGAGAGTCCCATATTTATTTTTTATTCTTTATTCTGTAGATAGACAAGTCTTTTGTCAACTGTAATATGTCTTGCCTCCTCCTAGGACTGGGAAGATAATGACTAAGAAAATGCTTTGCAAATGGAGGAGCGTAATTTAAATGTTATTCATTAAGGGCTTAAAGTCCTTCCTGTTGCGGTCGCTGGAGCTGTCTGCTCCTTCCTGCTTCGGAACCACCCAGGCTATCTGTGTTGGCTGCTTAGTAATCAGAGAGTTTTTTTGTTTGTCTTTTTTTGTCACGTCATTCTAATTTGTGACACACAATGAACCACGACGTGTGCTTTCGGGTATGACGCTGGCCTGGGAAGCCAGGGATGGTGTGGAGTGGGTTTCCGTGATTTTGCAATAACAGTGGGTTTTGCTGGTTTTATTACTGCATCTTCTGTGAACTGAATTCATGGAAGGAAAACGTCCTGCAAAATACCTTGAAGACCTTCTCCCCTTCTTCTTGCACGTGATTTCTCATAATGTTTGCTTGTTACTTTAACTTAAAAGCCACTTAAGGCTTATTGAGGACATTTGGAAACATAGCCTAGAGAGAAAAAATTTCCATCACTCCCGATCTCTGCTGTTTTCTTGCAAAAGTAAAATTTCTGGGCCTTTTAGAAGCTTCCTTTTCTGTTCTGATTTGCATGTTTCTGAGAGTTGGCCTTTTAAGTGCTTGGATTCAGTCTGTAAATCCTGAGAGCAAAGATGGGTGAGCCAAGGTCCCCAAAGCCTTTGGGATATGTGAACTCCAAAGGCTCTGTCCTTGGATTTCCGGGAGGGTCCTTGGCAACATTCCACACACCTAACCAAGGAGGAGGGTTGGTCCAGCAGATGTCATTATGTGCACGTGGTGGGATATTTGGGGCCCATACCTGCCCTCTGTTAATTTCCTTATTGGCTCTTATTTTGCACTTGAACAATTTGATTAAAAAAACTAGACTCCAGTGGACATAAGATGCTGGGTAAGTGTTTCTCTTACTTAGGAAAGCACTGGGTAGAAGTGCTATGTAAGTGTTGGGTTTACACTTTTTATGGTTATAATATACTGTCAACTCCTAATCCAGGGTTGTCTCAAGCCTGTCTCTGTCTTGTTTTGTTTCTCCTCTTTTGTCTTGGGGCTGATGGCTGGTTCCAGTCCAGTGGTAAAGAAAGATCAAGGGGCTTCTGTGATTCTACTTCCTTAAAACCCCAGGGAGGTACCTGCTTCGCTCCAGACCCTGCATCTGCCCCAGCCTTCAGGTGTCCTCATTCTCCTTGGCTTCAGCCTTCTCACACGTCTCTAGCTCAGCCCTCCTCTGCCCACACCCAGCTTTCACACTGCCATGAGGGGAGCATTTATAAAAGAGAGACTTGAAGCAATACTCTGCCTGGAGGACTGTGTGTGACATCTGGACCCAGAATGCTCTGTGCCAGCTCCTGAGCCCCAGCTCCAGGCTTTCAGCACTGAGGCCCAGTCAGATGGAAGGACTGGCCGTGACCAGGATAGGCCAGCTTCTCCCTTGTCCCTGGGCATTGCCTTTGCCACTTTGTCTGCTGAAAATGTCTTCCTCTCTCACTTCCCTTTGCTAGCTGGTGCCATGAAAGCAGGGGCACTCGATTCCTGGGAGTATCTCTAGCACTCACCTTAGCACTTGGCATGCACAAAATAAAGATGCTTTGGACGGATGAACTAGAAGCTGCCCAGTCAAGATCCAGGTGGCCCAGCGCTGTAGATGGCCAAAGGCACCCTCTCCTCCTGCAGGCAGGGTTTAGAGATGTTTTCAGCAGGTCTGCCCAATTGTCAAGAGACCCAGAGGCACAGAAGCCTCACCACAGTCCTGGCGACTGTCTTCATTCAGCTCCCTGGTTGCTAGATTTCTGGATCTTGGAGTTTCTCTCTTCTTTCTGCTCCCACCGCAGGGAAACCCAGGGAAGCCTGGGCCCGGGCAGTTGGCAGAGCCTGTGTCTTCCCTGTGCCTGCTGGTTACAGCTGGTCCTGATCTGGATTCCTTTTCCCTTTTGAGATGACTTCCCTAGTAAACGGCCCAGACACACTTTCTGGGACAGGTAAGATGAGGTCCTGGTTATCAGAGTAATAGGAGGTCTTTATGGAGAATGGGAAAAGTAGAAAGTGGAGGGATATCATTATGAACCCCACCTATCAAAGACAATACTGTCCACATATTTTAGCCAGTTGACACATCTTCCTTTTATTTTAGCAGGACCGTCTGGCCCACAGTCATGTCTTTGAGTTTTAACATTTCTTACATGAAAGTAGTCTTCATTTGGGTGCTCTTACTAAAGAGAATCATAAAATAATTTAAAAAGGAGATTGAAAGCTTACAAAAGGATCATTTTTATGAACCTTGGACTTGGGCCCTGTGGCAGTCTGTTCAGGAGAGGTGATATAATCCGTACGGGATTAAGGGAACAGGGAACCAGGCCAGAGAGGGGATTAGGTTTCCCGAGTGACACCAAAGGCTGAGTTGGCAGGCCTGCAGCCTTTAGGCATCCTCAGCCGGCCACACACCTGGACTCCTGGGTGGAGGCAGCAGGAGGTTCCCACAGCGGCCAGGGGAGGAGAGAAAGCTTCTTCGGATGGTAGGATGGAGTGTGCTTGCAGAGTAGTTTGATGACATAGTCTGGAAACCTCTACACTTCTTGGGTGACTTTCTACCCTAGCCACTGGAGTGTTGGGTGGGACTTTCTCAGCCATGCAGCCCACTTTTGGTCTCTGTAACCAGGCCTGGCATCCCCTACTGCTAGGGCCTAGGTGCGGTGTCCTCTCTACTTGAACTCGATCAGTGAATATGTATTGAGAACCTTCCACATACGACACACTTTATTTAGTGTGAGGGTTTTGGGATAGGATTTGGTGGCTGAATCTTACTACATATCCCTCTACTCTTCTCGGGTGCCCTATAAAGGAATCTATGTGTGCACATTACAATAGCTTAACAGGGAACAGAGGACTAACTCTGTAAATGGCTGGATGAGCATCTGATGACAGCCTGATATAGGGCTTCTAGGATATCTGAGTTGGGGGGGCCCATGGATAGGCTCAAACCTCACTTATGTTTCTTCCCCTCTGAATCTAGATGGCCGGGGAGTGACCCAACACTCACAAGCCAGAGACGCAGATGGAAGCTGTTTTGAAGAAAGGGTGGTGGATGGCTGGGCTTCCTCCCAGAAGGCTCTTACCAGGTGCATTTAAGTACCTGGGAGCAGAAGCAGAAAGAAGAAAGAAACCTGAAAGGTGAAATTATGTGGAGGAAAAAAATGGTGAAATAAAAGGGGTTTTAAAATAGAGCCGGGAGGCAAGGAGGCTGGTAGGAGGAGGGCCTTATGTATGTCCTCCCTGGGGGGAACATAAACTTTTGAACTGGGCCAAACCATGAATATTCCCAGGGCTCTGCATGAACATCTATCTGCATGTTGCTACATCCTTGCCAGGAGCAGCCTTTTGCTCAGTGACAGCCTTAGCAGACCCTTGTGCTCAGCCAAGATGGGTTTTCTCCGCCAACACCAAGCAAGTATACAAGCGTTCCCTTTTGTCTTTAAACCCCCCTGACTTTTATTCCCTGGGGGTTGGGGGGGGGAATTTGGGTTGCTGCCTCAATCTCTGCTCCCCAATATACAATTCTGAGACCCCAAATAAATGCTTTTGCTTTATTTCAGCTCTGCCTCTTTTCTTGGTCCAAGCAGGAGGGCTGAGCCCTCTCTTACCGGGGAGGGTATGGCCGGAGCCTTAGGAACCGTGCCCTTCCTCAGAGTGCCCCGCAAGGACTTGGGGGCCCACCCTGCCTGGGCACAGAGCGTGAGTGGCCATGGATGTGGCTACAGGCCATCAAAGTGCCCCCAGCTCCCAGCGCCCCAGTGCAAGTCCACGCATGGGTTGAGTGACTTCTGCTATTCCCAGGAGTGGGGAGATGGGACATGGTGAGCGCCGGGCACCCCTCTGGGAGGGCCCCCTGGGCAGGCTGGGGACAGCCTTCCTCGAAGAGCCAGCACTGAGCTGGAGCCCGAACAGGGAGGTAAGGAGGGCCAGCAGCTCCCCAGACAGTGCTCCAGGCTATAGCCAGAGGCCCCAGGCCTCGGGGGAGGCCAGCTCACAGGAAACTGGGTCTCAGTCATTTGCAGAGGTTTAGAGACTAACATTCAGCCTCCAGGAGGGGGAAATTAAGGGTGAGTTTGGGGGTTAGGTTCAGTCCAAAAATCGAGGCAGAGCTACAGCTGTGGGTTGGGAGGCCAGAGCAAACATACTCCGCGGGAGTCCAGGGGTCGCTCATTTGCCTGCCACGTGGCGTCGTGTTCCAGCTGTGCAGCAGGCCATGTTCCAGCCGCAGGAGCGGAGTGGCCAGGGGGCCTGACCCTGTTCACGTAGCTTATGTTCCCATGGTGCAGACAGGTGAGGGGCCGCCGAGGATCAATCAATCAAGAAAATGTGCAGATGGTGACAGGTGACACATGCTAGGAAGAAAATGAAGCAGGTGATGAGGGGAGGGCAGCGGGTATGTGCCCAAGAGAGGTTGGCCTGGGTGGTCTCTGAGGGGCGCCTGTGAGGAGGAGGGAAGGCACAGATTTGGACCGTATCTTGGAGGTGGAGTCGCCAGGACTCATTAAGAGACTGTGGAGGGCTGGCAGGTCAGGGATGCGGGTTCCTGAGGGGAAGACTGGGGAAGGAGCAGGTCTGGGTGACAGGGAGGTGAGGGTTTGGTTTTGGCCATTTGCAGTTTGAGAGGCCGGTGGCAATGTCAAGTTGGCAGTAGGTAAACAATTCTTGATTCCATGGGAGAGGATGGGGTTAAAGCTATCAGCCAAGAAGTCATGGCTAAGAGATGGTGCTAGGAGCCAAGGGGCTGGATGGGAGGCCCTCAGGAAGCTGGCATCTGGGCACCAGCCGAGGGCCGGTAGACCACGACCACATCTGCCGGCTGGTGGAGCGGCGTGGGCAGAGTGGCATGCGTCTGGAGGCTGAGAGTCTTTCACTCCCACACGTAGGTGTGGCTGGAGCAGGAGGGGGCTGGCACTGCTCACACAGCTTCCTCATTCCTCTCTCCTTACCACCTCTCACACTTGCCCCGGATGCCCCTATTTTTTTATACCCCCCGAGCTGGCCTCACCAGTTGGGCTGCAGGGCCCAGAGCAGAAGTCTAATGGTTCTCCTCTACTTATCATCTCCTTGCTTGTCGTGTCCTGGTATTTGCCTTCTGTCTTGTATGGTTGATTGGCTAAAAACCCACATTAGTGTTAATGGCATCATCCCCAGTCCATTTCAAGAATTGCAGGAGTTTTTAAACAATCATTCAATCTTCATTTTGAAGATGGGAAATTGAGGGCCAGAGAAGAGTGACTGGGCCAAGGTTACACAGCATGTCAGCAGGAAATATGAGTTATGGAGGGCAGGGACCACTCTCACTCCATCATGATCATTATACAGAAATGTGAATTCAAACAGTGAAAGGACCCTTCTAAAATTAAAGTGATGGAAACTTTAAAAGAAAGTTCTAATTTTAAAATAATTACAGATTGGCAAGAAGGTGCAAAGGAACTTGCAGGGTCGCCCTGAGCACCCTTCAGCCAGCTTCTCCCGATGTTAACGTCTTGCATTTTTATAGTACAGTATCAAAACCAGGAAGCCGAAATTAGTACAATCTACAGAGCTGATTCAGATTTCACCAGTTACACATGCACTCGTGTGTGTGTGTGTGTGTGTGTGTGTGTGTGTGTGTGTGAAGCTTTATGCAATTTTGTTATTACATGTGTAGCTACATGTTATCACCATGATCAAGATATTTAACTGCCCCATCGGCACATAACTCCTTCTTGCTACCTCCTTATCCCCCCATCCCTAATCCCTGGCAATCACTAATCTGTTTTTAATCTCTGTAATTATGTTACTTAGTGAATGTTATATAAATGGAATCATGAAATAAGCATCTTGAGATCAGGGTAATTTCCTTGGGGTTCATCCAAGTTGTTGGGTGTATCAATAGTTCTTCCCTTTTTATCGCTGAGTAGTATTCCCTGGTATGGATGCACCACCATTGTTTAATCATTCATCCCTTGAAGGACATTTAGATAGTTTCCAGTTTGGGGACATTACGAATAAAGCGACCACAAAATGCTCTGTATAGGTTTTTGTGTGAACTTAAATCTTTACTTCTCTGGGATATGTGCCCAAGCGCAATTGCTGGGACATATGGTAGGTTCGTTTTTAGTTTTACAAGGAACTGCCAAACAATTTTCCTGAGTGGCTATTCTGGTTTATATTTTCACCACAGTGTATGAGTGATCTGGTTTCTCACATCTTCACTAGCACTGGTGTTATCACTATTTTTTCATTGTAGCCATTCTGAAAGGTAAGGGGTGAGATCTCAGTGTGCTTTAATTTGCATTTTCTTAATGGCTCATGATGGTGAACATCATTTCATGTGCTTGTCACCTGCATATCATCTTTGGTGAAATGTCTGTCCTCATCTTTTGCCCATTTTCAAATTGCATGGTTTGGTTTGTAAATGTTGAGGTTCAAGTGTTCTTTATGTATTCTAGATCCAAGTTCTTCTTCAGACACATGATTTGCAAATATTTTCTCCCAGTCTATAATTTGTTTCCATCATTTTCACAGGGCCCCTGCAGAGCAAGTGTTTTTAATTTTGATGAGGTCTAAATTAACAATTTATCCTTTTATGGAACATGTTTTTGGTGTCAAGTCTAAAAACCCTTTGTGTAGTCCTAGGTACCAAAGACTTCCCTAGTTTTTTCTAGAAGTTTCATGGTTTTGTGTTTTACATGTAGGTTCATGATCCATTGTGAGTTAATTAATTTTTGGGTATGGTTTGAGGTTTGGGTTGAGGTTAATTTTTTGGATGTCTACTTGTCCAGCACTTGTGTCAAAAAGAGTATCTTTCCTCTCTGTTGAACTGCTTTTGTTCTTTTGTCAGAAATAATTGGGCATATTTGTGTGGGTCTATTTCTGGGTTCTCTATTTTGTTCTACTTCTCTATGTGTCTGTTAGTCTGCCAATACCGCATTGTCTTGATTATTGTAGCTGTACAGTAGCATTAACATTGGGAAGATGGTTTCTTCCTATTTCCACCATTAATCTTGATTTAAAAATTCCTTGGACTTCACTTTTCTTTTGGGGGTGGTGGAATTGAGGGCAGGGATTCCTCTTTATGCTCACTACTTGGAATTTTTTCTTCTCCTAATTAGTTTCCTCCTTGGACTGGAGAATCTGCTTTGAAAAAAGCCTTTAGAATTGTGTGTAAAATAGAAGTGTGATGTAAAAAACAGTGTGTAAATAGCCAAGTGTGATGTCTTTACCCAGAGGAAGTTCCACGGACTTACGTCCACTCTCTTGGCTCCTTGAAGGCCTTCGTCATGTCCATGAGATCCCAGAGGAACTTCTCAGTATAGGTCACACTAAGCCTGACTTCTGGATAAATGCAGTGAGTCTGATCTTACTAATTAAACAAAAGGAGAGGCCTTCAGGGTCCATGAACTTTCCAAACGAAGGTTGTAGTCTTAGCTTCAAGAATATATAATGACAAATATAGTAAGTACCTGGTTGGTGTGGAAGTAAAAGCCAGAAATCCAGATTTTTATGTGAGATCTCTTGGCTTTTAACGTTGGGAACCACATGATATTTGAAAATAACATTGTGTGGGCCAAATGAACTTGTCTCTGGCACTAATATTCCCAGGGGTCACTGTCACCACCACAACCATCATCACCATCACCATCACCACCCTCACCACCACCATCACCAACGCCATCACCATCACTACCATCACCACCATCACCATCACCATCACTATCAACCCCACCATCACCATCACCATCACCATCAACACCACCACCATCACCAATGCCATCACCATCACTACCATCACCATCACCAATGCCATCACCATCACTACCATCACCATCACCAATGCCATCACCATCACCACCATCACCATCACCACCATCACCATCACCACCACCACCATCACCAACGCCATCACCATCACTACCATCACCATCACCACCCTCACCACCATCACCACCATCACCACCACCACCATCACCATCACCACCACCATCACCACCACCACCATCACCACCACCATCACCACCACCACCACCATCACCAATGCCATCACCATCACTACCATCACCATCACCAATGCCATCACCATCACTACCATCACCATCACCAATGCCATCACCATCACCACCATCACCATCACCACCATCACCATCACCACCACCACCATCACCAACGCCATCACCATCACCACCATCACCATCACTACCATCACCATCACCAATGCCATCACCATCACCAATGCCATCACCATCACCACCATCACCATCACCCCCCCCCCACCACCAGTGCCATCACCACCACCATCACCATCACTATCACCACCATCACCAGCATCATAGTCACTCTTACCTTCACCATCATCACTGTCATTTTCATCAGCATTGTCATATCGTCCTCATGAGAACTCCACTTATGACATATCCACCATGGCTCGGGTCCTGTGCTGTGTGCTGTACCCCTGATTCTTACAACTTCCCAGGGAGACCAACATGATTCTACTTTAAAAGAGGAATTTGGATCCAGAAAAAGCTGGAACAGATGGAGCCAGGATTGAAAAACCAGTTCTCTCTGTTATATTACTACTATTGAAAGCCTCTTTAATGCTTTTTCTCCGCCAACCCCACAGTGGATTTTGACAGATTTTATAAATAAACTGCACTACTGAGAATTAGTTTATGTTTTAAACCATGTATTAAAACCATGTAATGGCTACTCATGACTTCTGCTCAGTACAAGGTCATCAGATCACAGCACAAAGTTGAGGTAATTCCACCTAAAAGCAGAGAGACCCAATTTCTTGGTTAACTGGGAAGGCCTTAATATAGCTAAACACATAACTTTTCCTGACATTTTGAAATACTGAGAAGAGCACATGACTCCCCCACCTCATAGTTCTTGCCTTGGTGAATCTTAGGCTGAACACACTTATGGGCAGCTGAGGGAAAGAATAAGAAACTTTTTATTTTTTGCTGTTCTTTTCAGACAAGAATAGTTTGGCGGTAGGTATGAACATGACCATTGTACGGGGGAGCAGACGGCAGCTGTGTGATGCTCTGGGCTCTCTAAGGACCCAGGAGTTAGCTTAACTTCTCAAACTTTCAGGGAAGGAGTTCTGAGGGTAGAAGGCCTGGGCATGCTCTTTATCTTTCAAAGAGAACTTCATGAGCCATTTCTTTAATTTGGTGTCAGGAAAGTGGCTTTATGGATACCAGAGGATGGAGTGGAGGAGGAAGACAGGTGCCATGGGCTCTCTGTGCCTCTGGGGAAGTGTTCCTTCCCCCTCATGTGGAAGGAGAGGCTGAAGATGAGAGGCACCCAGATGAGGGGTCTGTGAGGCACCTGCCAGGCAACCAGGTGGATGCAGAGATGCAGCCGTCTCCACAGGGGCCTGTGTGACAGATAGAAAAGCCTGGCATCTCTGCCTCCATATATTTATCCCCTGTGCTGCCTTAACCTTTGGGCCAAAAACAAAAAAGCAAAAGGGCTTCTGCTCAGACCTACAGCCCTGCACACAGACTTGTTGATTATCAAAAGGAATTTTGCTTACAGTGTAATATTTCTGCAAATGGCTCCTTACCTGAAGCTTGCCTCCACTGAAGAGATAGGGAAATATGTGTGAAAATAATGATGGTCTTGTTAGAGTTTTAGGAACACTGCGACCAGACCTAGATTGGTGAACGTCAGCTGACCAAGGATGTGGAGTCTCTCAGCTTTCCTTGGACCCACTGGGGCCTGATGTCTGCAGCCTTCAGTCCCTCCCCACCCTGCTCCCCAGCCTGCTTCCCTTTCCCTAGCACAAAAGAAGCTTGAGATCGACCCTGAATCAAGATGATTCTTTAGGACATAAGCCCACCATCTTCTCGGTCTGCAGGCTTTCCGAATAAAGTCACCTTCCTGGCCCCAACACCATGTCTCTCAACTTACTGGCATTCTGCAGCGAGTGGCATGAGCTTGGACCCTTGTGGCTCCACCCTTACTCTGTTTTTGCTTATTTTAATATTAATAATAGAAATATGACCCCCAAGAACTCCTCCTTCCCATCTTGGGCTAATTAGCCCAATGTCCTCTTAAGATCTCAGTTCAAGAGTCACTTGCTCAGAGAAGCCCTCCCAGGCTCTGGACTACCACCCCCATATGCAGTATATATAAATACTAGCACCCTTACTGTAAGCCCTTGAGTGGTGAGCCCCTTTCCTTCACGGATTTGTTTGGATGAAACTTTGATTGACATCTGGATCTCTTTCAGTTGACAACTGTGTTCCTTTAGCATACCCCATTATCACCTTCCCTCTCCCTACTTTCTGGCATTGTAAGATGCTCTAGGCTCATCTTGTACATTTCTTGACCCAGCCTTAGAATCTCAGGCATTTTTCCGAGGAACTTTGATTCTTTTTTATTAGAGAATGGCATTTAAAGCTCAGGCCTGGCCACCTGTGGTACGGGGGTGTCACTGCTTCTGATCAAGGAAATACACAGGTGTGTAGCCACCCAGGTATATACACGTATCTATAAATATTTCTGTGTGTGGACATCTGTATCTATATTAAGCTAAGCTTGAGCTCGTACTGATGTCTCAACTTACAATCCACTATCCTATGGCTCACTTTAGGCTTTCCGCCATGCTTGTCTATAAACTCACTGTCACAGCGAGAAGCCTGCCTCCTTCCACCCGCCATCCGTTTGCTTAATCATTCAGTTGCAGTACAGATGGGCGGTGGCTTCAGTGTTGTTGACTCATATTCCATGGAAACAACTTCAACACGTGGGGTTCAGTGCCCACTCGTTTGCCTTCAGTCTTACAGCATCCACTCATTTCTAAAGTGACTCTCAGGCCACCACCTTTCTTCCCTACTCCCTTCAGTGAAGTTCTTTCATACATTTTTAGTACACTTACATTCTTTTGTTACAGTCTGCATTCCAATAAAGTTAGATAACATAAATAGAAATAATTGAAATGAAACAATCACATGATCCCAAACCCCAAATGTATAAAAAGACATATAGTTTTTAATCATGGTCACCGGAACAGTAAAACTTTTGAATGCACACTTTTAATGCTTGCTTTTTAAAAAGTTGCATGTATATTCTACTTTCCTTCTGAGTTATATAATTAGATACTCATCTCTTGGCTGTATGCATGGGGCCCTCTTAGAGGATATGGGCTCCCTGAAGCTTCCGAAAGCTCATCTATGAGTGAGTTTGTAACAAAGATGCATTTTCTGACAAATAATGTAACATGATGATTGGCTTCCTGGTCTCATTCACAAAAACCTAGTCTGTTTCGTATTTATTCCCAGCTGTAATATTGGCATTTTACTTAACCTTGATCCCATTGGTAAGACTGTTCATCAAAAACCCAAATACTAGTCAAGCTTCTGAGATTGCCTCTTGGCAGAGACGGACTGTTCCTAGAGCCGAATGGCAGGTAATGCACTGGGACTTGCGGATATAACTCGATTCAGAAGAGCACAGACTGCAGCTTGCCATCTGGTAATGATGGACTCGGCAATTCAGGAAGGAAGGTGGAATAAAGATACTATTAGCCAAACCCAAACAGAAGGAAGGCACTTCCATCAGATCTGCAGGAAAGGAATCTTTAGATAAACACTACCCAATAGAACTTCCAGTGATGAAGAAAGTGTTCTGCCTATTTGGTGGGGAGAAGCCGTCGGCCACTTGTGGCTACGGAACACTTGAAATGCGACTAATGAGGCTGAATTTGAAATGTCATTCAATTCACTTCTTTTAAATTTGAAGAGCCACGTATGGCTGCCCTATTGGACAGTGCAGTTTGAAAATGAGTACTTCAGGTAGAAGGAAAATGGTTCCAGATGGAAGGTCGAGATGTAAGAAGAATTTCAGGGCAAAGAAAGCCCTAAATGTGTGGGCAAATGTAAGCGAGCGCTCATGCTATGAGATAATAATAATAACGTGACAATAGGTTCTGGAGTTTTGATGGCATATGCAACTGAAATATATGACGATAGAAGCATGTGTGCTAGGGGAGCCAAGGTAAATGGCGGTGTCCTGTCATCCTTGAGTTGTCTGGGAGGAGAGTGAAGTTCTTCTTGGCAGTAGTCTCTTATAACGTAGAGATACAGGAGTACTTTAAGGATAAGCACCAAAAATAGAAAATAAGTACATTTCAAACTAATAGGGAGAGAGAAGTGGAATAAAAAAAAATATTCAAACCAAAGGAAAGCAAGAAGGGGGCAAAGAAATGGGAGTAATGAACATAAGGCACCATAACCACGGCAGAGTTTCCAATCCAAAGACTCTACTTCACTGATTTTAAGACGCACATTTATTCGTAGTTTTACATTCCTGAAATTGGAAGGCCACAGCTGTGGCCTCATACACAGTCAGTTGGGCTGTGCTGACTTGTCAGAGCTGTTTCTGTTTTTTGGCCATTGGACGAGTAGATCATCATTATTAGATGTACTGAGTTTACTTACTGCTTCAAATGTCTTCAAAAAGGTACCTTCTCCCTTGGCATGGAAATAGAATAGTTCGGCAAAGTGTAATATTTGTGAAGCAATTCCATTTTTTTTTCTGGCAAATACTGAGGGTTGACAGAGACCTGAAGAAGAAGCCACCCAAACATGTATGTTACACTTTGTTTCTGAGGTGGTACAACATAAAATGGGAGCTTGTCGAATCCCTTGGAATGCATGAAAGAAATTTTAAAGTGCAGAGAAGATGGTGTGATTGATTTGTGCCCTTTATAGGGATATTGTTGAGGTGTTATGTCATGATTTGATTTGGAGTGTTTATCTTCCTTACTGGTACATAAAATATTGGTGTGTTTTGTAATCTATGATGTTTCAGAGTTGATGTAAATGGTTTAGATGACAAAGTTGATGAAGCAAAGCAAACAGAACCTAATTATATGCTATTTGCAAGAGGCAAATCTAAAACATAAGGGTGGAGAAGGTTGAAAGAAAAAGGATGGGAAAAGAAATACCATGCAAATACTAGTCAGAAGAAGGCTTCTGTATCTGACTTCTGTATCTAGCTTTAAGGGAATAAGCATTCTGAGAGATAAACAGGATCTCTCCTTAGAGATAAAGTCTTCAACTCATCAGAGAGATATAAAAATTCTAAATTTATATGCACCTAATAACACGACTTCAAAATATATAATGCCAAAATTGAGATCAAAATGATAAATATAATAAATCTACGGCATTGTAGAAGATCTTATTGATACAACAAGATGACAAAAAATATCAGTGAGGATAGAGATGATCTGCTCACTAGGATTAGTACACCTGACCTCCTGGGCAGGCATAGAATACTGTACATAACAACTGCAGAATACACGTTTGTATGCAAACTGGTGGAAAAATGTAAGGTTGAAATGAGAAGACTGGCAGTCCAGAGATGTTAATGACTAGCAACACTAATGATGGGGATTGCAACCATCTCTTTACTACTTCCAAGAGCTTCTCACAGGAAACATGAAATTACATTATTTCCTCTACTTTCTTACTCTGTGTCTTGTTCTGGATTCTGTCCTGCTCACTACCCAATTCTGTGGCTCCTTAAAAGCTGCTCATCTTCTGGACCTCATGCCAAGGATGTGGCACCTGCCACTTGCTGATGGGCCTCTTTCATGCTGGCTGGACACTCAAGCTGGGTATGCGGACACCACCTAACCCAGATTCCTTATTGTTATGTGCCTCCCACCCACTGGGATGTATTCCTACCTGTGCGGGACCCACTGCCATCTTCCCCCACCAGACGCTTACAGAGATGATGCATTCCCATGCTCCCTTAGACTCTGTGCTCTGGAACCAGAGTACATGTCTCATTTGGGCATCAACAGCTGGGTCAGGTGCCTAGGGTCACTAACTCCCCTAGGGCTAAGCCTCGGGATTGGCTGCCCAGGAGAGTGTTTTGACCTGTGTAGCACAGTCCTTCCCAGAATTACTGGCCCACACTTGTGTGGAAGTCTCCAAAAAGCAGGATCTGGGGTTGATCTAGGGTGCACCCAGGAGGAGAGCGGCGGGAGGAGAAGATACTTCCGGACGCCTGGCCTCACAGTCACAGAGGCAAGGGGAAGGTCTTTCTGTCTTCTGTGCCAAGGAAGGACTGTGGGGGAAGGAAAGGATAGTTTTCTCCTCCATTTGCATTAAGGCTGAAAAGTTCCAACAGATTCCTGGGGAACTACCCTTCCCGGTTGGGTTGAGGGCGGCTAACGAACCTTAGGCTGCAACACCAAAAAAGCATATTTCTTGAACGACTCTTGTTCTGCGTTAGTGAGCAAAGAGCTTGTCCTTCCGTGCTTGTCACAGTGGAGATGGCTTCTCTTTAGACACCACCAAGAGAACCAGACTTCCTTCCTCTTCACAAACTGAGCCCAAGTGTGAGGATAAAACACAGGTTTCTGGAAAACAATGCTCAGTGAAAAAGGCCGGTCCGCAGAGTGGGGGGAACTCCCCCCATATCTGCGTGGGTGTTAGGTGTGGTGCATAGTGCCTCTCCCCTTGTCCCCCTCCCCCTCGCCCCCGTCACATTGGCACAAGCCTTCTGAATTGTCCTCTGAGTAGTCTCCTTCTGAAGACCAGTTGTCTGGTCCTTTGAAAGTGCGGTCCTTTGAAAGTGCAGCCCTTCTAGAGAGATCCCTTTCAGGAAAAAAGACCTTTACAGGCCCTTTCATGTACTTTCTAATGGTTCCTGGGGGTTTGTTCATGTTGGCCTCCACTAGCTGTCTCCAGAAGCCCAGAGAAGGTGATCACTGACCTTCCGGGAGAGGTAGGGGATGGAAAACCCCATTCAGGGGTGCTTTACCTGGCCTGGAGGAAGAGGGACACCCTTGCCAGAGAACAGGGCATGGTGGGTAGTCATCTGAGCTTCTCCAGGTTCTTTGCAGAATGGCTTTGAAAGATCCCACTAGGATGAGGAACATCAGGTATGTGACCTGAATATTGAATTTCACTGGGTCTCTAGCTTTCATTTGAACCTGGCTCAGTTTGACCAGAGAGTAGCTTTTTGCCTTGAATGTGGAAGACTGTGCCTTTCCAGCTCCATATCCAGTGTCCCAGATGCAGCTCAAATGGACTCTGACAAGCTCTGGACCTTTCACTATTTCCACCAATCTTAGGCTTTAATAAAGAGGCAAGAGACCTGTCTTCTCAGACCCTGGGCTCTGAAATTGGGCAGACTTGGGTTCAAATAGGAGCTCTCTCACATCTTATTATGGGACCTGGAACAACACTCCAAATTCTTCCAAACCTGTTTTCCCATCTACAGAATGAGGATCGTAATAAGGCCTGCCAAATAGGGTTGTTCTGCAAAGTTAAAAAGTGATTCAGTGAACAGGATTTATTTAGCAATGTGCCTGACCCATTGAGAAAATATCCAAAAATTGTTTATTACTGTTGTTGTTGTTGATATTCTTTGTGACCCTCGTTCCTGCAGCCTCCCACTGGAGCATCATGCCCTCAGCAGTGCCTGGGGTGGGACAGCTCCTTGTGCTGGCTGGGCCAGTGGAGGGTGGGGAGTGAGAGATGGAGACAGGAAGCCTTCAGGGACCCAGTGCCCTGCAATGGCCCTGCAGGGGTTCCTTTAAAAAGCCGCAGGGCCTCTGCCTGGCCCCAGAGGAATCTCTCCCGACAGGCAGGACTGGTGACAGCAGTGGCCAGGGGCCTTCCCGGGGCCTGGCTCCTAGGAACACATTCCTGCCGTTGCCACCTAGAGTGGGTCCTCCTCTCGGGGAGCCTTCCTAAGGGGACTGCTTGGGCTGGCGACCTGCCCCTCAGGAGGAGCCCGGGCACTTGATGGAGGGCAGGAGGCAGCATGTGAGCCAGTCACTGGCAGAGGTGGGAGGGGAGGCTATAGAATGCAAGCAGGACCACACAGTGGCCACGGGCCAGGGGCTGCTCCAGTGTCACCCTCTGTGACAGGCAATTACGTGCAGAGATGACACCTAAGGCCTCCCCCGCCCCCCCTCCCCCCCAGGCCATGAACACAGGCCTCTGGCTCCTCTCAGCTGGCCACGCCCTCCCATCCCTGCTGCCCGGACAAGAGTGGGTAGGACTCCCATGAGCCTGGCTTCCTGCTGCCTCCTCCACGCAGCCCTCCTCAGCCCCTCTGCAGAACAGCTCCCCTTTGGGCCTCCACGACTCTGCATGCAGCCTTGCAGCCCTGGCGTGCTGTCCCTGCCGTCTCTGGGCAGCGCTGTCTCATTTGCCCAGGGGCCTCCTCAGTCCCAGCCTGGGGCCCCGAGCATCAGGGGCCCTCGGTGCTCACCAGATGGGTGAGTGGCCTAGGTGGGGCTCTAAATGGCTCCACAGTGATGTGGGGTCAGGAGAGATCCGTGGCCCTCAGCCCGGGCTTCCCTGAGAGTCTGCTTGGCCGCCCCCAGGGGTCCCGAGTTCACAGGCGATACGTGCGGATCCAGAAACACTGAACTGCATGGACTCTAAGCCTTTCAGTTTCTCCACTGGCAACAGCACCTCCCTTTCTGCAGGGCCCATATGCTGTGGAAGCCGCTGGTCCCGGGGCCTACAGGGGAGAGGAGGACAGCGAGGATGCCTGGCAGTGTGGGCACCTGTTTGCACTTGTCGAGTGGTGGTGGTCTCTGCCATGCAGCCGCTTGAGCATCTTTACAGGCGGCTTCCTCCTGGACCCGACTGCTTCCCAGCTACATGGACCATGGCAGTGAGACAGGCTGGATGCCGGCACTCAGCAGCTGTGTGGCGGGGCTGGCTCTGATCCTATCCAACCCCCCATGGTGTCCCTGCACCCCGGTGGGGACGGCTGTGAGCCAGCAGTGGAGTTGTGATGCATTGTGGCCGCGAGGGCACAGTGGGTAACAGGTGAATGCACCGGTCAGCTGGTCATGCTGAGCCCTGTGTCGTCGTGTGCAAGCACAGAGGAAGGAAGGGCTTCCCAATGCGCACACACAATGCCACACAAAAACGTACATTCCACAGCATATATGACATATACACAAACATGTGTATCCTGAATTTGCACAGCATATACACAGACACATAGTCACAAAGCACACACACAACAAATAATAATATACATCCACAGAAACAACCCAGAAAACATAGACAAACCATACACATTGCCAGGAAAACACATGCACATGAAATGTACACACATAAACCATATATATATATATATACCCCAACAGACATGCAGAAAACATAAATGCACCAAACACACACACACAGGAAAATACAACCTGTCATGGAGTCTGAATGGTAACTGCCTTTGAAATGAATGATTGCTAAGTGAAAAACATTATCTAATTAGGTTCCTTAAAAATAACTGTAAGATGCAAAATTTTAAGCAGTATAATATAAAATACGTATATCCTTTGACCGAATAGCTATGCTTCTAGAAACTTATCCTCGAGAAGTAATCTGATACATGCAAAGGTTCAAGTCCAAGTATATTTAGCACAGCGCTGTATGTAATAGTGTAAAAATGAAAACCCAAATGTTTAAAACTGGGGATTAGTTAAATAATGGTACATCCATATGTAACACACAAATTAGCTGTCCCTTGTCCTCTTCTTCAACTTCCCACAAGCAAATGAACAAATAAGTAAGCAAACAGCACCTTTGTGTGTATCAGCGCTGGTCAGGATTGTCAAATTTTTTGAGGTTTCATGTGGAAAGCAATAAAGACAAGAGTTTATGTTCAATACCACCAAGGGAATAACATTTTCAGATCTTTAGACAGATAACAAAATACCTTGCATCAATTAAAAGTAATGTAGAAAATATTGATGAAATGGTATTTGATATAGAATTGAATAGAAAATGCAGGATGCATTGTTAAGAAGGAAATGCATGTTACAAAATAGTTTGTCAAAGACATTCCTATATTAGATTGTTATGTAGGTGTGTGTGTGGAAGACTAGAAGGGGCTCTAGTCTTTGTTCACATTTTACGAAAGGAGCCACGACATTCTCAGCAAGGCCTCTTGGGCTGCCTGGATGAGGGGTTGCTCTCAGGGAAGCTGCTTCCTCTCCAAACGGCGCTTTGTCTGGACGCTGGGAGGACAGCGCCCCCTACGGGATCATCAAAGGGTTGGAGGAGAGAAAGAGAGCAACCGGCTTAGCGCGGGGCTCGCTGGCGGGAGCACTGCAGCTGATGCCTCCAGTTGCGGCTGCTGTCCCTAAACTGTTGGGACACAGGCGGTGGCAGCCAAGGTCTTGCTTGCCATGGGGATTGTCCTCTGAGCGGGCCAGCTGTTTCTGGCACTTGAAGCACAGCCATGCTTATTAACTGGCAAGAACAGATGCAATGCAAAATGCTAGCAAATGCCAGCAAATGCCAACGGGTTGTAGAGAAAAGCATGTCCTTGGTGGGCTTGACCAGGGTAAATCCCTTGGGAGTGCTTTGCATGTCACAGATGAAGAAGAGGGGACAGAGATGAGGCAGAGGGAGGTGTCAGTCATATCCTGGGGTGCCCCTGAAAGAGAGTGGGGAAGAGGGCATCTTTCTCTGGGTCATCTGCCTGCAGCAGAGAACCAGCATGAGGTCGGGGACTTGCCTGCACCTTCCGGGGCACACTGCCCGGCCTGGACCCTACAGCCCCTTTCCTTTCACTCGTGCCCCTTTCCCACATCTCCACTGTTGGACTGGACTGGGAGCCACCACACAGTCTGTCTTGAGCACCTTGAAGTGTGTTGAATGGATGTGGCCAGAGGAGTGTACTTATACCCTTGGTGTGCAAAAGGACAGGCACGGAGTGGGACTGACAATCTAAGATGCTGTTTATTATTGGACAAAGGAATACTGCTGTCGCATTTGCATATATTCTCCCAAGCTAATATTTAAAATAGGGACCCAGACCTGGCGCCTTCAGATGAGTGATCCTAAGGGCAGAAGACAGAGCTTCAGGAGCCCAAGACAGAGCCACAGACTTGGGGGTTCCTGGTTCAGGTAAGTGGTCCTCACTCCCAGCTCAAGAGGTCCAGTGGCATCCGGCCCCCTGCCTTGCTTTTCCGCAAGTATGTCCTCTATGGATTTCCTGAATTTCTAAATATTATCTCTGCCACCTTCAAAGGGGTGTAACCCTCAAGAAGTCATTCGCCTTCTGGTTTTCATCTGTAAAATGGGAAGAACACCTCTTCCCCCTTCCCTTACTGTGTTGTCCTGAACTAATGTTGGGGAGAGCTCCTTGTGAGCCAAGTGAGATGTGATGTGAGGAACCGGGGAGTGTTCAGAAATCTCTCTCCTCCAACCCACCTGCCACAGAGAAGGGCTCCTGTGTCAGTCCTACCCCAGGACATCAGGAGTGGAGCTTCCTAGGACCTTTGGAGACTCAGTTTTCCATGACCAGAGGTTGCAAAGAAACTGCCTTTCTTTGCAAAGATTAGACTACCTCAGGGGTTGGCAAAAACTCTTCCACAAGGTTGGGACAGTTGGTATTATTGGTTTTGCTGGCCAGTTGATCTCTCTCTCAAATTCACATCTCTGTTGTGACAGGCAGAGAGAAACCGCAGACAACAGGTAAACATGTGTACTGCTGGGTTGCAACAGAACTTTATTTGAAAAACGGGCAGTGGGACAGAGGTCTGTGGACCGCAGTTTGCCAGCCCCAGGGTGTACAGCAATACACTTTGAACTTTCTACTTGATTTTTGTAAAATGTCAGGAGCCATAGAATCCTCCCACACTGCTGGTGGGAATGTAAACTAGTTCAACCATTGTGGAAAGCAGTATGGAGGTTCCTCAAAAAACTCAAAATAGAAATACCATTTGACCCCGGAATTCCACTACTAGGAATTTACCCAAAGAATGCAGCAGCCCAGTTTGAAAAAGACAGATGCACCCCTATGTTTATCGCAGCACTATTTACAATAGCCAAGAAATGGAAGCAACCTAAGTGTCCATCAGTAGATGAATGGATAAAGAAGATGTGGTACATATGCACAATGGAATATTATTCAGCCATAAGAAGAAAACAAATCCTACCTTTTGCAACAACATGGATGGAGCTAGAGGGTGTTATGCTCAGTGAAATAAGCCAGGCGGAGAAAGACAAGTACCAAATGATTTCACTCATCTGTGGAGTATAAGAACAAAGCAAAAACTGAAGGAACAACACAGCAGCAGACTCACAGAACCCAAGAACGGACTAACAGTTGCCAAAGGGAAAAGGACTAGGGGAGGTGGGTGCGAAGGGAGGGAGAAGGGGAATAAAGGGCATTATGATTAGCACACGTCATGTAGCTGGGGTGGGGGGGACGGGAAAGGCAGTATAACCCAGAGAAGACAAGTAGTGATTCTATGGCATCTTACTACACTGATGGACAGTGACTGTAATGGGGTTGGTGGGGGGGACTTGATAATGGGGGGAGTCTAGTAACCACAATGTTGCTCATGTAATTGTATATTAATGATACCAAAAAAATATGTCAGGAGCCATAAAAATGAAATTCTGACTCACAGTTTGGAAAACATGGCTTTGGAAGGACAGAAACCAAAGAAGGAGTGAGCAACGGAGTAGCCAGCATTTCCAAGTAGACAGCAAGGCCGCTGCCTGCTCATCACTCAGGGCGCCCGACGAGGTGGACGCTGTGGGTGGATGCTGCCATGACCGATCTCCTTCCTGTCTGCTCAGGCTCCGCCTTTTACCCCAGGCTCCTGTTGGGTCCTTCATCACACCGAAGATGTCCCATTTGGAGGACTCAGGTATGAAAATGGACTCTGAAGACTGGGAAAGGGATGAGCTCCAGCGCTGCTCAGAAGGTAAGGCTCTTGCAAACATCCATACCAGGGCCAAACAGCAGCTCCTAAAGCAGGCTCCTGTGAGGTGCTATATGCGACCCAGTTCCTTCCCTTTGACCTGGCTTGGTACATGAGCGTTGGGAACTTCCCTGTAGGCCAGTGAGTCAAAAGAAATTTTTGATGGGAAAATGAAGCTTTGCTGAAGGAGCGCAGGTGCCTTAGGTGGCAGATGCACAGATCACTTTCACCCAAGGGTTCAGGGCTTGGAAGTCCTGACTCACCAGCGGGCTGGTTCTGAGTCCTCCAAATGCACCTCTTTCCCGCAAGTGCCCAGGCAGAGGAGAAGGCTCTGCTGTGGAAGGGGTTCCCTGAGTCTGCTTGGGAAAGCGATCCCGCCTCCGGGCTTCTGAGGGGCCCCCGGAGGAGGACACTTGGGTATCGGCTCAAGGCGGACAATGCGAGGGGGCTTTTCACCCAAATGACTGTCTAATGCACGGAATGTGAAGGGAGAGGCCTGTAACGTGACCGAAGCCAAACCTCTGAGCTTTCACCTCACACATGGCAATCAGAGTTCCCAAAGCAAAAATCAGGACATTGGTCTGATATATATGCATCAGTCAGTAGTGACAGGAGGGAGGTTTGGAACCAGCCCTGCCCCCAGAACATGCGCTGCATGGTGGCCACCATGCTCCTTCTGTCCCCGAGGCAGTGGGGAGTGAGTGGGCGTGGGAGGGCACAGGTACCAGATACTGTAATTTCCCAGCCCCAGGAACTCCAAATGCGGGCACTGAGGCCCTGTCCTGACCCTGCCTCTGTTGTTGGTGGCATGCATGAGACGGGGACAGGCACGATCCTGGAGACATTTCTTCTGCTGGGCCTGGGGCGGCACCACCCTCCCTGACCCTCCCCACCAAGGTGAAGTCCTCCTGCTTCTTTGAAGCATAGATGGTCAGAGCTGGAGGGACAGAGGGGGACAATGAGGCTCAGAGTGCTGAGGGCAGAGTTGTCTCAGATGGCCACACAGTAGGAAAGCCAGGCTGGGTAGAACCTTCAGAGCGCACATTTTTGGCCTCTCTTCATAGAGGCTACGTACTCTTGTGTGCCAGCATAGGGATTATGACCAGGGATTTCGTTCAGTCATTTCCCAAATGTAATGTTTTGTGAGGCAGATTATTCTCAAAGTAATGTGGGCAACGTATACTCTACCCCCTGAATGAATGCCATGCATATGTTTCTGTAAGTAAAGGCTCTAGGAAGTTCTGCACACAGAAACCAAGCTAGCTCTGCTTTATCTCCATTTCCCACCATTTTCAACCATGGCAGCTATTTTCAGTGTCCTTACTGTCGCTCTGCTTTAGTGGTCCTCAAAACACACAAAAGGGATGTAAGGCATTAAAGTGGTCTCTGATGCTTCTAAACCCCTAGAATCCAAATTGCACGTGCTGAGCTCACTGTCTCCAATTCCAGACCTAGCCAGAAGCCCCCAGGAGCCCAGCCCAAGCCTCACCTCCATGAGTTCTGCCCACTTGTGTAAGGTCCCTGGGTGGACAGAGGGTGATTGTGGGGATGGGGCATTGAGCCACTGGGTTCACCTAGAGGAGTGGAGGGGTCAGCCTTGGGATATCCACGGGTGTGAGGTGGGTGGAGGCTTTTCCCTTGAGGAAGCAGATCTCAGGAGGCTCATATGGAGGCTGAGTCCTGGGGGGGCCTCTGCCTTTGCAGCCAAGTGCAGGCAGCACATATCTGATGAGTGGCACAGGAGGGAGGTGTTGAGCCTGGGAAGCTTCTGGGCACTTCTGACCACTGCCAGGAGGCTGGCAACCTTGACCTCCTCACAGACCAGAACCTTGTCCAGCAGGAAACCTGCCTCCCTAAGGGCCAGGGCCACCATCACTGAGCTTGACCCTTTCTTTGAGGCTCCCATGAGAGCCCCACAATACCCCCAGAAGTGAATGTCACCACATCTCATGTGCAGAAACTGAGGAGGCGAGGGGGCTGCCTGCCCCAGGTGACCCAGATAGGGAATGACAGATGCTGGTGTTCTAACACCCTGACATGGGCTGCCCAAGGCGGGTACAAGGTCCCCGGCACCACCCTCCACACGGGACAGAGTCAGGGGCCCTCAGCCACGTCCCAGCTCCACTGCAGGTCCCCGTCCTTCTTGGTGAAATGGCCTTGGGTGCAGATGAGGCTTTGGGTACACAGGTGCCCGGCTGGCACCTCGATGAGAGAGGCTGCACCTCACTGCTGCCCCTGGTGTGTGTTTGGGAGCTCGTTTCCTGGAGAGGAAACCAGCACCTTAAAGTTACTCGTGCCTCTGTTCTGCCTTGAGGCGTAAGGGGTGGATTTGAGGTCAGGATGATGGAAAGAAGAGTCTTGGGGAACTGGCAAAGCCTGAGTAGGAGATGCTGGGGGCCCAGGCAGGGTGCTAGGAGGGAGATGGAAGCAAAGGAAGGGCAGACCTGGGAAATCCCCAAGGGGCAGAAACGCCCATGATGTCTGGGGCTCCAGGCCGGGACCGAGGAGGCTCCTGGGCAAGGGAGACAGGGCAGCTGCACTCAGGGGCTGCCAGGGGTGCAGGGAGACGGCAGGGACAGCACGCCAGGGCTGCAGGGCTGCGTGCAGAGTCGTGGAGGCCCAAAGGGGAGCTGTTCTGCAGAGGGGCTGAGGAGGGCTGTGTGGAGGAGGCAGCAGGAAGCCAGGCTCATGGGAGTCCTACCCACTCTTGTCGGGGCAGCAGGGATGGGAGGGTGTGGCCAGCTGAGAGGAGCCAGAGGCCTGTGTTGATGGCCTGGGGGTGGGGGGGAGAGGCCTTAGGTGTCATCTCTGCACGTAATTGCCGGTCACAGAGGGTGATGCTGGAGCAGCCCCTGGCCCGTGGCCACTGTGTGGTCCTGCTTGCATTCTATAGCCTCCCCTCCCACCTCTGCCAGTGACTGGCCCACATGCTGCCTCCTGCCCTCCATCAAGTGTGGGGGCTCTTCCCTGACGGGTGAGCCCCCAAGGAAGGCTCCCCGAGAGGAGGACCCACTCTAGGCGGCAACGGCAGGAATGTGTTCTTAGGAGCCAGGCCCCGGGAAGGCCCCTGGCCACTGCTGTGACTGGTCCTGCCCATTGAAAGAGGCTCTTTTCAAAGGAACCCCAGCAGGGCCAGCCGGGTCTTGCAGGACGCTGGGTTCCTGGGAGCTTCCTGTCTCCATCTCTCACTCCCCACCTTCAGCTGGCCCTCCACTGGCCCAGCCAGTGCAAGGAGCTGTCCCACCCCAGGCACTGCTGAGGGCATGACATCCTGGTGCTGGGGGGGGCCAGGGTGGTGCCGGAACGAGGGTCACGAAGAATAATGACTAACACGTGCTAAGTCCTTTGCATAGCTCAGACACCTGGCTAAGTGTCACTCTTTGGAGAAAGCATTTTATTCCTCCCTACACTCCTCCCGGTAGGTGCTATTATTTCTCCCATTCACAGATGAGGGCACAGAGGTTTGGAGAGATTTAGTAACTTTTCCTAGGTGCTAAAGCAATAAGGGACAGACTTGGATTTTAGCCCTTCTGTCAAAGTTGGTAGCCCATGAACGCAGCTACATGCTAAACTGTGGAAAGTCTGGGGTGGGAGAGAAATTCGGTGGGCTGTGATGTTCAAGCCCATAGGCGGGGGGTTGGGGGGGGTGGGCTGGGACCCTAGGGTGGGCTAGAAAGGACTGAGTTTTCCATATTCTATCTGAAGGGTTGATATCTGGTTATGGTGATCTAGGACTGAAAGTGAAGGCTGAAGGCCCAGAGGAATTCAGCATTCATAGCTGGACCACCATGTGCTGGTTCAGGATGCTGGGACCCTCAAAGCTGTTCCAGATAAAAGTCACATAGTCCTAGATGCCTCTGAGTCTGGGCTACATGTTCTGCCTCTCCACAACCAGGATAAGGCCTTCCTGTACGCGCTCAGCTCAGGCTGTGGGGCACTTCTGTCTCCAGCAGGCAGTGGACAGCAGCAGGAAGAAGCCCCAGGTGTCCCCTAGGAACTGGATGGAGAATCTGTTGTGATGACCACAGCTGAGGGACGTCTTTCTAGGATGGCTAGAAGAAGAAAGGGCCAGCTGTCGGGGAAGAGGAAGGCGTGGAGCAGGTGAGGGAGAACTTCAACCACAGAACCGAGGGAGAGGCGGGTTACACGTCCTGCCCGAACCCCTGCAGACAGGAGGGCCTCCCTGCCCTGAGAACCAATCCACTTTTTCTGACTGTCTGTTTCCAGAGACCTTCTCTGTATTGGCCTGTGGCTTGAGCTCAGCCTGTAAGTCTCTCAAGGGGAGCTTTGTCTGGTGCGACGAGGACAAATGACAAAGCCAGCCATCCCTGCAGCTGGAGGTGAGTTTCCAGCCAGGTTTCCTTCCCCCTCAGCACCTCAGCAGGAGAGGCCAAGGTCCTCACACCTCTAGGTCTCTGCAGATTCTTGTCTTGGTCAATGTCATGTGAGCAAGGGTCTTTCTGGCAGCACTGGGTGGAAGCTTCCTGGCCCCTGAGCACACGTGCTGGGGGCTGTCCCTTTCGGAGATTGTGCTAGCCCCTTCTGTCTCTTTTACACATACAGGAAGAAACTTACCACCCCGGCTGCCCAGAGGGAAGCAGTGTGCCTGTCCTTCATCTTTTGCAGGGCTGATGGGGGCTCCCGGAGCACCCAGGAGACAGCCGCCCACCCTGGGTGGCATGTCTGCACCTCCCGTAATTCTGGGGAACCTGTTGGAGCGACGAATGAGAATAGGAAGCACGCTGAATTTTCATTCATAAGCTGAAATGAGCCCCAGGGAGGTCAGCAAGTGGAAACTGCCTTGAGAGCCTCCCTCTCTAACTCAGCCATCAGAGCATTTGCCGCTTCTCATTCCTCATCAGTGTGTCTTTGGGTCATAGAAGCAGGGTTAATTAGAGAGTTCGCAGATGGCATAAAGTTCTGCTTCTGCCTGTGCGCTGCTTTCCCTGGACTGGGACCAGCTCCTAGGTGGCCAGGCCGAGCCTGAAGGAGGAGCAAGGGGGCTGATGTTTTCTCTAGAATTTGCCTCCCCTACTGGGCTTTGACAGGCGCTGGGGCAGAAGTGCGTCAGAATGGTTCAGTGTGTGTCTAGGACCCAGTGTGACCAGAAGAAAAGAGACAGCCAGTCACCATCCAGCCAAGTGGTAAGTGGAAAAGCTTGGGGTGGGTCCCTGACAACAGGCAGGGTGACCCAAAATGTGGGAGAGGCACAGAGACGAGGAATCTGGGTCAAGTGACAGACGGGAGACCAGGTGAGCAGACAGTTGGCATCTGGAAGTCTGTCAACAAGGGCAAGTTCCTGCAGCAAGGCTGGGCGCTGAACCTCATAGAGGGTGTTGGCGGCTGGCAGAACAGAAGCTCGGGACCCAGAGCAGAAAGGGGCGTGGGACAGGGGGAGGGAGGCTTGGGAATTTGCCTACTAGTTTCGGCTCTTCAGTTACAAGCAACAGTAATTGATTCAGGCTTACTTAAGCAAAACGTGAACTAAAACAAACAGGAGCTTGTTAGAAGGATATTGGGTGTGTTCTTTCCTGTTGCTGCTGTAACGGGTGGGGGTGGGGGGTGGGTACCATAAATTCAGCCAGTTAAAACAATGCAATTAATTCCCTTCCCTTCCTGGGGGCCAGTCTGAAATGGGCCTCCTGGGCGAAGATCAGGGTGTGGGCAGGGCTGCATTCCTCCTGGAGGCTCAGAGGAGAATCCAGTCCCTGCCTTTCCAGCCCCTGAAGGTCACCTGCATGCCTTGGCCTGTGCCGCTTCCTCTGTCTTCAAAGCCACAATGGCTGGGTGTCTTTCTCACACTGCTTCACTCTGACCCTCCTGTTCTTCCTTTTTCACTTATAAGGACCCTGTGATTACACTGGGTCCACCCAGATAATCCAGGATAATCCCCGTCTCAGGACGTTTAATTTAACCACATCTCCAAAGTTCCTTTTGACATGTGGTTAACACATTGACGGGTTCCAGGGATTGGGACGTAGATCTATCCGGGAGCCGTTGTTCTGCCTAGCCCGGGAAGGACATGCTGAAGACTCAGAGTCAGACATTTCTGACAGGTGCGAGATGACAGGACCCAGGACACCTCTGGCCCACCACTCAGGGAGATAAGGGCCAGTCATACTTTTGTTCACTTAGTGAAAGCCGAGTCCAAGGAGAGCGTGTGATGCCCTGGCGTGGACCTCGGGTCTGCTCCTGGTTAGTTACACCTTGAGTAGCTTTCTCCAAGATATTCCCTCTCGTTTCCCATGAGGCCAGGGAGGGTCCTCAGAGTCAAACTGCCGAGCTGGTCTCAGGAGAAAGGTGTGTGGATGCCAGGTGGAAGGCAAACCGATGCCTCCCCGAGTCTCCTCAGTTGTAACTAGGAATATGACAGACCCCAGTCTCGGGATCAAGGGGGACAAGGCCCCAGGGAAGAGCTCTGACAAGATCAGCTGCTTCTGTTTCTGATCTGAGGTGATGTTGACCTGCACCAGGCCGGTGGTCAAAAAACATTTATTTAGTATTTTTAGTGTTTGAAAATGTGTTCAGGTGACATTGATGCTGTGCCCTCAGAACATCACAGAGCATCTTTCGCAACCAAGACACAACTACTGAGTCTAGTATCTGAGCCAGGGCTGCCCCACAGCAGTGAGGGCTCTGGCTCCCTTATGGACCAGGGGAAAGAGATGGACCTCGCTGACCATGGCCTAGAGGAGGCCAGCCATGAGGGCCAGACAGAGACAGGCCTGGCCTGGGCTCTATCCCACTGCACTTCCTTCCAATCTGGTGACGTGTAGCAGGTCACTGTGGTGCTGGCTGCGTGGGCTTCGGTGACACCCCTCTGAGATCACAAATGTACCAGCACCTTGCAGAAGCACAAGGCCCTCTGTGTGCTGTTGAATTTACTATTGGAAATCTCTGGACATAGTTATAGTGATCACACAGGTGGGCTACCCCGCTTAATGCTGTGAGCTGCATTGCCAACACCCTTTTTCCTGGCCCTACTTTTTTGTCCTTATAACATGGCTATATAATTTGCTTATTTATTATGTTTAATCTTTGTGTCTTCCACTAGAATGTAGGTTTCATAAGAGCTTTGCTCTCTGATGAATTCCAAGAATCTACCGTGGCACCTGTCACTTGTAGGCACTCAGTAAGTTTTGAATGAAGGAAGGAAGGAAGACAGAAGGAAGAAAGAAAGGGAGAGAGGGAGAGAGGGAAGGAAGGAACAGCTGCTATTTACTTATACATCATTTGCAAATTTATTTATCTATTTTTATTGAAGTATACTTGACATACAATATTATATTACTTTCAGATGTACAACATAGTCATTCTGCATTCATACCCATTATGCCGTCATCACCAGGATAAATTTACCCAGTGCTGGCCACCACACAGTTGTTACAATATTACTAACTATATTCCCTGTGCTGTACATTGCATCCCCTTGTTTAATTTATTTTATAACTGATATGTTGGTTCCCTCTTTGTTACTACAGCGAATATGATTTCCCCTATCAAGCAGATGCATTTTGGAAAATTTGTATAAAACAGACTCAAGTGTTTTCAATTTCATTTTCCTAGCTCTCGTTGTAATCATGAGCCTGGATGTTAAGTGAAAAACTTCAGCCCTTATCTATTATACCTGGGAACCCAATGTATTAGTTTCTCAGGGCTGCTTAAAACAACAGAAATTATGTTCTGGAGGCCAGAATTGTCAAACCAAGATGATGACAGGGTCACCGTTCCCTCTGTGGGCTCTGAGGGAGGATCTGCTCCATGCCTCTTCTAGCTTCTGGTGGTGTCGGCAATCCTCGGCATTCTGTGGTTTACAAATTAACCACTCCATTCTCTGTGTTTTCATGGCATTCTTCTCTGTGTGTGACGGTGTCCAAATTTCTCTCTTCTTACAAGGACACCAGTCATATTGGATTAGGACACTGTCTTGCCAATGGATTTCAGCCCCGGGCAACTTCACTATGGATTCAATGTGACCAAAGAAATGACAGTAGAACATTCTTGGGGTGAAAGGGTTATACACAACTTTATTCCCAGGTTGCCACGTCAATCACTAAAATCCCGTTCACTCAGAGCGAGTCTGCGTGCAGCAAGCCGGTCTCTGCCTGTACAGCCGTCCTCCTGGCCTCTCTGCCCACACAGCCGTCCTCCTGGCCCCTTTGTCCACACAGCTATCCTCTGGGCCTCTGTCCTCGGTGCTGCCATCACTCCAGCCTCTGTTCTGCTCTCCTGCAGCCTTGCAGCTGTGCCACCGTGTCTCCCAGAGCACTGGGTGGAGCTCTTTATATAGAGTCAATAACAACACATTGCCCACACATGTGTAGGGAGCTAGCCAACCAGGGCCAGGTGAGAATCCTGGCCCCTTCATTTTATCCACAGACACACCCTAATGACTTCATCTGAACTTGACAATATCTGCACAAACCCTGTTTCCAGATAAAGTCACATTCACAGAGACCAGGGTTGCATCTTCAACATATCTTTTTGAGGGGGCACAATTCAACCCATAACACCCAACATTCCAACTGTTCACCTCAAAGAATTCTCTAGGTCTGTAAAAGGGAGATCTCAGGACATCTACTCTGAAGCAGGAACTCCTATAGGAGCATTCCAACTAGGGGGTCCTTTCACAGCTGGTTGGAATTTTCCTGTCCGCAGCCAAGGTCCCGGGGCAGGAGGAGGTAGGTGATGGAAAGAGGCAGGCGGTCTTGGGAACAGAAAGAGAAGACGCTTGTCCACCTTGCACTCTGTTGGGGAGCGCATCACCCAGCAGGGAGCAGAGCAGCCTTAGGAGCGGTGCTCTTCAGGCAGTTCTGATGCCAGCACACATCTTGAAATGCGGGCATTGATTAGTACATCATGAGACTTACACAACATCAGAAAATTTACAAGGACTAAATAAAATAGGAACTGACGTTTATTAATTTCTTCTAACATTCCAACAGACTGTCTGGCTCACCCAGCTGCTGCTCTCCACCCCCATCCCAGTGGACACAGACCTAGTGATGGGCTGGCGAATGTTTAACAACCATTTCTCTGGGGTGAGTGAGCCAGGGAGGAGATGTGATGTTTACCTCTTGCTTGTTTCCATGGGGTGTCGACTCCCAACATGGCCAACTACAAACTGCCAACATGGAGTCATGAGCATGGCATCGGGAAGAGCTGCTAACAGCTGGTTCTTGCAGACTGATGTGAGCTGGCTCCAGCACGCCACTGCAGGCATAGACAATCTGGTCGGCAAACTAGATCCCGCAGGAAAATCCAGCTCGCTGCCTGCGTTGTATAGTTTACTGACAGAGCCACGCCACTGATTGTCCAGACTGTTGTCACACTGCAGTGCTAGAGAACGTGGCGTTCTGGCCTGAAAAGCCTAGAATATTTACTATATTGCTCTTCACAGAAAGTTTGCTGACTCCTGCTCGAGAGGGCAAGAGACCAGACTGCAGCCTCCACACGTTCATTCCTGAGTCAGTCGGAACTGGAAGCACATTTCACCGGAGAGCTGCAGCGCCTGCCTGGTGGTTGGGTTTCCATCTCATTCGCAAAAGCTTACGCTACTTTTTACTGCACAAGTTAACATTCAGGTTTGCATGTTTGCTTCAGTTCAGCTTCTCTTGGCAATTTTCAGTAGGAGAAGGCATGCTGCATTCCACCTAATCAGGGGCCCTGGAGCCTTGCCCACCACCTGTACTCCCCTGGAGCCCTTGTCCGGAAGGCTTTGTCAGAGCAGCTCTGCGCAGGAGCTCAGGCGGCCCAAGCGGGTAGGGACAGCCTCTCTTTGCTGAATATGCCAAAGACACTATTTGGCGGACTCCCATGGTCGTGGGGATTTCTGGTCTGCAAGGGAATTCTCACAGTACAACGAGTCATGGTCTCACCTGTGTAGCACAGTAAGGAAAGCAGGGTAAGAATTATTATGCCTGTTTCATAAATGAGTAAACAGACTCAGAGGCAGGTAACTTGACCAGTCACCCCGAGTGTAAGTGGCAGACTTCCAGGTGTTCTAATTCCTGACACTGAGTTCTTTGCATTCTCCCTGAGGGGCTTAAGAATTGCCGGGAAAGCTTCTGATGAACTTTGAGAGTATCATGCCAAATGAAACCTTAGTCATAGAATGAGAAACACTGGACGATAGCATGTTGAATCGAAAAAAGCTGACATTAGAGAAACAGAACATTAAGTGGTGGGGACCAAGGGCTGAGGGGTGAGGGAAATGGATTGATCTTGGTCAAAGAGTACAAACTTCCAGTTATAAGATTAACAAGTTCTGGTGATCTAATGTACAGCATGGGATGATAGCTAATGATACTGTACCATATACCTGAAAGTTGCTAAGAGAGTATATCTTAAATGTTCTCACCGCAAAAAAGAAATGGCAACTATGTGATGGATGGAGGTGTTAGCTAGCAATGATGGTAATCACACTGCAATATGTAAGTGTATCATAACATGCTGTATACCTTAAACTTGCACAAGATTTATATGTCAATTGTATCTCAATAAAGCTGGACAAAAATACAGATCTTCAGGGTCGCACACTGAGATTCTGATGTAGGTATTCTGGGATACAGCGCAGGGTTCTAGCTGCCTTTTAAAAAAAGCCCTTGAGTAGTTCTGATTCAAGGGATTCTTTCTGACCCATACTTTGAGAAACACTGTCTTCTCTGACCCATACTTTGAGAAACACTGCCAAATATTCTCTTTGGCACACTCAGCAAAGAGAGGCTGTCCCTACCCCCTTGGGCCACCTGAGCTCCCTGCACAGAGCTTCTCTGAAAACAATAATGTGCCTCTCTGGCTATTTCTGAGCGACTGGATACTAGCAGCCAACTGCATTCAGTCTGGGCTTGAACACGCACCACTAGGAATATCTTCCAGGTGACATGAGCCTGAGTCACAGAAATCCGGGTGCTCTGCCCGTTGGGTGACTGCGTGCTGCTGCAGCGGGAGCGCTCCGCAGCAGACAGCGGCAGGGATAATCTCTCAGACAGAGCCCAGGCAGCCCTCACACAGCCCCCACAGCCCGCCTGGTGAGCCCTCCGCTGGCTGCCTCATTCATTACAGAGCACCTGGCCAGGCTCAGGTGTTCGGGGCTGATGGTGCAAGGCTGGGCAGACTCTGGTGCAGACTCTGCCCTCCAGGAACTTGCTGTCTGGTGGGAAGACCGAGGTTAATTCGGCCACTCTCAAGTGCAGATGAAGAAGCAGGGCCTGGCGGGATAGGGATGGGGCATATAATCCAATCCAGGAAGCACGGGGCTTCTTTGGGGAACAGACACCTGAGCAAGACAAGAAGAGTGGCTGTCAGCTGGGCTAGAGGTGGGAGTGCTTTCTGCCGACTTTGAGGGACCCTGAGGAGCTTCCTTTATTGATATAGAAAAAAGCAAAGATGGAGAAAAGGGAGAGATGAGCAGCATGGGGTCAGCTGCGCCTGCACATCTGGCAGGGAGGGCTTATTGCATCCCATCTAAATGCCTTTGAAGGGCAAAGGGAAGGGACAGTGCTTCAGAGGCACAGGGAGCCCCTGTCACCCTGTCTCCTGACATGTGTGAAACCTACTTCATGACCTGACGGGGGGAAAAAGTTGCTGGAAAGTCAATGAATGGAGAGTAGGCCTCGGGCACATCCAAACAGCCTGCCTGGCTTCCTTGGAAATTTGGAAGAGAAACTGCTTCATTCTTCTTTATGCAACTCCAAAGGAGATCCTGGCCCCAATCCACTGTCTGCAACTGGGGCCACAGCCCACATATTACCCAGGGCTGCAGAGAAGAGGGATGGACAGGCAGATCTCAGAATGCTGGTGTGTGCTAGTTACTTCCTGCCTCAGCCAGCGAAGCCCTTCAGGATAAGGATGGAGTCAGATGCGCTCACCAGATGGCAAGCAAAGACAGAAGAAACACTGCTTTTCTAAGAGAAGGGGCTGGTCTGCAGCCTGCAAGCTAAACTCTGAACTCACTTGCAAATCCCGTTTTTTTTTTTTTTTGGAGCTCTGCAGGCCTGAGAAAACCGCCTGCTTCTGGATAGACCATAGAAGCTGCAAAGGGGCAGCTTTCACAGTAAATAGGACTGGGACCCCACCTTTGTCAAGCATGGTCCTTTAAGAATAAATATACAAGTATATTTATTCCAATATATTAGGCATGGTCTCTGAAGCGTTAGGTCAAATCAGTCTGCCAGCCAGTATCAGACTAAGGATATTTATGATCTCATCTGAGCCCATTCTGAATTACCTCAAGGCAGCACCATTAACTTAAAGGGCCTCTCACAACACCGATCAGTGGCTAAATGCCACCGTCAAACAAGAACTGTCAGTTGCCCGAACTCCTGATATGAAAATCAGTGCACAGTTAGAACACATTAACAGTCACAACAGATCCAGTGTTCAGAGTCTGGAATGATCCTCACCTGTTCAGAAACTTGGTAAGTACTTACAAAATCATACAGAATGGAGAATTCTGGAAAGCATTGCAAACACATAGTAATTTTGGTCGTGCATCCTCCCTGGGTGCAGTCAGAGAACAAGGCAAATGAAACGTTAAATCTTGCTATTCAAGTCACTTTATTTTTAGTATTGGTATTAGTCATGTTGTTTTCTACTCTGTATCAGCAGATTAAATCAAATGAGTAATTGAGCTAATTTTGTAGGTGTAAGATTTTCAGTTAGAAGGTAATTTTATAGCTCGTTAAATTACAAAAGAAAGATGTAATTAGAGTTTAGTAAATGGTGGGCCTTCAGACTTCAGATGACACAAACAGGGTTTGCCTTTCTAAAGGGTACAGAGGGCAAAGATCAGGAACAGAACAAAAGGAGGCACCAACCTCCAGATCCCAAATTGTCCCTAGGCTTTCCCAGTTGTAGGTGACAGTTTCTGAATAGGTGAGGATCATTCCAGACTTTGAACACTGGATCTGTTGCATGCAACCCTAGAAACCAAACCCATTACGAGCCTCCATGAATCTGTGCCTGTGTCCTAAGTCCTGTTCTGCTTGCCTGCTTGGAACCCCCATCCTGCTCTAGGATCTGGACCTTGCCCTCCTTTGGAACCAAGCCCAGATAAATGACCTGGGCCCTGCTGCCTGTCTTCAGGCTTCCCAGAAGTTGGTTTCTGTGTGTCACCTCCTCTGGAGGATGCTTTGTCACTGGCTCCGTCCACCTGTTTACACCTGCTGCCCACCCTCCCGCATTGAGGACTCACAGACAAGGCTTCTTCCACATCCCTTGGGCCCTGAAGCCCACCTGCAGCTGGATCAGCCTCCCTAGCCTCATCCAACCTCCATACGCATCACTAATTATCTAGCTGCGTGATCAGGCTGCCTTCCTGGAGGACATAACCAATATGGCCTGGCTCTGTCTTGAGAAACAAGCAGTGGGATGAGGTTGGAGGTGTTCAGGAAAGCCCCAAACCCACAGGCTAAGATCATCGCTCCCTACAAGCTCATTTCAGCCTAGAAGGTGGTAATTTACCACTCTACTTTTTATAGCCCAAAGTACATACACTTTAAAGGGACAAATGACACTGAAAGCATAGCCTATGGGCTTGCTGGGTGAAGTCAACAGGTTTTTGGGAGAAGGTTTTTTCTTATTTGCTTTTCTGTATGGAAATAAACGAAGACCACTCAAACAAGAGTAGATGGCAGCTCCTTATTCAGGGTCTGCTGTAGCAAAGGAGTCAGCCACCATCACTTGCACTTGGCAGGGCCTCAAAGGCAGGAGAGCAGAGGGGATGCTTGCTGGGAAGGCTTCAGGTGTGAGCTGACTGGGGCTGCTGGCGTGGGGAAACTGTGTGCTTGGTTTGGGGAGCATAGTTAGTTTTCTCTGGTTGGTACTGAGCTGGGAATGGAAGCAAAGCCAGAAAAGTCGTTGAACACGTCCTGATCCGAGGCCGACTGCTGGAGCAGTTGAGGCTTAGGGTTTTGTCGTCACAGATGGTCCGGCCGCTGTCAGTGTGTATATTCAGTCTTGTCCTGTATGTAGTTCACATTATTATTTTCAAATAGAAATCGAGTGTCTTTTTCTTTTCCTAGGTCTCTTGCCACTCCCACAGGTGGTCTGGGTCCCTGCTGACTGATTCCGATGCTGTATTTACACAGAGCACTACATTTCCCCCAAAGCCTTTAACTTATCAGACCCTCCTAGCAATACCAGAAGCGACATGGCAGGAGTGACTCCCCCATTTAATAAATGAAGTCCCGGTGGAGTCCAAGCTCGGTTAGAGGCAGGATGGGCCCAGTTCCAAGCTCAGCTCTCCCTGTGGGGCAACTCCGGCAAAAAATGAGAAGGATTCTGTGCCCTCGAGAGCCAACTTCCAGTGACCTGGGTGGGCTGCCAGCTCCAATTCTAAGCCAGTGCCTCATCAACTCGGGACTGAGAGCTATAGTAAGCCATGAAACTCAATTGGAAAACACTTGAATAGAGTATGATGTATCAGAATCATTAAGCGTTAAAAGGTTTAATCCATTAAACGTTAAAAGTAGTGAGGATAAGTAATCTATCCTGCAATGCCTATTCTGCATTTGGTTACCAGTTCTTGGCAAAGCTCTCTTTTTATAGTTCAGCAGGGCTGTTTTGTTCTCATGTCCTAAGGACCTGGAAATGGATAGGATGGAAGTAGCTGGGTTTTAATAGACACACCGATGTTTTAATATCGTATGTTGTGGAATTCAGATGTCCAAAGCAAAAAAATTTTATATCCTAAATCTTCCCTGTGAACTCAAGTCCCCCAAGTGCCTGAATCTCAGTGCCCGCAAGGAAGCTGATATAAAACCGTGGCTCTTGTTCTGTTACTGCAGCCCCATCACCTGGACACAAGCTTCTTACAGTACTTTATTTTGAAGCACTTAGTTGCTTATGAATATTTGTTCCCAGTAGCTTGCCTTGTAGAATTTCTAATTTCTCTTCAGGGATCCCAACCATAGGATAACTCCCTGTATTACTTACATATGTGTATCAATCTGCGATGAAAGCTTTATTTAATATGCTATCAGTAGTTATTATTTGAGAGGGGAGCCTTTCCTTTTGGTTCCATTGGTCTCAAGCAGTGTAAACAGCTTTCGTACAGGCTGATTGAGGGAATGATTCTGCCACTGTGTGAGGCTTTCTGCCTTTAAGAGTTCATTGCACTGTCTTGTGACTGCTCCTGGAACTGCTCTACCTGACACTGTTGTAACCAAGCTCACAAAATCATTGTTTCTTCTTTTGCATTTGTAGACACTTTAGGGAGCTCCATTCACCTTGCAAGGTGTCCACACAATTTGTCTCCCACTCCCGCGATAGTTCTGCCCTGCAAACAAGACATTTAAACTAAGGAAAGAATTATTTGGAGGCTGAATACGAATATGACATAATTATTTTTATGTTTCTTAAAGAACAAGGTAACAGGCCCAAAATGGTGTCACTTGAGCTTATGCCAAGCCTCCAGTCACCAAACAGAGCCCTAACTTAATTACAATGTTGTCTCTCCCAGAAATGGAATCTTAAGCCAGTCAGTCAGAAATTGCCTGACCAGCACGAGTGAGGTAGAGAGACCCTGCCACCCCCTAAAGGAAAGTAACCCGACAATAACCAGCCTGTTTTTTGCCTAGTAGAGTTTCTTGTTCTGGCTCTCTTCTGGCTATAAAACCTTTCATTTTGCACAGCTCCTCAGAGCTCCTTTCTATTTGCTAGATTGTATTTGCTGCTTGATTCTGTAGATTTTTGTTCAAATAAACTCTTAACATTTCTAACATTCCTCAGTGTACCTTTTAACACACTACATAGTTGATGACAGTGGTTTTCCCCCACAACTGAATGACTAGTGAACCTGATAGCTTTCTAGCTTTAACTAAACCATTATATACTCTGCTGCTTGGAAAATAAGTAACTCATGAAAATTAAATATGTTTCATTTTAAGGAGGCTGTAGGCCTTTAGGATTTACATAGTCAATTATTCATAATTTTTAATGTCATTTACACATTAAAGAATATTTCAAAATAAGTTGCATTGAAAAATTATTAAAAACTAAGCACATAGTAAGAAAAATAAGATGTATTGATATAGTAAATATGTATTCAGTAACTAAAGTCTGACTATTTCACAAAATAAAAGCTTCAGTCATATAAAAGGAAACCATTTAAGAAACTAATTTTTTAGAGGTACAAAAAGCAAAATTCAACTTTAACTAAATTTAATTTTGTTCAACTATTTTTTATTTTAAAAAAATTTATCTCATTGTGAAATCCCATCAGCAATCAGATTTGGGGAGATTAACATTAGTCAATAATAAATATACAAGAATGTGTGAACTGCCCTGCAAAGTAAAACACATTTCAAACAGTGGGTTGTGGTAAAATAAAAAAGCCTGGAAAGTATGGTTCTATAGTCGTGACAAAAGCCCTGCCTTCAGGTGCCTGGCAGGGCTGAGGTCCAGCAGCCACACGCCCCCCAGGTGTGGCCACCAGAGGCGTGGCCATTCCATATAATTTAATTCATGGCACCCTCTGCTGGTCCCAGAAGGCACAGCGGACAGTAGCTGATGGACAACCACATACCTCACAAAGCTTCCACTAGAATATATAAAGGAGACTTGAAACTCAACAGAAGAAAACAATCCAGTTAGAAAATGGGCAAAAGACATGAACACACATTTCCCCAAATAGGACATACAGATGGCAAATAAGCACATAAAAAGATGTTCACCATCATTAACCATTAGGGAAATGCAAATTAAAACCACATAGAGATATAACTACATACCTATTGGAAGAGAACAGTTATCTTACCAAATGCTGGCAAGGATGTGGAGAAACTGAATCTCTCATATATTGTTCATGAGAATGTAAAATGGTGTAGCTGCTCTGGAAAACAGTTCAGCAGTTTCTTAAAAAACAAAGCACACTTATTATGTGACAGCAACAGTGCTCCTAGGCATTTATCACAGAGGAATCAAAACGTATCTCCACACAAAAGTGCATACATGAATGTCTATAGCAGCTTTATTTGTAATAGATAAAAAACTGGAAACAACCTAAATGCCTTTGAGTAGGTGAATGGAGAAGTGGAATACTACTCAGCAAAGAAAATGAACAAACTATTGGTATATGCAGTTTGATTGGATCTCAAGGGAATTATACTGAGTGAGAAAAAATATCTCAAAAGGTTATGTGCTTTTATCCTATTTCTATAACACCCTCCAAATTACAAAAGTAATGTGATGGAGAGCAGACTAGTGGTTTCCAGGGCTCTGCGATGAGGGAGGAGCGGAGAGGGAGAGGCTTGACTATGCAGGGACAGCACAAGGATTTTTGTGTTGATAGAACAGTTCGATATTTTGATTGTGATGGTGGTTAAATGAATTTATGCATACAGTGAAACTGCATAGAAATGCACACACATACACACACACACACAAAAGAGCACATGTCAAACTGGTGAAATCTGAATAAAATCTGTGGCTTATACCAATGTCTGTTTCCTGCACTATAGTCGTACAATATGGTACCACTTGGGTAAACTTGGTGAAGGGTACGTGGGACCTGTCTGTACTATTTTTGCAACTTCCTGTGACTCTAAAATTATTTCAAAATTTAAAAGAGGAGACAAGAAAAAGGAAAAGAAAAAGAAAAAAACTGCCTGGTTGTATTTTGACTGGGATTGCAATGGCTCTTTAAATCAATGTTTGGAGAACTGACCTTGAGTATTCTGACCTGTGTACAGGTATATCTCTCCATTTATGTAGGTCTTCTTCAAGTTATCTCAACAATGTTTTATTTTTTTTAGTGTAAAGTTCTGGAATATCATTTTTCCCAATATATTTTGTATTTCTGATGCTATTTTAGATGGTTTTTATTTAAATTTCTAATTTTTACCATTATGGCCATATACATATGATGGATAATGAGTTAATGGATGAAGAGTTCTCATCTCCATTTGCAGTCTTTCCTCCCCACCTCTCCCCATCACTAGGTAACCACTGATCTGCTTTCTGTCACTATAGAATAGCATGAATTTTCTAGAGTTTTGCATAAATAGAATCATACAGTATGTATTCTTTTTTTGTTTGGTGTCTATCACTCAGCATGATTTTTGAGATTCACTATATTATTGTATAGCAATAGTTCATTCTTTTTATGGGTGAATAATATTCTGTTATATGGATATACCATCATCTGTTTATCCATTCAACTCTTGCCATCAAGTTACATATTTGCCCTTCAGGTTACCATTTATGGAGATTTTCATTTCTTTGTACAGATCCAGATATTAATCTAACTTCATTTCCTTTCAGCTTAAAGGACTTCCTTTAACATTTCTTGCAGTTTGGGTATGCTGGTGGTATACTTTCTCAGCTTTCATATTCCTAAAAAAGAATTTTTAACTTCACCTTTGTTTTGAAATAAATTTTCACTAGGTATAGAATTCTAGGTTGGTAGCTTTTTTCGCCTTTAGTGCTTTAAAGATATTCCTCCACTTGCACCATTTCTGACAAGAAATTTGCTGTCTAACTTATCTTTGTTCCTCTGTCCTAATGTATCTTTTTTCTCTAGTTGCTTTTAAGATTTTCTTTTTATCACTGGTTTTGAACAATTTGGTTATGATGTTCCTTGAAGTTTTTTTTTTTTTTTCATGTTTCTTGTGCTTGAGTTCTTTTTGGATCTGTGGATTTATAGTTTGTCAGTTTTGGAATTTTCTTCTATCATATGTGTCATTTATAGGTCTGTTCCTATGGATTGATTTTTATCATCATTATGCATATTATCCTGCCAATTTGTATACCTAGTAATTTTAAGAGGATGCTAGAGATGATTTCAACTTTTTAGGTTTGGTGTGTTCATATAGTTCTTTAAATATTCTTGAACTTTGTTCTTGTATGCAGTAAAGTGATTGGACACAGTTTCATCCTTTTGAGGCATCCTTAAAGCTTTGTTAGGTGGGTCCAGAGCAGCCATTAGTCTAGGTTAATTTGGATATATTCCTGAGGAAATACCTACCTGAATGAATACTCTCTACCCAGTAGGCACTATGAGGTTGTCCCATTCCGGCTGGTAGAAACACAAACTGTTGCTGGCCCTGGGTAAGCTTTAGCCACTGTCCCTTCTACATTTTCCACATGGAGAGTAGTTTCCTCCCCATGGATGCACTGATCAGTACTCAGATAACCACTTGAGAGGAATATTCTGTAGATCTTGGTGTGCTCTTTGAAACTCCTTTTCACTTGGGCCACTCTGTCTCCTCCCTACATATTCTAGCCATCATGTGTCCCCAAATTAATGTTTCTTTCTCAAATCAGGGACACTGCCAGACTCTCTTTAGGTTCTTCTTCCTTATGCTACAGCCCAGGTCATCAGCTGGGGCAATTGTAGGGCTTGCCTTAATTTTCCCCTGTGGAGAAAGTGAAAGTTCCTGTGGCCAGGATTCTCACCTGATCTTAGTCCACTTGCTCACTACACATGTGTGGAAAATACATTGTTACTGATTCTATATAAAGAGCTCTGCCCAGTGCTCTGGGCCACATGGCTGCAGGAGAGCAGAGGCTGGAGTGGTGGCAGCACTGAGGACAGAGACTGAGACGGCTGCGGGGGCAGAGAGGCCCAGAGGCAGAGACTGGCTTGCTGCATGCAGACTTGCTCTGAGGTGGATGGGATCCTAGTGTTTGACCTGCCACCATGGGAATAAAGTTGGGTATAAACCCTTTCACCCTAAGAATGTTCCATTGTCATTATTCGGTCTCACTGAATCCATAGCAAACTTGTCCAGGGCTGAAGCCCATTTGCAAGACATCCCCTTTCCTCAGGCATTACTGTCCTGTGCTGCCTGTTATCATATGTGTGACCACCATTGTTTTATATACCTTCTCTCATTTCTGAGTTGTTTAATGTTGGAAGATGCATTTGATTCTTGTACTTCATTTTGGCTGAAAGTGGGCAGAAGCCAACTAGCCTTTGACTTTTGCTACAGATTTTATTTAGTAGTCCACAAACAGTAGCATAATGTTTAAGAGTATGAGTTCTGCCTATGGGTCCTAGTATCACTGCTTCTTATTTATATAACTTCTTCTTAATTTATAATATGAAACTAATAATTGGATCTCTTCATAGGATTATAGCACAGACCAAATTATTCAGCACCTTACAAAATGATTAGCATGGCACTGGGTCCACAGGAAATACTCAACAAATGTTAGCACTTACTAATAATTAAGCACATCTGCATGACTCTTCTGGGCATTTTTCAAATATCTTCTTTGTATTTTGGCCATATCAGTAAGATGCCAATCCTGGGCCAAAGCCTAGGTTTTTTTTCCTTTCTCCTAGGCTCTCTTTGTCCTTGGGCTTTTTTGACTTGTAGGTAGATAACGGTCTGCTTCCATATTTATCATCACATTTTCCATGTGGTGCCCCCAACCATGCAGAGTCCTGCATTAGTGCTTCCCAGACAGGGTGGAGGGAGCAGGTGACCTGCCAAAGGACAAGAGGTCAGAAAACCAGGTGTGAAGCTCAGAGCCTAATCAGTGAGTTCAACCAGGTCACAGAAAGGTAATTTTCTGGTGGTTACCAGCCCAGGCTGCATAGCAGCATCTGTGAGGAAAGTTGGGATTCTATGGCCAGGATCCTCACTGAATCTAAACCACTTGATGATGTAACTGGCCTGTTGCTAGGCTACTGCTTCCACCCCCGTAGGCAATAAGCTGTTATTGACTGAGTCACTATATGAAGAGCTCGGCCCAGTGCTCCGGGCGGAGGTGGAGACGTTAGTGCTCAACCTACCACTGGGAGAACAAGCCGGGTAATAAACCACCCCAAGAACGTTCTACTGTCATTTCTTTGGTCACATTAAATCCATAGTGAACTTGCCCAGGGCTGAAACCCGTTGGCAAGACAGCATCACTTGCCCATCTGTCCAGCCCAGCCTAGAAAAGTCTGGTTCAGGTGGTGTGTGAGCAGAACCCTGGGACCTGTGCCTATGAATCACCTCGGGGGAATTGTTTTCTCTTATATGTGTCATTCATAGCTCTGTTCCTGTGGATTGATTTTTCTCATCAGTATGCATATTATCCTGCCAATTTTCATGCCTAGTAATTTTAAAAGGCTGCTAGATATGATTTCAACATTTTAGGTTTGGTATATTCTTATATTTCTTTAAATATTCTTGCGCTTTGTTCTGGGATGCAGGTTCTCACCTGGTAGAGACTGAGTTTCCCTCCTCCCCTCTCAGAGTCACCTGGGGAGCTTTAAAAGCTACTAGTCCCCAGGCTCCATTGTCAGGGATTCAGATTAACAAGAATGCCAGGTGATTCTGAAGAGCGCTTGTGAGATGCATCTGTACAGAGCAGGGCTCCTCAAGTTTACCTTGCATGAGGATCACCTGGGGGGCCCGTTAAACCAGACCGCAGGGGCCCCATTCCCAGAATTCTGATCCCCAGGTCTGGGGGAAACTGAGAATCTGCATTTCAAACCAACTCCGAATTGATGCCGATGTGCTGTCCTGGTGGGCCTCACTTTGAGAACCTCACTTCGAGCTGTAGTGTTCACAGGGTGCTTGTGCCTCCCTTTTCGCTTTGAATCCAGAAGTCAAGCTGTGAGAGGGGCATTGTGAGCTCTGATTTCCAGGTGTCAGGAATGGAGCCTCAGGGGAAGCCACATGCCCAACTTCCAAGATTTTGAGTGTGTTTGTTATGCAGCATCATTGTAGCAGATACTTAGTAGGACTGTGGACTACATACAGCCCAGTGATAGCACAGAATGGCCATGTGGAGTGATGTGCATTTATGCTGTAGCCCTTCATCTCAGTTGACAAAGACTAAGACAAAAGTGGTAGTCATTGAGTTGAGGGTCATGAAGAGCTGAGTCCTAGCTGTTTAGAATCACTGACAGTGGGAGTTCTAAGTAACTAGAGGGATGATTTCCTCAGTTACAGGTAAGTAAACTAAGGCACAGGAAAGACAAGAGATTTGTACAAGGCTCTATGACATCTAACAGCAGAACCAGAGCTAAGGAATGAGTCTCCCATCTCCTGCCTTTCTGGTCTTGTGTCCTGAAGTTGGGATGCGGTGCATCTTACAGAGAGATCAGCAGCAAGGAAGTGGGATTAGATGGTGAGCTGTTTCCATCCCTGCCTCCCACCAGGGCATCTCCAGACCACTTGGCAAGGGCAGCCCTGCCTTCTGCCCAGTGTGTCTGTCTGGCCACTGGAGTGAGTGTCCCTTTAGGATGACTAAAGGACTGAAATGTGCGCTAGTGTGATGCTTCCCAGACCGTCACTTGTGAAGCACCCAGGGGTCTTGTTAAAATTCTGGCAGATTCTGATTCAGTGTCTGGGTAGGGCCAGAGATCCTGCATTTCTAACACGTGGACCACACTTTGAGTAGTGATGTACTGGGTCATTACAGCGGGATCCTGTGTGAGTGACAGTATGAGCTGACCTGGATTAATGGAGGCACTAACATATGAATATTAAACGGAGGTGAAATTTACATCTGAAGTAGTTGTTTCACATTGACTTTCACTGTCCCAAGATTGTTCTTTTTCAAGTGGTTTGGAAGTGAATTGAGTCACCCAGGGGTAGCTCTGGGGGTTGCTGTGTGATTAGAAGACCGCGTCCAGCTTTGTGCTCCTTCCAATTCTGCAAATATGCAGTGGTCCCCTAGAAATTTGTCTTTAGGCTCCCATGGGCCAACTGCCCCAGTATCTGCTGCTCAGCATGTCTGGGTGGGGGAGGGAATCCGGGACTGGGACAGGTGGAAAGTGCAGCTTCACAGTGAGAAGCCCTTATATTAACATGATGAATTATATTTCTAGATATCCTAACACTGGACTATTTATGCACTTATAAAATCTTCCTCGAGACATGATGCGCTTTTTTAAAGTGAGACTCATTTTTATTGTCAGTTTTTGGTATTAATTTTTATACTCACTTCATAAAAATAATTCAAGAGTTTCCCTTCTTTTCCTATGCTGTAGAACAGTTAAATAGCCCTGAAATAAAATAATTGTATTTTGGTAGAATTTTCATGTTAAACCCCCTGTACTTTTTTGGGGAAACTTACTGAGTTCATTTTCTGTTACTTGTTGGGAAACTGGATACCCAGATTTAAAAAAACTCTCTTCTGGGCTATTTTGATATATAATATTTTCATCACATTAGCATATTTGGTTGCTCTTTTCATGTTGGAGGAGATCTGAGCTATGGATCTACACTAACTTATGGGTAGTGGCTAATGGGTTGGCGAGCTAGGTAGGCAGGGACTTGGAAAGAAAAAGATTAGAAAATTGACTATAAGGAGGTATAGGGAGGCCATCAGGACAAGCGTCTCAGAATGGGCACAGAATGTGAATGTGAAGTATCTGTGTTCCAAATAAATGCCTACAAAGGAAATCTACTTCAGAGGAGGTTCTCAATAATGGAGATGTCGACCCGTGGATGGCAGTCTCCCCCAGTCACCTGCCTGCTCAATGGGTCCAGGTGCAAAGTGGCCATGGTGACAGATAGGGAGCTGTGCTGTGCATGGACTCACCAGTCACCTTGCTTGAATTCCCCACATATTTGATTTGATAATTGCCACTGATGAGTGCCCAAACCACCATCAGCAGAGATCAGCAGAAAACCCGTGATATGGCACCATTCCCTGGTGAAACCAGCAGGCGACCTGGTTGGTGGCAGGCTATTGGACTTTCCCATCACAAAAGCGGTCAATGCTTTCTTCTTATAGAGATAGATATACATTTTGTTACTGGTTTGTATTTCTTCCAGCAAGACCACTGTGGACTGACTGCATGACTGTGTAAGGTGCCCACAGAGCATCACCAGGGACACACTTTTCAGTATAGGAGCTGCTGCAGTGTGCTCACACTCATGCAGTTCGTCGGCTTCACTTCATGCACCATCACACCTTGCGAGTAGCGCATCAAGGAGTCTATCAGTTGGCTGCTTAACTGTTTCCTCCCCACTCTTGCCCTTTCCTCTAACCACTTTATATGAATAACACTGGGAATGGCTTAAAAAAAAGCTTCAGCTGGGACCATGACCACACTGACCTCAATGGCAATGACTCAGAAGCTGATGTCTTTATGTTCTGCTTGGGTTGGGGAACTCAGATTTGTTACCGAGGGAGGAAGAGCAAGGACTTGAGAGACAAAGGCTTGGACTGTGCTGGATGACTTCCAAGACCCTTCAAGATCCACTGGAAGGAAACTGGGGCGGGTGGGAAGAGAGTGGGGGCAGGGCATTTATTCCCCGGTTCCTTTTCTCTGGGGTCACCTGAGGCTGAGTGGTCTTACGGATGAAGTTCATTGTTCCTATTAAGTGGCTCTTTCCACAAAGCAATCTCTCTCTCCAGGTCCTGGCAACCATTTCCTCCTCTTGTCTCTTCAGGTCTACAGGTGCTCAGGGGTGTATCCCATTGTGACTAGCCCCGGGGTTCTGCACTATGGCTTGGGATCTGCCTACCCTCGGCCCACATCTTCATAAATAATTTGCTTATTATAGTTACCTTGAATCACCAAATTTGAAGGTGTCACATGTTTCTTGTGAGAACCTGGCTGACCCAGCATGGCCCCCAAGTGGTCCCAAACAGAAAACAGACATCAAAGACTTTGATGTGGGAGAAACATTCTTTTTCTTGCAAGATGTGAATGACTGAGCATTCAGTTCTGGCCATCACAGGCAATTATCTTGGAGACTTGAAGGAACCTGGCCTCAAGTGACGAATGGCAGTTGAGAAAGAAGTAGACATATGCTGATCCTTGCTGACATGGTAGAATTATCAGGTCAGCAACTCTGAAGCTGTACTACTTCTGGGCTTCCAATTATGTGATCTACTATTTTTTTAATTGTCTCATCCACTTTGAATTGGATTTTTCCAGTTTGTGAGCTGAAAGTAAACCTAACTGATAGATTCTTGTAAGTAGGTGATGGGTCAAAGGGTGCACACATTTAGATTTTTAATAGCTGCTGCAAAGCTGCATTCCAAAGAGGCCGTGCTGATTCACAGCTCCATCCACACCCAGAGTGAATCTGTGTCCTCCCACCATTACCTACCGTCTCTTCAACTTGCGCCTTCCTGATGGGTGGAAACAAAATCTCATTTTTGCATTCATCTGAATTTTGCTAATTGCTAATAAGGTTAACTATAACGACTTCTATTTGTTGGATATTTATGTTTTCTTCCCTGAGAAATGCTTTTTACATCTATTGCCTGTTTTTCTATAGAAATATTTGTATTTGTCCTATTGATTAATAGAAACTATTTTAAAAACTTTGGATATTAATTATCAGCTTGTTTGATGTGTTGCAAGTATTTTCTCCCAGGTTACCTTATCTTTTAACTTTCTTCCATGGTGTGTTTTGTCCCAAATTCTAAAGTCTTAATGACATTCAGTTTATCATCATTTCTTTCATGGCTTTGCATTTTGTGTGATACGGATCATTGGGAGAAGGCTCAAAGTTCTCTGCCATTTGGCTTTTTGTCCAAGAATTTCAAACTTTAGGCATTTAACCTACAACCTTTCCTTAAATGTTGTATCACGACCTGTCCAATTCAGACTTAAGCTGTTTGTGTTTTCCTTTCTGGTTACACACAAATGTACAGTTTGGTCAATAGCTGCTTTAAGTTTAGAGAAATACACCTTTATGTTAGTCCTGTGAGGTGAGTTCTCTTGTCTTAATACTTTTAATGCTTCTATTTATCTCTGCCATTTTGGTGAGCAGTTTGGGCCTTATTTTGCTGATTTGTCTTTCATTTTCACATGAGGGAGAGAAAGCTGTTTAGCATGTCAGCCCACATCCTAAAGCCTGGGGTTTCGTGGAAATCAGCTTCAGGACAACGTGATGCGTCAGCCCACAGGGAAGCAAGCCTTAGACCATGGGCTTCAGCTGTTTGGAGGAGCAGAAGTTTGGGTCGGTTCCACGGTGCTACCCCTCCCACACTGAGTGTATGCCATGCTGCAGAAGCTGCCCTGGAAATTTCCTTGCCATTTCCCCAAATCTGCTGGAGCACAAATAGCCTCATGTTATTCTCCCTGGCCCTCGGAACATATCATACTGACCCATTTGCTCACCCGAGGTGAGTGCCCATTCTTTCTCAGTAGCAAGGCCAGGCCAGACTGCCAGCCCTGCTTGTAGGTGGCCCCTGACAGGACCTGAGTACAGTGGCTTTGAGCCCCTTAGGAGCCCCAAAGGAGCTGGGGAGCATTTTGGCAGAGCCCTGCCCTGCGGAGTTGGGAGCTGTGGATTCTAAGCCTAGTTCTATTTATTTGATTCAGTGTGTTGGTCAACTGTGGGGGCTGGATGACCCCTGCTACTTCAGGTCCCTTCTGCTTTATTAATTGTGCATGTCAGCTTGGTTACATGAATACCTTGTTATAGAGACTGTGCATCTATGAACAGAAGGTAGAGAGCCTAGTGGTTGGGAAGAAGCGCGCTCTCTCACCCTGTTTGGTTTCCAAGGATGTTCTCTAGACCCAGTAAGACCACAGGCGCATTAAGTGAGCAAACTAGCATGACTCGTTACCAGACCAGCACGGATGATAATATCTTAGGGCTTGAAAATTGGAATCTGGACTTAGTGATCTTCTAAAATTTTTCTGTGTCTAGGATGTTTGGCTTTATGAGTACTTACTCGAATTCAATACAAGCCACACTTAATGGCATGTATAACTTTCATTGTTCTATGGGACAGTAAAACATTAATAGAAAGAATCTGGCAAACAACGTTGTGTTTATATAGCAGAACCATGTTCTTGATTTTTCGTAACCAGCATAAATAATGACAGTCTTCTCAAATATACCTAGGGTATCATTATCCATCCCTTCTACTCTAAGACAGAAGGTCTGGGCCATTTCTGCAGGAGCTGGGCTCCCTGGTCTTCAATTCTGCGCCCCAGTGATGTGATTCTTCCCTCATAGCACCATCACCACTATTCCCCCTACTCTCCCTGACACGCATTCACCCTAAAGTTTAAACCGGGGACTTCAGAATGGATGTTGACTGCTGGGAATTCTGGGAAGTGCTGGATTCTCTGAATGTTGGGAAGTGAAGGAAAGGTCGGGATCAAGTGGAGTCAAGAGGCTGAGGTGAAAGAGGATACGTGTCATTATAATACGTAGGCTTCTGCAACCTGAATCTGGACATGGAAACTTTAAGCTCTACCCGAAGGCTTTTGAATCAATGGGAATACAGATCTCTGGATTGTGTCCCTTGGGCCCGCTGAGCCTCTCACGGGCTGAGCCCTCCTCTCCTCCGCCGCGGTTCCTGCGCACCACACACTGCTCTTCGCAGAGGTCTGAGCATCAGTTCACCTGAGGAACCCTTCCTGGGATCCGGGCCTTAGTCCTTGTCACAAGGTTCCTCCTTTGAGCTCTGGGTGTTTCTGTTTCCTTCCTGCATTTGCCGCTCTCTGGGATACGGTGGCAACTCCTTTCTACTTTCTGCCTGCTAATATATGTGTAACCATTTCCTAGTATTCAGTTCCCTTTGTTTTCAATTCCTTGTGTGGGTTCTGCTTTCTACACTTGATCCTGGCTGAAACAGAGATCTAAGGCATTGGGGGTCAGACGAAGGGGCCTCTCAGGTGCTGTTTTGCAGTGAGTGTCCCAAGAAAGGGGACTCGTTGGCTAATGCACGCCGGAGAGGTTTTTCAGCTGGGCTGAGGGGACTCAAGAGAGGTGATGCTGAGCCTGGCTTTGAAGAGAAGTGTGTCTGAGTTCATCATCACACTCTCTCCAAGGGCGACGGATAAAATGGAAGCCCAAAGTGATGAGACTGGGCCTCAACAGGAAAGGCCAAAAAGGAGATGGGGGTGGAAAGTATGAGAAGTTGAGCAAAGAGGCCCTATTTAGGGCTGAGAAGAGGGGCTCACAGAGGTGCTTCCCCAGAAGGTTCTGCCTTATTCTTACTTTTTTCCCAGCTAGACAGGTGAATATGAAGCCGAAGGTATTTCTAATCTGTCTCCTGAAATTCACTTCAGTCAAGTTACTTTGTGCCTCAGAAAACTCTCATGCTTCACCTCAGCAGATGGTGGGGTTGTAACAAACATAATACAAAAAAATACCTCTGGAAACCTGTTACCATTTTCTGAAAACCTATGAATGCTCTGCATCACTAGATCAGGGTGGGGATGAGGGTGGGGATGAGTTGGGATCTGGGGCTCAGGTTTTGGAGAAATCACTGCCCACCCCTTTGGTCCTTAGGCAACACTGAGTCCACTGTGTTTTGGGGGGCACCAGGGCACGAAGCTTGCCTCAGTGAAGGCTGTGCTACTCAGAGCCTGTGTCTCCCCAAGGGAATTGAGGTGTGTCTGAGGGACTGAACGAACGTAGGTAGGGGAGCCCTCGGCCTAACTCTGTATGCGGGGTGCCCGGGGGCGGAATGCCCCATGGACCCTGCAGGAAGCACACCGCTAACTTTGCTATCACAGGACTCCCTCAAGGCACAGTAGAGGGCCAGCTCCCCTGCCCCAGAAGTTGACTTCTTACATGAAGGGCCTGGCGTTTCCTGTCCCAGCCCAGGGTGACAGGCAGGAGACCTGAGTTCCAGGGAAGTTCCTCAGTCTCCCTCTTTGGGGAAGTCCGAGGTCTGTTAACCAGCCTTCCTCCCAATGGGGCGAGGCTGAGGGCCTGCTTCTCAGAGAGCTCAGGCAGGTCCCAGCACGCTGACGGTGTGCTTTCTTCGGGAGTCTCCCAGGATCTGCTGGCTGGAGGAACGGGCTTTCTCTCGTGCTGTACAATCATCACGCCCCACCAAGGAAGCTGGGGCCTCCCTGTGCTCACCAAATACATGACTCAGCCTCTCAGAGCCCATCACTGCTCGTGGTTGCTGCTGGATCTGATTCAGTCCCCTGAACTTTGGTGAAGAGCCTTCCTGGCCAGCCTAGAAGTGGGACGTCCACGATGCTGGAGGTGTCCCCGTGTTCTGTGCTGCGGGGCTAGTGAAGGACGGGGCCAGGCAGGTGAGTCTGTGGCTTGTACTGTGTGGCTTCTCCCTGTGAATTGCTAGGATCCTGGAAGAGCTGCTCTGGAGGGGCCCTCCCCTGTCTCTAGGCTGAAGCAGAGGCCAGTGGGAGGAGGAGACACTGGCATCGGGGGGTTTGGAACTTCTAGGAAGATACTGTCACTGGCTAGATTGCTGGGTGGAGAATTTTGCCTGGTCTTACCTCCCTGAGGCTTCCTTGAAGTTTTGTCCTAGGAGGTGGTTCCTATTTTCTGTTGAGGGCTTCATGTCAGGCGAGGCTTCCTAGCTCCCTGTCCAGAATGAGGATTTTAGGAACCAGTGTCCCAGGAAGGTCTTGGGACCATCTTCTGAGGCTCATCTCTCCTATTGCTGTCCCTACAGGTGTTGAGACAATTTCACTAAGACAGGCACCTGAGGATTCCCTTTCCAGAAAACATCCTATTGTGCAGGCCATTTTAGGATGGGGCTTGGGGAACCTAGAACACCTGATTCCACACCTATATCTGCAGGTGATGTTGAGAAGGGGCTCCAGGGGCTTGGGACACCTGCATGCACACCCGTTTCTTCTAGACCCCCTGTGTATGGCCCTTGCCCAGGATGCCATCCATATGCTGCTGACCTGGGAGCTCCTGGAGGGTGGGGCCCGTGCTTACTCTCCACTCTGGCTTCAGAACCGGCATGGGGCCAAGCCCAGAGTCGGTGTCAGAGAGGGTAGCTGGGCATTGATGCCTTTCTGCTGTGGGACTGCGGGGAGTTTGCCCTTCCACCAGAACCCACAGCTTTGCTGGGAAAGACAGACTGGGCTGCTGACCACGTGAGCGCTGCCAGTTTCGGTGTCCTGAGGGACCGATTACATGGTGTCTAATAGCATCTAGAAAAGCGGCTTGATGTTGATGTTTCTTCATTATTCTTTTCCATTTACACCGTAGTGAACAGTCCAGTGACTGGACAGGTCTCTGACCAAAGTCAGCAGGTGTGGACCTTTCAGGGTCAGAACATCGTGACAGTTCCCCGGAGCGCCAGTGTGACTGCAGGTGAGCGGGCACCCTGTGGCTGCCTCCAGGGGAGCACATCCCTTAGCCTTCTGTTCAAGTGCAGCTGTACGTGGGGCCCACCTGGATGGGGAGACTCTCCCACCTGCCTGGAAGGGCAGTTAGGGAGAGGGCTGTCTTGGACCAGGGTGAAGAGCACAGAGAGGGTAGAGTGGGCTCCTGGGGGAGCAGGAGGCTTGCTTTAGAGATCTGAACACCTGTCCTCTGCCTTTATTCTGCCTGACTCCAAGGTGCCCTCAAAGGACTAAATGAGGGGATCCCACAGGAAGGCAAATTGCAATATTCCACTAGGCAAAACATGCTGATGGACAGAGCTCTCTAAGGACCAGGGAGCTGCTGGGGGCTGGAGCTACCAGGCCATGTGTTTAAGCCCCACCTGGAAGACACGGTCTTTTCCTGACTTCCAAAGGCAACTGACAGCATCTCCTCTCTTATCGGCATAGTCACTGTCACTATCGTTGCATGCAAGTATCCAGAGTCTCTTGAACATGGCAGAGGGACTCCCATTTATCTGGGAATAGAGAATCCAGAAGTGTGCCTGTCTTGTGAGGACGTTGGAGGGCAGCCCACATTGCAGCTGAAGGTGAGTGACTAAGAAAAGCAATGTAAAAATAAACACAAACCCACCAATTTCTTTTATAAGAAGCTTGTAGAAAATCTAATTTTAGAATTAATAAGAAATATTCTCCTATTCTTAACCAAAGTCCTAGCGGCTTTTGAGTTATGTGCATATAATGGCATTTAAAAAAAATTTACCCTGCCCCTCCCTAGCTGAGGACTCTCGTTTTTCTTGAATTTTGAGATATTCTCAGCCATTGCTTCTTCATGTATATTCTCTCCTTCTGCCTCACCTCTCCTTCTGGAGTTCCCACTCTTCAGTCTTTGGAATCCTAGATCCTGATCGTCTCATCTAATTTTCCATAGTTTCTATCCTTCCATTGTGTCTGTGTGTGTGTGTGTGCGCATGCGCACATTTTCATGCTGCGGTCTGGGAGCATTTCTTGGTACAGTCTCCCAGGTCATGATTACATTTTAAGTCTCATTCTGTCTGCGAAATCATCCTTCTCTTGTGTTTTCTGAAATTCCAATCTTTACTATGTTAATTCTCAACTGTCTAGATTAATTTTTTTAAGAAAAACCCTTGGTCCTTAAACTTCAGCTTAATTCAGTTTAACCCAATCTAATTTGATTTCAGCAAATATGTGGGTTCCCATTGGCCTCCAGCACTGATGAGGGCATTTGAAATACATCAGTGTCCAGAAGGGCCCAGAGTCCTGCCCTCAGGGGGCTTGGAGTCTGGAGGAAGAAAGAGATGCAAAACAGCAAGTATCATGATAGGTGTATCTGTGATCTGGTGTGATAAGGTGTTACGTCTCCCTGGAAAGAACTCTGAGAGCAGGATAAAGGGGCTGGTGGAGCCACAAACAGGCGGAGCGGGGCTGCCGTGGTAAGGGGAGCAGTAGGCGTCACTGCCAAGGTATGATTTTAGCAAACAGTAGAATGAGGCAAAGGGAGTCAGAAGGGTGCCTGCGGGGGGCAAGCTCAAGGGCTAGAAAGTGCTGTGGCAGGCGTGGATTACGGAGGGAGCTCAGGGAGAAGGCAGACCACCAGGGGCCTCGCTGGCCTTTGCAAGGACCTTGTTTTTCAGTCTGAGCAAAAGGGAAAACTATTGGGATGTTTTGAATGGAAGAGTGATGCAAGTGGACACGGGTTTAGAAAGGACTATTTTGGCCGCTGGTTGGGAAAGCCCTGCGGGGAACTTGGAGGAGATCTAGGTGTGATTTGATGGCTGAAGGGGGTGGCCAGGCAGGTAGGAGAAGCCGGTCGGATTCTGGAAATATTTTACATTGAGGCAACAGGATTTGCTGACAGAGTGACTGTGTAGTGTGATCCTGAGGACTTAGAATTCTCTTTTCAGCTCTGTCCTATCTGCTAAGCCACCCTTCTGCTGGAGTTTGGTCTCAGGTGGATTGAGAATTGACCGTTGCGCTTGGCAGGGTATGGTCATCGCAGACCTTGGTGAGAGCAGTGTCGGTGCAATGGTGAAGCTGGGAGCATGGGTGGTGGGAGTTTAAGACAGGAATTGGTGGAGAGAGATTAGAGACAGCACATGGAGACAACAATTGCGATGAGTTTTCTGCCAAGAGTGAACAGGGAGTGGTGTTGGGCAATCAAAATTGTTAATTTGCAAGGTGGTGGAATGACAGCAAATACACTGATGGGAATGATTTGAGTAGAGAAAGCAAAACTGATGGGGAGCGAGAGAGCAGGGAGCCCAGCCTGAAGAACACCCTTAACTCTGAGCACACATCGGGCCTGTCACCCAGTCCTTCTCAGGCAGGAAGTTGGAAGAGAGGATGCAGGAGGCCGTACTGGGGTTCCAAATATGAGAGTGTCCTTTTATTTATTAAACAGTCAGAAAGTCTCCACTGAGGTTCTGTGTGTTGAGGAATACAGTGCTAAGCAAGTGTGGCAATAATTAGGTGAGGGATGGATAAATATGCACAGTGCCGATGGCGACTGGAACTAATGAAGAAAGTAAGTCGGTCATGAGATAGTGATGGTTGGAGGGAGGGGGGTCATGACCTGCTGTGGCTAAGACGTCATGTGAGGTTCTCCCCAAGGAGGCCTGAGAAATGGGGAGGAGCTGGCCGTGAAAGGTGTAGGCCCCGTAGGCTTTGTGTAGAGAGTTTGGACTTCATTTTAATAAGAGTAGAAAATCATTCAAGACATTTAAACCAAAAGGTAACGCAACCTTACTTATTCCTTTATTTCAGTTTAAAGTTCACTCAGCTGCTCTCTGGAGGATGGGGGGTAGGGAGCTGAGCGATGATGGCCTGGGAGTGTGTGTGTGTGGGGAGAGAAGTGGCCCAATTCAGGAGATGTTTCGGCACTAGAGGTCACAGACCTTGCTGCTGGGTTAGATGTTCAGGGATTAAAGAGAGCACCATGGAGATGACTCCCAGGTTCTTGGCCGCCCAAGGAGTTGGCTAGATGAATGGGAAGTCATTAACTGAATAAAGGAATCCTCTGAAACAACTCCCCCTCTCAGTGGAATGTGGACATTCTGGACCACTCCTGGGTCTTTCTGGAGATTCTGCAAATATGTAATTTACTTAGAAATACTTATTTCTAAATACATATACTAAATATATGATATATACATACACAAATACATATATGTATACAAAATATACTTCTATATATGATATAGAAAATGTTCTTCTACATACATACATATATGTACAATATATACTTCTATATACTATATTAGATATACTTCTAAATACATGTATGTATACAAAATATAGTTCTATATGCGATACAAAAGCCATTTTTCGATCACTCTATTTACTTTGTCTCTCCTGATGCTGGTCCTTTGGTTCGTTAGGCCCTCTTGTGTCTTTCTGTGGCATTGACCTTTCTTGTACATTGGCAGCGGGTCTGAGACTTGCGTGCCCACGCTGGCCGCCCTCGGTCAGAGCAGCAGGTCTTGTAGGCAGCGCCCCTCCGTGTTGTCGCTGTGCTAAGGGAGGTCCTTGGCTCTGCTGCTGGTGTGCACCTCCTCCCTCTTTCTTGGAGGCACCCTGAAGCCTCTTGTGAGGGGAGAGTTCCAAGTGCAGCCTCTGCTCGCTTCCTATTCCTTGCGGGTTTCCCCTGCCATGTCAGGATTTGAGACTGGGGGCTGGGAAGGCGGGCTTTCGTGTGGGCTTCCTCCGCCGGCCTTTGGAACTGTTTCTCTAGGCCTGATCTAGTAGGTGGGCAAGGCTTTCTTGAACTTGGAACATCTATTTGTTGTGGACAAGTTGCTTTAAACTACACAATCAGCTTCTGCTTGTCCCTCCGGGCCTTCTCTGTCTGTTTCAGGAGCAGAAGATACTGAGTCTGTACAACAGCGATGTGCCCGTGAAGCCCTTCCTCTTCTACCACGTCAAGACGCAAAGCACCTCCACCTTCGAGTCGGTGGCCTTCCCTGGATGGTTCATTGCCTCCTTGCAGAGAGGCCAGCCCATCTTCCTCACTTCAGACCTTGGCACGAAGTACAACACTGCCTTCAGTTTGGACATCCAGGCTTGACACTAGCCTAGACGGGGAGCTTGGTCATAGACTTTGTCTCAAATTTCCTAAGTCCAGCATGTTGTCACCTTTGTATCTCACTGTCACTTCATGTCAGTGCTGAGAGGTGAGCAGGGCCATATTATTACCTTATTTTATGAATGGAGATTAAATAATGACCTCATGGCAACCAAGGAGCCGAATGTGGCTCAGAAGCAGGAGTGGGTGGTGACGCAAGGCTCTCTGCTCAAGCTGAAGCTGTGCGTCCTACGGGCCATCGGTACGAGGATGTTGGAGCCCAGAGACAGTCAGGCCTTCTCCTGGTGGATGTGAAGAAGCCTCTGAACTCCTGGATCACCTGAGATGGTGTGACTAGTGTGGAACTGGTCTCTTGCTTTGTTTTGCTTAGTTTTCTTTCCTGTTTGGCTTACATTGTCCATATTCTTTAGATGTTGCCAGTATACTTCAAGGTGTGTATATATCCTCTTGAGGATTAGGAACTTTTAAAGAAAAGTAATTCTTGATAATAATTATTTTTGTCCTAAGTCTCATGTGTACACATAAAGCCAAATACCAACTTATGTGTTTGCATAATAAAAAAGCTAAAACAGATATAAAATGAAGTAGAAAACAAAGCATAAAGTGAAATTAATAAGAGTAATTGAAGGAGGACATCCCAGTGGGTGAGCCCCAGATTGGGGCTGGAGGGGAGAAGGGCCCCTATGGGTGGTGAGTGGGTGCTCTGGGGGATGGTGCCTGGGCAAGGACACTGCAGTCTGACCCTTCTGCAGTCCCACAGCCTCAGTTTCCCTATGCTTCTCTAGCCTTTTCCTTTTAGGCACCGTCACCAACCACACACTTCCTTTAAAGGCTGCAGAAAAGGTTCCTTTTTTGGAACAGAGAGCCTAGCTTTCCCACCGGCCATGCTTTAAATGCTATATTCTGTTGAAATTTAAAACTGATCATGGGTATAACTGTAGAAAGTTGTAGCCCAGATCTGGTTCTGTATGTAATAGATTCCTTATTTTAACTCTGATACTACCAATACAGGAAATTCTGTTTGCTTAAGTAGTCTCCAAGTAGCACTGTAACTTAAAGTTTTTTTCCTGCTTTTGGGCAATCAGACCACATACTCTAAGCATTCCAGTAAGCAATCACAGCACCAGTTTCAATGCAATCTCCCTTGATTCTTTAAAGTTTTCTTCTTCAAGTAAATATAATGTTAGCATTGCTGTTTTATAAAAATCGACATTAAAATGGGTACTGGCTAAATAGTTCTGGAATATCAAATAGAAGAATTAGCTATTGGATATATACTAGTATACCCGCTGTTAATAAATGGTTGTTACATCTGCCCATTTACACTGTTACATTGTCATTTGTTACGTCTGACAACTGGGATCCACTGACTTGCACAGGATTATGATTCTACATCATCTCCATCCTACCACAGGCTGTGTGATGACTCACTTTTCCTGCAAAACCTTTGTCCATGCAGACACTATGGCACCTTGGACTGTCACTTGGTACAGTTGTGAGCTCAAATAAGAGCTCAGATATGAGTCCTGGTGTCCTGTAGCTGGGCTCAGGGGCCAGGTGGTCATCTTGGTGATCCAGAAGAGATTCTGATCACATATTAGAGTATAATCAAAATGGAAACATGATCATCTCAGCTTGTGGAACCCAGAGAGCAGACTTCTGTGGTCCCCTGGCCTGGCTACCCATCACTTTTGAGGGAAACACAATTCGGCTTGGCTCATGAAGTCATGCAAGACCTCTGCAAGTAGTAATACGCTCATTTTCAGGTGATTGTCTGTTGCACACCTGGTTTTCACACATTTGAGTACCAAATGCTCTTGTATTTGAGTACCACAAGTACTGCTTCAGTGGTACCCTGGCCCATGCCAGTACCACTCCAGGCCATGGAAGAAATCAATCATTGAAGGATTTTGTTCCTTTGGATCTTTAGCAACTAGGTGCTAAAAAGGGCTGAAACATGTGTTGGGGAAGATTGACCCATGAGAGGGCCCCTGGCAGAGAGGGCCATTCCCTCCCTGTCCCCGGATTTTGCATCCTGCTTCCCTTCCTCACTCCCAGGAAGCAGCCTGGAGCTTAGTGCTGTGGACCTGAGGCCATCTGGACAGTAGATTTGACTAAGCCCAGGTAAAGGCTCATATAAACTTTTAAGATCTGGCGGGCAGGTGCGGAGATCTGCTTGTGTAGCAGCCCCCGTGACGAGCCTTGTGAGTAAGTTCCCTTGCTCACTAAACCCACCTCCTTCCAGTCTGGAGTGGCCACCTCTTTCTTTGGTCTCTTCCTGCCCTCTGCCTGGGTGTGGTCAAGGGGGCAGTTAGATTATGCCTGGGAAGCCCCCGAGTTGCTGAGAGAGGACCTTTTGGATTCCAGGGAGAAATTAAGAAACTGGTCACCAAAATCACAACTGCAGAGAAAACAGTTGAGTGGGATGTTCTTCTGTTGAGCTGCTTTGGAGCTCCTATCTTCTGGCACCAGGGCTGCCAAAGGCTGTTTCCTGAAGCTGGACTTGAAGACAGTGTCCCTTAACTCATGCACAGCTAGGTGTGGGGACTGGAAGGTGATACCCTCAGGACCATAAGGACAGCAGTTGTAATAATGATTTGTCATATCAATAAAACATTAATTCTTGTTTCTTAGACTTTAAAAAGTTGTTTAAAGATAATTCTTACCCAAATAATACATGTCTGTGGTTAAAAGCAATATTCTTTGCCCCAGGCCTATTCCCAGGAGGCAGCTGTTAACTCATTTTCAGCTCTTTTTCTGTTTTTCTCCAAGTGTCTAGGTGTATGCTTATGATGCTAATTCTTGAATTACCAACTTTAGACATTATCTTTTCTATGAGATGTCCATTTGCCCCTCTACTGTACAAAAAGCATATACGCTGTTACCTGTTTGCTACAAGTTAATGGTAGACAGTAAGTCAAACAAAGTCATATTTACGGTTAGGGAGATGCCCTCAGTGGGCCTGTTAGGAAGTGCTCTAGTGTGACATCGAGAAGGCATACAATAATCTTTTTGCCTTTTCAGGATATGGATAATTTTTCTTAATGACATCATCTCCTTCAGCCTTTTCATTTTATGGGTGAGGAAAGGGAGGTACGTGGAGTGCAAGTAAATTGCTGAGGGTGGTTGACATTTAGTAGTAGAACTGGAAATAATGCTACTTTGGTTTTTGGTCTTTCAATTTCCGTCTTCTTGAGTTGGGATGTTTTGAAACATGATGAGAAATCAGCAGCAATTACCCAGAGCAAAGTATGCACCACCTCACCGCCACCACTGGGGCTGTCCTCATCTAGCAGGGTGTCAGCCGTGGACCCGCCCAGGGCAGAGACTCCTGGCACCTAAACGTTGTCGTACTATGTCCCAAGTGCCGGAAGGTATTGTGCACCTGTATTTCTCAAACTTGAAACAACTTCAGGATCACCCAGGGTGTGAATGAAAAACCCAGATATTTGGGCTTACTCCAGACCTAGAAATTAAAGTGAATTCCCCTTGAAATTCCAACTTACTAGGTTTAGAGCAGGGTCCAAGAATCAATAGTTTACTAAGGACTCTAGGGAATGCTGATGATTAATCAATCGAGCTTGTGAAATACTCTTCTGGACGTTCCCGTGGAGTTTCACATAGAAAAGGCTCAGGTTGGTCAAGTTTGGGGTGACTTCTGTGCTTCTACAGAAATAAAGAGATTCATAAAAATTTAGACTTGATTTTTTTTTTGACATTTACTTCTTTAAGACTGATCTCACTTGAGTGATTGGCAAGTGAATTGAACAAAATGACTTGTATAAAAATGTTAAAACTCTCAAATAAAATTTCATAACATTCCAAAGCTGAAAAGAACTCAAATTTCCATCAACTGGTAGATAAATGAGTTTGGTTTATTCATACAAAGGGATGCTGTTCACCCATAAAAAGGACTGAACTGCTGATAGACTTTAGTTAGGTGACTGTCAAAAACATTATTGAGAATGTTAGACACAAAAGGGTCCATATGGCATGATTTTGTTTATAAGAAGTTCAGGAATAGGTAAAACTAAGTCTATGATGGTAGAAATCAGGGCAGGGGTGGGTTGCTTCGGCAGGAGTGAGGACAAATAGAAGATTCTAAAAGTTGCCATAGATCTAAAACTGACTACATTCAAAGAACCAAAAACCTTTTATTACAAGGGGTCTGTGCTTCTTTATAGAACATGGTAAGCCGGAAGTTACTGGAGCAATGCTTCCCAGAGTCTGAAGGAAAGTCATTTCCATCGTAGAATTCTATACTTGGTCAGTCTGTCAATTAAGCAAAAGAGTAGAATGAACTTATTTTCAAACAAGCAAGATTTATCTCCTAGACACTTGTGCTCGAGAAGCAACTAGGGAATGTGTTCTGCCCAAACGAGGGATTAAGCTGAAAAAGACAAAGATATGAGCTCCTGGAAGTGGGGATCTGAGCCAGAGACAGGCAATGTGGGCCTGCAAGATGGTGGTAAAGGGAGATCCCAGGAGGTAGCCAGAAGAGTGAAGCCACTCATGGCTTGGAGGGTTAAGAAAGTCAAGTTGATAGCATGCCTGACTGCTTGGAATGAACTTCTCACAGAGTTCAACAGTGGGGAGAAGTCAGGGGATGGTAAAGTCCAAGGAAAAACAGGTGAAAACAACAAAAATAAGGCAGTCTTAATTCCAGGGAAAATATGAAGTTATTCAGGAGAGGAAATATAGTCATAGCTCTCTATATGGCCCAACTCTGAATAATGGTAACATTGTAATAATAATATTAACTCTGTATGATAGTCTTTCCAAAAGTATGATATAAATATTTTGGGGGATGCATGGATGGAAGGATGGGGGTGTGTGCATGTCTGTGTGTACACGTGATGAGGGGTAGGTGAGTTGCATATGAAATAGTGAAAACTTTATCTTCCTTAGAAGGATGTCCATACATAATGGCTAAAACTGAGAACTCAGGATGTAGTAGCAAACAGCATACTCATGGCATTTGGAGATGTGGAGGTAAATATTTAAAAGTCAGTTAAAAGGGTTTAAAGTAGTTGTCTCTGGGTAACAAATAGTGTCTGTTTTGTTTTGTAAAGTTTGTATCACTCATTGACTTCTAAAATTATGTGCAAGTACAATTTTGACAAAACATTAAAAAATCTGTGGTTCCTAATGATTCTGGTACCATACAACACTTGGTGTGTTTTGCTCCCACACAACGCAGAGACTCTTGGACACCAGCTGGGCATTCTACAATTCAACTCAATTCTGACACCATTTACCTGGAGACAGTCTCTGTTCCCACAGGTTAAGGGCTCAGTCCTACGAGTCTGCCCTCCACTTCAGACACCAATTGAAAGTCCAGGCTATTACCTTCTTGTCTATGTCAGCTGAAATCAGAACAACAGTTATATTTAGGAGAGATAGAGCTTATTCATATTCTCACTGAGGAACATGCCCCGGAAGAGCCCATCAGTGCTCTGATAAATGGCTTTATAACCCCTTCATTTGGAGATGACTTAGTACTTTTTCTATAGCAAAGGATACATGTAGAAAGGAGGTTATGTTTATTGGTACATCGAGCAGCAGGCTGTGGATACATCCAGTCAGTGTCCTAAGGGATCCTGTTATACCATTCCGATGCTACCTATGTGTGAGAGGAGTTGAGGGTAGGGGTCTCCTTGGGTAGGTGACCTCGCCTTCCTATGGGGATAGAGAGGGGACATGTGATGTTATCCTGTTGATGCTGACCAGAAAGCTCCCAGCTCCATTTCAGGGGGTGGTGGGAACTGCAACTGGGTGAGGTATTGAGCCCCACTTGGCGACTTGGCCCACAAGTGACCCCTGTTGGGCCTGTGTCTTTCTTTTTAATGCCTCCCAGCTACAGATTGCACGTTCCTTGGGTTTGGTTGAAGTGCTAGAGCAGCTCACAGAACTCAGAGAAATATTTTACTTACTAGATTACCAGGTTATTGTAAAAGGATATAACTCAGGGACAGACAGATGGAAGAGATGTACAGGGTAACGTATGGGGACTGGGCATGGGGCATCCATGCTCTCTGATGGTGCCACTTTCTCCAAACTGCCACATGTTCACCAACCCGGGTGAGTTGCTGAAGGGAGGGTGGAGCTAAGGGGAGTAAGTGTGGGGTGAGGTGGGGGGCGGCACTCTGATCATTTGGTTGGTTTTCCTGGCAATCAGCAACATCACAGCATTAACACAACACAAGGAGCCTTCTTCACTCTCAACACTTAGGAAATTCCAAGAGACTTAGAAGCTCCATGTCAGACGTATACTTCTTATCATAAATCAGCATCCCAGATCCATATTGGCCGGGCTGTGTCTTGAGGAAGGGCAATAAGTAGCTGAGTTCAGAGGTACCAGGAGGCGAGGCTCCACGTGCCAGGTTTTTCCTTACTGTTCTACAATCCTCTGCCCTGGGGGTCAGTGGGAAACCTCATGCCCCGGCTACTGGGCACTAGGCATGGGCCACCATGCGGTGCAGATGGGAAGAAGGGGAGGACAGAGAAGAAAGGGCTGGCTCTCTGCAGCCTTGCGGCGCCCGTGCCTGTGTGTGAGCCCGCATAGCAATGGGTCATCACTGTTGGTGGGGCCCTTTTCTTGGATCCCGTGGGGCCCAGAAAAACTGGTCACCTTTAGGTGAAACTCATTTTGGGGAAATTAATACTGTTCATATTTTTTTACAGTTGCCTCTTTCCTGGGTTTCTTTCATGGCCGTGTCAGCTCAGGGGCTCTGAGGGGAAGACGTCAAGGTGAGATTGGACAGGCAATACATTTATTGGGGGAAAGGCATATGAAAGACATAAGGGCGAGGAATCAGGAGAAGGCAGGCAGCGCGTGCAGACCGTAATGCAGGACTGACACCAGGGACAGGAAAGAGGAAAGAAGGAGGTGGTCGAGAGAGCCTCAGACCGCAGAGCAGCTGTGGAGGCCCTGACCGGGAGCCCCAGAGCAAAGGGTGCCATCGAGGCTTCCATGTCACAAGGGAAGGCCCGGCTCTAGGAGCCCTGCTTCTCCAGCCAGGGAAGGAGTAGCCTTGGAGGGAACACTGCTATCGGTCCAAAGTTGGGGCAGCCTGAAGCCACCAGCCCTCTATTCTCCTTATAACAGGTTCTCTTCAAGGTAGGGCTGGAGGCCCTCCTCTGTGGCCAACACAGCCCAGCCCGTGTGTCACGGACCCCCTCTCCTGTGTACATTAGGAGCATACTGCCATGGGTCTCATGGGGCTTTTCCTTAGGGGCAACAGAAGAAGCTTGTTAGTGAAAGGACAGTAGCACCCATTTCTCCTATTGGTTCCAGGGCCATGACTGGTTCTCATTGTTTCCCTTCTCCACCTTCTATTCTAGGTTCCCCTTATCCTAAGCTGTCACCTTGGCAGGTGTCAGTGGCTTTCCTGGTGATCTAACCAAAACTCTCATGCCTGCGAAGTCGGGCCATTTGGCAATCAAGCTCTCCTCACGCTGTGGGTGCTGCATGGGTCCATTCCCAGTCAGGCAAAGGGGTACCAAGAGGGGCCCAAGCCATCACCTGAGTCCCACAGTCATCCTAACTCTACGTGTAAAGGCAACTCTACCTCCTCCTGCATATGCTGCATCCCGAGGGATGGCGTCACATCCTCCATGAGTTTATAGGTGAAATAAGAAATCTGCCTGGACCCACACCATCAGCTCTGGCCATGAAGGAGCATGTTAGTTCATGCAGCACCCCCAGCAGTGTGTCCTGGACCTTTGCTTCTGTGTACCTTATGGCAGGACATAGAGCCTCTGTCCTCCACATCCTTTGTGGTGGGTTCAGTCCTTTATAAGGAGCATGGGGGCGATGTCATAGGCTCTGGTCTTTCTTCTTAGAGCTTGGAATACAGCTCATGCTAATGGATACCTGGGACGGCTCCTCTTCATAGACACAGACTGATTCTGAATCCTAACTCTGACTCGGAGACCTGCTGCACATATAAGTGTGGTTGCTTCAGGATCGCACACTCCTGAGGGGACGCCACCAGGACAAGACTGTGATGCCTTTCTATCCCACTGTGCAGTGAGAGTCCCTGTGAAGGGCACAGGGTGGAAACATGTGGCCAGGTGGGCTGATGAGGTCGTACGAAGGTCAGGAGCTAGGATGATTTATTAGTGGGCACAACAAAAGGGCTGATAGTGATAAACAGGCTATCTGAGGTCTGGTGACAGGGAGGGGGCTGGTGTGAGGCCTGTTGCTCCAGGGAGATGTCACGTACTTGGGGCTTTGCATCCTCTTCTTTAATCCACGCAACAGGCCAGCCAGAAGCAATGCATTCCATATGACGGTCATCTGAGGGTCAGAGATGTGAACAGACTGAAGGCTGCATGACCTAATTTTGAATACACATCTTTTGAATTCGAGTCTCTCTTGCTTTTGAACACTAAACTCCTACCTTAGTTTGGATTCTTCCCAAACTGTCTGAGAAACGCTAGCATTGTCCCACTAGAGGCTGGGGAGACTGGGACATTTATCCACCAGCCCCTCGTGCCATTGGTTGAGGTTGCCCCTGCGATGCAAGCCCTTGAGGTGTGAAGGTGACAGGCACCGGGGACCGCCAAAGTGACAGTGAGCTCAGGTGAAAGGATGGGGCAGAGTATTGGCAGGTCTACCTCAGCTTCCCTTCATGGAAGACCTACTGTGCATCTGCCAGCTCAGAGCACTGGAGCATCTGGGAGCCAGTCTCCCTTCCCCGTGAATTCAGGGCAGTGATTCCATGAGAGGCAAGGTGCCCAGCAGCAGGCCTTCCTTGCCCAGGAGAGGCTCCCTTGAGTGGAGAAACAGGTTGCCCACCGGCTCAGAGAAACTGGAGGTGCATACACCGGGGGGGGGGGGGTTTCACCTGGTCTGTGATTGGCAGATACTATAGTGACTGTGGACCAGAAGTGGTTAGAAGCCACACAGGTCCCAGGGAGCCACCCCTTTCTCTGTCCACCTTGTACCTCCTGGGGGCTTCCACTCTTAGGAATAACCTTCCAGTGTGTCATTTTGTGGCATCAGAATCCAGTCATCGGCCCTGGGGCAGTCCTATAATGTTTCTTTCCTCAAACTCAGCCTTAATGACTGTATTTCCTGGTTGTTGCTCTTAGAGGCATGACCTACTTTTCCAGGGTACGCGGACAAGTCACAGCAGTGCCATGGTTGACATTTACATAAAGCCTCACTGAATCCTCTGGTATCAGGAACTAGTGAATACTGAGTTTTGGGCTGTCCCAGTGCCAGCAAGGCAGAACCGCCTTCCTTTCCCACGTAAATAAAATGCTTGGGACCTCTTGGAGTCGGTCAGAGCACCTGCACGCAGAGGAAGCCATCATCCTTAGCCCAGGGACACAGGGTCCTCTGTGTGCAGGTTACAGGGGCAGCTATAGCTGTGAGGTCTGCTGACCCGTGATCTTCTCTTGCTTCTGGGTCTCTGGCCTTGGCACTCCTGCTTCCCTAGGATTCACTGAGGGACCTGGGGGTCCTGGACAGCTTTCCAGAGGCCTTAGATGCAAGAGGAGCCCTAGCTTTGGATCCAGAACAAGATCATCTCTTTGGATAAAGGTAACTTCTGCTGAGAAGCCACGTATGGGGAGTCCTCTTTCACTGCCCTGTATCAGCCGGCCAGGCACTTTGATCAAAGGCATGGGGTGGGAGGAGCTTGGGCTGCTTCCCAGAGGGCAGCTGGGGATCCGCCTCCTCCCTGTCTGGGGGTAACCACTGCATCTGGCACTGGGGACCCTGAGGCAGGGAGGAGTGACCAGTGGGCTCTCACCTAGGAGTTTGTGGTCTTCTAGGGGAGCCATCTGGGTGCCCTAAGCAGATGCTGCCTGCTCGGGAAGACATCTGATGGGGCCAGTGGGTGTCCATGTGTAGGGTCCTTAGAGGTACCTGTGTGGATGGGGAAGGGGCTGGAGGGCCGAGAGGCAGGTGTGCCGCCTGTTATCCAGGAGTGTTCAAGCTTGCAGTTGGGATGCCAGTGGTGACGTGCAGGCTGGGTGGAGGCTAGAATGGAGGTAGCACACACTCTCCCTTCCTCCCTCTGAACCCAGAGACCGGCTGCACTAGAAAGTGCCTGGGGTGATGCTGTGGAACTTCGTCACAATCCTTATGTGGTCCTGGAGGGCATTGCAATGCCATCCCAGCCTGGAAAGCCAGGATACCCACCATGTCAAAGCTGGGAGCTCCATTTCAGGATTCCTGGCCTTGGAACATACTCTTCCCATCCTCAGTCTCAAGTGTGCATCTCGGACAGAATCTCAGGGCGGGTTTCTCAAAAGAACTTTCACACAAATTCCAGGGGGAGGGGAGAGAAATGGATAACTTGTCTTCCTTCCCTCTTTCCTCCACAAGCCCAGAGACTGACAGCCTCTTCCACACTGTCTGATCTACCCTATAGTCTTCACAGGAAGGCCTGAAGCCATCATGGCCACCCCGCAGAGTAAGTGGCAAATTGCAGGCCAGCTGGGAAATACCTCCATCTGGCCTCACCAAAGACCATAGAGTGCAACGCCCCATCATTTGCTCAGCTACCCATGCATTTGCTGTTGCTAAAATAGTCAGATCATGAGACCTGCATTTGAAAAATCCCAGAGCATTTAGCTTTTTTTCTTATGTGTATTTAGAATTGCTTATTTATTTTGATAAAGAGGGTAAAGAAAAAACAAACAACATGCTGATGACCAACTTCAATATTTTTAGTTCTGTTAACTATCCAGACTATCAGCAAAAAAAGGCTAATCTTGAAATTCTCTTGGGGACCATGAATGCATGTGGATCCTTTCAGATGCTTCAATCCACAAGGCAGCTCTTGCCCTGTTTCCCCTCCTTTCTGCCGGATAGCCGCTCTTCCTCCGGGCAGTGGGCCCAGGGATTCAGGAATCAGAACAATTGCTACCAGGATGCAGTCAGTCTTGAAGTTTTTAATAACCTTGTGTGTGTTTTGTGATTGTCTGTCATCTGGCAGGTGTAATATATCCCCAAAACTATGGTATTCATGATTCTCTGCAGATGGTATGGGTCCTGAAGGGAAATTCTTTAACAGCAGTTCCTTTTACCAGCAATGTCAAACCTGGTGAGTGACAACTGAAACCACTTTTGCCTCCTAAAGGGATGCACTGGGCAGAGGGCCTGAGCTGGCATGAGCCTGGCCTTGGGCCTCTCTGACTTCTGGGCACCACTGCCACGTCCACAAGGAGGGCAAGAAAGAGCAAGCTGGTTCCCCCCACAGAGGAGCCTGGTACCTGGACATAAGAGTATGAGGGATTGGCAGCTCTTCTTACCAAAAGAAGAAATGTCTTTAGATAAGAAGGGGTTGTCCATTTAAGAAAGTCCTTGGAGTTTAAATTCCATTCATCACTACCCATATCCTCAGATTCAAACTCTATCTTCCCACCACCAAAGCTACACACTTTTCTAACTTGGCCTCCTCTCTTCTAATAATGGGGGATATTCTTTCAGAGCCTTGGACTTGCCCAGCCCTTTTCCACGTTTCCTTTTCCTGTAACTGTTCCTTCAAACCATTTCCACCACCTTATTCCCATTTCTTCATAAACCAGCTTCCTTGCAGCTTGAAGGTCTTGTCTTGAATGCCATCTCTCCAGAGAGGTCTCTCTTGATTCTTTTGTCTAAATTCGGTCTCCCTTCTACTGTCCCAGGCTCTGGTTACTCCCCTGGAGCATGCACCATGATTTAGTATGGTTCTGGTAATTTCTCTGCTTACCTTTCTGTCTCATTTTCCATGGGGCAATGGCAATGTCTCTTTTGTCCTCGGCTACATCTCTAGTGCCCACATAAAGCCTTGTCCAGAGTGGGCATTCAATAAAGTGTTGGATGGATGAATTTCCCATCCCTTGCCGAGCAGGCTAGAGGCAGGATGCTCAGGATCCTGGGCTAAATTAGTTGGGAATTAGATCCAGCTGATAGTGACAGCAAACCTACATACCTGGGACTTAAATAAGATAGAAGTTTATGTCTTTCTCATGAAAAAGAAGCCTGAGCAGACAGGCTGAACTCATTTTGATGGCTCCATGATGGGACCAGAGTGCAAGGATGTCAGCTTTCTGCTTTACCCGCTTCAAGATCACCTCGACCATCACTAAGTATTTGAGGCAGGGGTACGAAGACACAGGGTAACAGAAAAGCGACTCCTCCCTGCTCAGTCAACAGCTTTTAAAGAACATTCACAGACATTCCACACATACTTCCAACCTTAGTACACGGTCAAATTCAGCTTAAGTGTGGTGGGAAAATTTATTTTTATTTTTGGGAAGTGATGTACCCTGGTGTCAACGGGGTTTCTGATGTTAAGAAAAAAAAAGGGAAATGGGTCTCAGCCTCATGGCTGCTGGGAGGAGTAACAGCGCTGGGCTACAGGACTGGCCTTTCTGCCACATGAAGCCTGACCCTTGTTTGCATTTTCCCTTGTGTTTCCAGTCCGTCTTGACTTAGTTGCATGCAGGGACACAGAATCCCATGATGCAGGAAAGGGCAATCTGGTCTACCTGGGGATCAAGGGCAAAAATATCTGTCTCTGCTGTGCAGAAGTTGAGGGCCAGCCTACTTTGCAGCTTGAGGTGAGTGGTCGTGAGGCAGATGAGTGAACTGTGAGACAGGCTTTTTGTTTCATTTAACGTGTCACTGAATAAAAATAACATTTTTTCAGTTCGGGATTATTCAGTATAAGGGAGGAGTCCTGTTGGGGCTCTACTCCCACAGCGATAAATGCTGTCTTTGGAATGGGAGTGACACGTTAAGGTCAGCGCATTCTCTGGAAGCCAGAGAGTAGAGCCATGAGGGGTTTCAGCAAGGCCAAGGTGCAGTGGTCCCTCTAGTCTCAGGCCTCTTCAACTGCCCCCCTGAGTAGATGGGGTGCCCCCACTGGAGCAGAGGCCACTGCACGACAGAGGAGACGAGGGGTGAGATTGTCGATCTGAATTTTGTGGCTGACCTGCCTGCTGTCCCCTAACCGAAAGCAGGATTTGTGTTTATGAAGCTAATCCTTCTGCTTGGGATACTTGTGGTGATGTACAAAGCCACTTGAAGGTTGGAAATCTCATGAGACTGGCCTGAAACTTCTGATGGGTGCACACCAGGAGTACCCAGGAACCAAAGCTAAACCTCCTTTTCCTCTCAGGGGAGACAGCGCCGTCTCAGAGAATCAGAGGCACCTTGGTCAGGATCTTGGGGTGGAGCCCAGCTACTGGGAACCAGTGGGTCACCTGTTTTGATACCTGGTGTCCTCCTTCCACTGGCCTGTGTCCCTGGCCTCTGTCCCTCCCTTTGGGGCAAGTAGTCACCCCCAGGGCATAGCTCCTTCTTCCCAGAAACCCTCTTTAATAAGCCTCTTTCCAACTTCTAGGAGAAAAAGATCATGGAGATGTACAATAATGACAAAGCACAGAAGCCCTTCCTTTTCATCTGCAGTGTGGAGGGCTCCACCTCCGTCCTCGAGTCAGCTTCCTACCCTGGCTGGTTCATAGCTTCCTCCAAAATGGTGGGACAGCCCATCATTCTCACCAAGGAGAGGGGCAAAAATTACAACACTAACTTCTATTTGGAATCTGAAGACTAAATCCAGCCTGGGCTGTGTTTGGGTGGCTGATCCCAGAACGAAACAGCTGGAGAATCTTCTGTTTGAAAACACAACAGGTCATCTTCAGAGAGCCCCAGGTGCTGAGGCCCAACCATAGCCCACCTCATTCTCATGACCCCAACCGCCCCCCGTAGACATCCACTTCTGCGCCACGTCCCCATTTGAATGCTATCCCAGTATGAAACTTTCCACTTAGTTGCCAAGTCTAATTAAGTCCACATCCCAAATGCTTCTTGCACACAACCCTCTCTTCCTATTTCTTCTGACAAGCTATGGCCTAGAGATGTGAATTCCAAACATGTTTGTTCATTTAACCCTATGAATAAAAGAATGTTATTTATGAATTCTGTGCATGTTTGTTATAAATATTATAGTATGTACTGACAAAGATAAATCTAAAAGATAAGATAAATGTGAAATAAAAGTGTTACATGTCTTGATAATTATAGGAGACTCATGTCATTGTCATTAGCCAATAATTTGACATACAGTATCTTTGGTTAAGATTGTTGACATAGTGAATGTAAATCAATCCATATTTCAAAGAACCACTATATCAGTTTGGATGTTTTTCAGGCAACTTCTCAGAACTCACTGTGTTATCCTTGCTTTTACTTTATAAAGAGAAGCATCAGCTATGATATTTTATTATTATTCATCTTTTCTGGAATTTTAGAAGAAACTTTGATCAAAGTTTCCTTATTGGGATGCTTTTAAGTCAGTTGTTCATTTTGTGAGGGCTGCCTGTAGTTAAAGTCGGCAATATAACCTACAAATTCACTCAACCAAACTCATGTAAACTGCAATTTACTCTAATCGCCCCAACATGAATGTGAACATGATGGTCTCTCTTGCCTCAGGAGAACTTGCCCTGTCTTTGCACATGACAAGCAGTGGCACGGGGTTTAGCAATAGGCCCACTGCTCACTAAATTCAAATTTCTCAGCCAGGTAAATGTGTTCTAAAACCTACCCCTGTTGCATTTCCTGCTACTGCTTCACTGCCCATGATTCCGCTTGAGATAACCCTTGAACTCCACCTTACATCCTGTCAGCCCGCCTTTTACTCTAGTCCTTGCTTTGAGAAGTTCTAAGCTGACAGCATGTGATCTCAGCTACACTGAGCATCTCTTTTCCTGCTCTGGGGCTCCTAGGACACCTTAGGGAAGGACACTTGCAGGAACATGCTTGGCACTCACATATGCACCAACCTGGAAGAGGGAGATGCTCCCTGAACAGCCCTTGACCAATAAAGGGTGGGAGTGGGTGGGGAAATGCTGCTGTCTTTAATTCTACAGGTGGACAATTCTGAGATATGGTCTGTGTACACGGCTCCTCAGAGGGTCCTAGAAGAACTGAGTTGTCTGTGGCACTGCTGAGCTCAAGAACACATCCTTGAGTTAGCTTTCCTCATTACTCTGCTGTAATTTCCCCAGCCCCTACTCCTGTTCCCTGGGGTCACTTCTCATCATCCTGCATGCAAATCCTTGTCTCAGGCTCTGCTTTCTGGTGTAAACCCAGGCCAGGAAGATTCAATCCCAGTGAGTTTCTTTTCTCTATTAGCCACTCCAACACATTGAATTTCTTCCCTTCGTACTTCTCAAGCTTTTGCAAACCTCTCAAACACTTCCATCACTGTGTATCTCACCTACTTATGGCTTACTGACATCCTTTATCTCTCTGAAGTGTTTAGAGGCCTCTCCTCATCTTTCCAACCAAATGGGACATCTTGTCTTCTTCGAGGTCCACCTCACTTTGCCTTCTCATGTGACATTCCTTCGCTGGACTTTGTGCTGTAGTTTTTCTCCTTGTCTAGGCCCCTTTGATCTCTTCTCCTCAGCCAGATTCCAGGCACACAGGACAGATTGTGTCTTTTACATCTACACACTCCTTTAGGTGCCAAATCTTGCCTTCTACACAACAGTTTCTCAAAAAATATTGTTGAAACAAAATAGTCCTCATTTCATGTATTAGCATCTTTCCATTGATACTAAGTGAGTCAGAGTGGAACTTGCTTTCTGATGCAGGGGCAGCCCTCACAGCAGGAACGGTCCAAGGAACTTCAAAGCTCCTCAAGGAAGGTAGAGAAAGAAAGCACAGAAGAGCTGATTAGGGACACCCCAACTTCTCCTCCTCCCTGTCATGCCAATCTGACCCTAAGGGACTGTGATGATGCTTGGCAGTCTGCTCAGAAGGGGATGGCTTCAGCAACAGGGCACAACCAGAGCTTCCCAGGGGGCCCCTGGCCAGTGTCCATTGTCTCTGTGGATCTCCCTCTTGGAGGGTTCTGTGCATAGCCTGAAGGTTTGGTCCCAACTCCATTCCACATGCATTCATACACACTCACCTCTGTTTAGGGTCACAGGAAAAGGACAGCAGGGGAATTCAGTTGTCTCTGAAAAGGTCAGGACTAAGCACAAGGTGACTCCAAGGATGGCTATGAGAGACTTGTGGTGAGAACGAAATTGGACACATAACAAGCAAGTTTTCTGAGAAGGACTGCTAAGAACGTGAGTTCTGTAAAAGTAGCTGTGAATGTGTAGAAAGAACAGTAGATAGTGACGAAAAACACAATGTAATCCTAGGCTATGCTTATAAATATTAGCTTCCCAGAAATCCCAGCTGGAGGTGAGCAGGAGATTGATGGACAGCCCCTGCTCCCTCTGACAGGACGTGAGGAGGTGGTGGTGAGGATGGATAAGAGGAGGAGAAACCACAGAAGGACCCAGGAAGTGTCCTCAGACATTTCATTTGCTCTCCTGGTTTGAGGGATGTTTTAGTCCATTCAGGCTGCTATTACAAAATACCAGCTGGGGGGAGTTAATAACAACATACATAGACTAGGGGTGGGGACGCTTAATAACAACAAACATTTGTTTCTTAAAAACCAGGAGGCTGGAAGTCTGATATAAGGGCGCCAGTGCGGCCAGGGGCGGGACCTCTTCTTGGATGCTGATTTCTTGTGCCCTCACATGGTGGAAGGGGTGAGGGAGCTCTCTCAGGCCTCTTGTAAGCTGTTAGTCTCATTCATGATGATCCTTCCACCATGACTCAGTCATCTCCTAAAGGATCAACCTCCTAATACTATCACAGTGGGCATTAGGATTTCAACATATGAAACTGGGGGAACACAGACATTCAGACCACAGCAAGGGATATAATGTTCTTTGCTTGCGTCTAAGCCAGGCACCATGGGAGTATAGGAAAACAGATTTCTGTTCTGTTAACACCAGAAAGCACTTTGCAACGGTATGGGGTCCCTAAGCCTTCCAAGGAGGAAGGCTAGGCCAGTTCCTTGTCTATCTATACCAAGCATAGCTCTCTTCTTGCTCTGGGGCTGAGATCTGAGATCACATGCTGTCAGCATGGAGAGAATAAGGCCAACACACACACACACACACACACACACACACACACACACAGAACATAGACAGATGGAGAGAGAGC
>JAVSCE010000022.1:0-15646 GCA_032199065.1 Smutsia gigantea
ATCATAAAATATTAATGCCTTTACTAAAAGTGACATTACAGAGAATTTTCTGTATCAATAAGGTAAAAGATGAAGATAGAGAATTGCACGTATGGTCTGGTTTCATATGGGACCGTATGCATATCTTACAAAGAGGGAAGGGAACACGGAGAGGGCCATAAAGAGGTGCAAGGCTCACACTTGGCAGAAGGGAAAGAGACTGAGATGAGAAGGCCAGAGATGTAAGACTGACTGCTGGGTGTATCAGTTAGCTTTGATGCAGGACAAAAAACGCAAACCTCAGCACAAAGCACTAACCAATGATTACTGCTCCCATGTGGTGGTAGGCAGATGTGGCTAGTTTGCCCCAGCAGTTCTGAGTCTTGGCTGGACCCCAGCTCTACACTGGACTTTCCTGGGGAAGTACAGGGGAGTAACTCTGCACCTGGTGGGTCTCCCCTTCCCCAAGGCCAGCAGGGTAGCCTGGACATACCTTCTCATGGTGGTGGCAGAGTCACAAAAGGCCTCTGGAGGCCCAGTCTCAAGACTGGCACAGGGTGACTTCTGCCTGTTGTTGGGGTATCACTTGGCTCAGAGTTGCAGGTAAGTCAGATTCAGATAGAGTGAAATGTGAAACAAAAGTCAAGAAAACAAAGCAAGTTTTATTACGCTCTGAAACAGAGCGGCCCCCGATCTAGTGTCAGAAGGGTCTGACTGCCTATTTTGAGGCTTCTTTTATGGGTTTTTGGCAGGGCAAAGGAGTCCTTGACTGACATTCTTTGGCCTTGGGGACTTGATCTGATTGGAGGATTGGAGACGTGGGCTGCACTCTGATATTTTTCATCTGGGGAATTCTCATCATCTGAGGAATGCCTATGCTCTGAGGTTCCTTGTCTGGGGAGCATCTGTGTCCATCAAGTCACTTTCAGTCCCTGTGACTTCATTTAATTAGCTCTCTCAGTTATCTCTGGCTCTCTGGCTTTATCTGATTAACTCCCTGAGTTCTTGATGAGTCCCACCCTCTTTCCATCCCACTCATCTCTGTCTTTCTGCCTAACACCTATGCCCAGAGTCAAGGGGTGAGGAAAAAAACTCACCCAGAGTTGGGGGCAGTGCAAAATAGCATAGCAAAGGGCACAGGCACAGACAGGGGCACGGACCTGGTGCCCACAGCGCAATCTACCTCGTGGGTCAGGATGAGACCAATGTTCTTGTCTATGAGCTTGGATGTTATATTCACTAATGTTCTATATCAAACATGGGCTGCTTTTTACAGTTAGGAAAACAAAAGTTGGGAGATTTTTTTGTTTTCTTTCATTTCCTTTTAATCAAAAAAAAACACTAGGGCAGATATGATGTAAAAGGGGATAAAAATGGGAAGGACACCTATGAAATATTGGTTCTGTCAGTCAGGCATCCTCAGAAATCCTTGTTTTTGCCCACTCACTTCCAGTAAGTGCCACCACTGCTGGATGGCAGTGAGTCTGACAGATTTCAGGAGCACTGTTCCCTCATCCATCCCAGGGTGGGACACACAGGGAGACTCTTACCACAAGAAGAACACCTTTCCCTTTCCCTCTTCATGAAAGGGAAATAGCAGGTGCAATGACAGGCCATGACACAATGGAGCTCCGTGATGTGGGAAGCCATTGGTGTTCAAAACAGATAGTAATCATTTTACCCATCACTCCCATGATCTAAACCACGATATGTTTTCTTTCTGCCAAATACACAGGGAGTCACCTTCACAGAGAGCAACTGTGTAGTCCTCACAACAGCCCCTGAGACAGACCTTCATCTCCTCAGGCACTCTGCAGATGAGCAAGTTGAGCCTCAAAGAAGGGAGGTCACTTTACCCCGAAAGGTTCTAAATCCCATCCTGTCCACATCAAAAACTTGTGCTTTTTCTTCCATGTCGTGCTGTGTGACCTCATCCAGAAACACAGATGAGGCAGAGAAAGGGTGTTTTCCCTAATTGCTCTACCTTTTTCAGCCACTGTTTCCAGGAGAGGGTGTGAGTGTAAGGGGTAGGGGAACCCCGTCACAGCACACCCAGGCTCCCCACTCAAGGAACTGACATTCAGCTCAGTGGGCATCTCAGTGTCCAACAAGATGGCAAAGTGCATACACAACACAAACACTTGTATAAATGTTTATGCAAAAAGCTCCATCTATTACTGGGTATTGCTGGACAACACTCAGAATTCCACTGCTGGATTTCTTCATTTCTCCTTTACATTCCCTATCCATTTGCCTCTTGCTGCTACATGCCAGGTGATTTCTTCACAAGTTTCTACAAACTCACTCCAGCTAGGTCTGCATGTGAACCATCAGTCACAGGGCAGCTCTCTGGACACTTTCATTCCTAGATGTCTTTTTCTCCACAATATTCCTGTTCCTGCTTTATGGATTCTATTCCTTCTTTTGACTTTCTTCACACTTATTCATGTGACAGTCACACTTATTTCTAGCTCCTTGGGGTTCTTTCCATGGTGTCTGCCAGCTCTCCTGCCACAGGGCCTCCTTCCATGTTCTGTGTCTCATCCAAGTCTCCCTAGGGAGACTGACCTCTGTGCTGGCCTCGCTGGGGGTAGCTGTGGCCATCATCACTCACATGTCATGGGGTTTTCTCCCAGGCCTGTCTGTGGGTCAGCTTCCACATCTCCCATCTGGGTGGAGGGTTCTGCCTCCTGCTCTGTGCTGCATGGCTTTGTGGTTCCAATTTCTCACATCAGGTATGTTCCAACCTCAGCCCTGGGCAAGAAGCCTGCTTAGCTACAGGGCCATGTGCTCAAAGCTGGATGCAGGTTTTTAATTTGAGTTCAGAGAAAGGACAGCCACTTCTTATGTGCAGACTTTGCTCAGGTCCCAGTCCTGGACCAGTTCCCACCATAAATGGCCTCGTGGCCTCAACACCTGCCCAAGGTGGGAATTAACCCCTCAGCCTCTAAGAAGAAAGACTCACATGCCAAGTGCCTTCATCTCCTTCCTTCCCTGACTTGTCTTTTAATTTCTGGCTTCAGGAGAGTTCCCAGCCAAGCATGGTTCTGCCTTTGTGTTTGTATTTTATCTGGCATTTCATGTGTGGAAGCAAGAAGTAGGCTTTCCATGACAGCCCAAGTTCACCATGCAATTGGAGGCTGTATTAGCTCACAGGATGCCCCACAGACAGCTTAAATTTAACATGTTCAAAAGCAGACTCACCAGCACCCACAATGTCCTACAATTCCCAGGATCCCATCTTTTGGCTTCAGTACCCTTAGCACGTGGCTGTCATGTTCGTGGTCACCTGTGCTCACATGACAGCTGCTGGGACGGCGGGGAGGTAAAGGGCATGGGCCAGCCAGACATCTCTCTTTTTAAAGAGGTTTTCCAGAACCCATCCCTTCAACTTTATTTTACATCTCATTGACCACAACTTAGTTGCATGGTAATGCCTATCTATTAGACAGCTTGAGGTAAGCAGTTTTTCAGCTGGGCATACCAACAATTCTGTTAATAAGAAAGTTTCTGCCATCATAGTTAGACTAGCACACAAGGCCCGCTGTGGCCTGCTGTCCCAGTTCCCATACACCTCCATTACTGCAGCATCACCTCCCTCCACTCTTCCAAACAATCCCATGCTACCACCAAATTGAATCTTGGCTACTTCCCAGTTTCCAGCAATCTGAACATCACCTCAGGGAACAGTCATCATTCATAATTTCTTGTTCTATGTCTGTCATTCTTGATAGACTGTCAACCCCATGGAAGTCCACCAATGAAGTCCCAGAACCAACCACTGGCTTGATGCACACTGCGTGCTCATTTAATCTTTCTTTATTATGAGTTGATGAATGGGTAGGTAATGGACAAACAGATGGGTGGGTGGATGGATGGATGGACAGATGGACTGAAAGATGAACGAATGCTCCCTAAGCTCTCTCAGGTCTCTGTGCTTCTGTACATGCTGTTCCCTTCGCCTAGGGTGCCCTTCTCCCATAGCCTACCCAGCTAATTCCTATTATCATTAAGATTCAGTTGAGGTGTCTACTTTTCCAGAAAGTTTTTCCTGACTTCACCTACCTAGGTTAGGTTTCCTGCTTTTTGCTTCTGTAGCCCCTGTGCATGCCTCCACAATAGCCTTCACTATGGAGGATTGTGGGTGTGGGCTTGTCTTTAAGCTCTGAACTCTTGAGAGCGGACCTGACCGATTCTGCACATCCGGTGCTGGTCTCCCTGCCTGTCTTGGAGCCAGGGCTCAACGGATCTTTAATGGAATTAGAGTAAAAGAGAAAGTAATGAAAACTATATGTTCCTTGTTTCCAGAGGAAGATACAGCAGGGGGAAAACACTGTAGATGAGCTGAATGAGGAGTTCTTCCAGCTCACTGCTTATGCCCTAGAGCTCCAGAAGGAAAAGGAGAAGCCAGTCCAACCAGCCCCAAGTGGAAGCGATGCATTTGTGGTAAGCCCAGCAGACCACCATCTCAGCTCCTGAGGTGTCCACAACAGCAGTGCCTTGTGGTGTGGGGCCCACAGAGTCACAGCCCTTTCCAGAGGAAAGAGTCGGGACCAGAACAACCAGCTCTAACCTGAAGGTCCACCAGCCAAAGTCCATTCTTCCTGTTTGGTTTGGCAAATCGGTCTCGAGACAGGGAAACAATCAGATTGGGTTTGCAAGTCTCTAAGTTAGTGACATCCTTGAAAGACTGAGGAAGGACATGAAGAGAGTAAGAAAAATAGCTGTTCTAGCTGCAGCCTAACAGTGCCTGGTTCTGGAACAAGGAGTTTTCTGTGAGATGCATCTCCATCTAGATTGCCCATCCCAACTCAGATCCCAGGAGGTACAGACATAGGGAAGGTTGGAGGGCAAGAGTTAGAAGTGATGATTCAGTTGTATCTGTACTAAGTTCAACAAAACTTTATTTACTAAAGCAGGCAGCCAGCTTGGCCTTAGTTTGCCACGGGGTCTGTTTACTACAGCATTAAAATACTATATCTCTTGATTGCATTTTAGGTGCCCCCTCCACTTCAGCCCATGAGCCCCACCCTCATCTCACCCTAGTCCCTGTCTTGCTCAGCTTCTAAAAATGGGCAGTGCCCAGTGAAGGGGCATGCATAGGCACCCTCTCACCAGGCCCCCGGAGCCAACATCTGTGCGGGGGTACTTGTTACCTCTTCAGAACCAGGGAGGGCCCACCTGCCCCAGTGACCCTAGGAGTGGAGGCCCGGAGGGCCAGAGAGGGGCTGCAATGCTCCCTGACTGTGGAGAACTCCATGAGAACATCACATGTGCCTGGGCCTTGATGATGGGAGGTCTGAAGACTCAGTTCCTCTTGGTTAAACTGACCTCCCTCTTCAGACAAAAGCAATTAAGAAAGGGTGCCCATGAAAACTGAAGGAACACAATAGCAGCAGACTCAGAGACTCCAAGATGGAACTAGTGGTTACCAAAGGGGAGGGGTGTGGGAGGGCAGGTGGGGAGGGAGGGAGAAGGGGATTGAGGGGTATTATGTTTAGTACAAATGGTGTGGGGGATCATGGGGAAAACAGAGTAGCACAGAGAAGGCAAATAGTGAATCTGTGGCGTCTTACTACACTGATGGACAGTGACTGAATTGGGGTATGGGTGGGGACTTGATAATATGGGTAAATGTAGTAACCACATTGTTTTTTCATGTGAAACCTTCATAAGAGTGTATATCAATAATACCTTAATAAAAAAATTTTTTAAAGGAAAGGGTGCCCATGCTCACAAATGACTCAGAGAAAATTTATCCTTTGTGCAAACAAGGCATAGCAGGGCCCGTGGAACAGCCATGAGGTGCACAGATGCCGTTTCTGGTGGGGCTGCAGGGAATGTGTCTCCTGAGGCCCAAAGCCCCCGAGGTGGGTCCTCCCCATGAAACCCAAATGCAGGTGGGTTTCAACCTCTCACTGAGTTCGCTTCTCACTGAGTCTCACTCCTTCCCTGAGCATCACCTGGACTCCTTGCAAAGAGGCTGTGCTGAACTGTGGGGTCGGCTCCTGTCTAAGAAGCTGCCCCCGCCTCAGACGGGCAGCTGTGATGTTAGCTCTGCTGTGCAGGACCAGGTGTGGGGACCCCTTATCAGCTTCACTGAGGGGCTCTGGTAATAGGGATTTGGTGAGGATAAAGGAAAAGGGAAACTTCCTGATTTGTGAGACATTATACAGACATCCCTGGCATTAAGGAAGGAAAAACAGAATGAGCTGAGGGGCTACGAAGTGTGACAAGATTTAATTATTCAATAAATGTTCCAAATTATTAAACATGACAATTGTGTAATGATATAATTAGTTGTTATTGTGCATTAATGTGGCAACATAAACCCAGGGGACACTATGTCTTCCTTAGTTAATTGTGAAGTCAGTCCCGGAGGCAGCCGTGGGCATCTTTCCAGCGTTCCAATGGGCATTGATGCCTAGAGCCTGTCAGAGGGACAAGTCATGCCAAGGCCACGCGCTGGGTTCAGGGCAAACTGGCCTTGGATCTCCTGGGGGTCACGTCTCCTTTTTCTCTCTGCATCCTTTTCAGGGGGCTCCCAGGGTCTTCCCTTGTGTATGGCTGGAAGACAGATGTAACCCAGCAGAAGCAGGTGGCCTGGATCCTAAAGCAGGATGAGGCCCTGATGCTGGAGGTGAGGAGAGCCCACCTGGCTCGGAGGATCGCAGACCTGCAGTGGGAGCTGTCCCTGCTCCTCCAGGTGGCAGGTGGCAGTGCATGCGTGGGAGGGAGCCAGCCTGACCTGGAGAGACACTGAGTCACGCGGCATGCTGCAGTGGGTGGCGCCTGTGGGAGGGCCCTCTCCACACAGAGCATGGCCAGGTTAATCCACTCACTCCTGGAAGGAAGGAGTGGGCATCTGAGGGCCACCCAGCGGGAGGGACTGTCCAATTTTATGACACACTCCTATCAGGTAACACCCAAGTTTTTTTCAGAGCCTGGTCTCTGGCTTCTGCTGGTTTCTGTCTGCGATCCTTCTTGGGGGAGGGAAAATAAAGGCATGCCAGTTGAGAAAATCCAGGTGTGTTCCCCCCACCATCTGCTCAGCAAGGTGCTGACCATTGGGTGCTGTGGTCCAGGACACAGACCCCAAAAGCCTCACTTGGGGCATCTGGCCTTGGGGATGAGAAAGACCTGGGGTGGGACATGAGAACTTGGAGCGGCCCAGCACAGAGCTCCCTCACCCCGTCTTCTCTCACTGCTGAGCCTTCATGGGGTCTCAAGTGGGACACTTAGGACACTTAGCCTCTGGGGTCCGCTGGCCTCCTGAGGACAGAGAGACAGGTGATGCCTGAGACCGAGCCTCCCGGGCCCACGCAGGCCTCACGCAGCCAGGGCCCACCTGCCCCGACCCAAGCAGCTCTCTTCAGGACGGCACCACCTCCCTTCGTCCTGTGACTCTACTGGCTCCAGGAAGCTCTTCCATTTCCCAGTCACTCCCTCCTTGGACTCCCCGTGCTGTCTGGTCTCCTGTCTGATTCCTCCTCCAGTCATCGGGCTTCAGTTTTCCCTCCCTCCTGGACTTTAAGTTCCCCAAAAGCAGAATGTGTCTCACACACACATACCGTTCAGCACCGGTACCAGGTGACTCAGAAATGCTTCATGAATGTAACTGATGTCACAGACACAGTCACTAAGCCCTGAAATCGCACAGTCACATTGGGGCCACACCAGCACACGGGAACCCTCAAAGAAGAGAGCAGCACGGACATAACCCAGAGCAAGGGGTCAGAGGTGAGGCAACGGGGCTCTGGGGCTGGGACCCTGGGGACGACTCCGAGGAGGGGCTGGAACTCAACCCTAGCCTTCAGGGAGTGAGACACGGATGGCTGGAAAGGGGCAGGGGGAAGGGAGAGCATTCCAGGCCAGTCAGGTGGCTGAAAAGAGAGAAACATGAGCAAGAGCATGTAAGGTGTCAGCCAAAAGCGATCAGGGCAGAATCAGTTCAGAAAGAGGCAAGCACAGGAGGAGGTCAGGTAGAGGGAATACCCTAAAGCCCCAGGCATCCCCACTTGTGCTCCTTGGCCCATGTCAGGGGCTGTTGTCATTTATGATACCATGTTGTGAGAGCTCCTCCACCTTCTATACTAACCACAAACCTGTACTCACCTTTCCTTTCTCCTCCTCCCCCTCTCCTTTCTGCTAGAGCACAAGAACAAGAAAGTTAACTCATTTAGCAATAGATGTTAGGAACCATGTGACACAAGAACAAAAGGACTCCATCTTGTTGTTTACTTCTTCTTGGTCAGTTTCCTGCCACAGCTTCCCGCTAAGTCCTCAACCAGGTCCGTTGCTTACGTCAAAGACTACTGAGCATGTGCACAACTCGGTGTGTGATTGGACTTTGTAAGCTACCTCATTATCATAATGGGCAACCAACCAGAAAAAGCTACTCCCTACCACGCCCCTTCAAATGCTATATATTCCTTGCCTTTTCTGTTAATAAAGTAGAGCTTGACAAAAACTGCAGGCTCTCCGTGTCATTTTGTCTCATCCCATTTCATAGGTAGTCGCGGCTCCCCCGAGGTCTCCCACGTCTTAAGAAGCCCTCGCTGGCGAGGACAACTGGCGCCCAACGTGGGGCTCGAGGATCGTAGCCCGCCTACCTAGAAGAGAAAGTAGTCGCAGCTGCGCAGGATTCATCGGGCTATCAGCTCGAGAGCCGCCCGATCGGTGACGACGAAAGCGGACGGCTAACGGGTAGGTCCATTCGGACGTTCTCTTAACTCAAAATGGGACAGGAACTGTCTAAGGAGGCGCAGTTCTTAAAAGATATTCAACAGTGCCTCCAAGAGAGAGGGGCATATGTTAAAAAACAGGATCTCTTGAAGTTTTTTCAATATATCCAGGAAGTTTGTCCCTGGTTCCCTCAAGAAGGAGTTATAGACCCTAAATGCTGGGACCGTGTAAGACTTTGCCTTCAGGCACACTATGAGGCTGTTGGACCTGAGAGAGTCCCTATTCAAACCTTTTCATACTGGAACATGATAAATGACATTTTCTCTCATGCCAAAAACTCTCAGCCCCTAAGCATAAAACTCCCTTTGTCTTTCCCGTTTGCACCCGTTCCTCAGATAACCCTGCCGCTGCCGACGGCTTATCTACCACGGCTGCCGCCGCGCCATTTGATAGTGAAAGTAACCATTCTCTCCGCATGCGCTCCTCCTCCTCCGAATGTGAGGCTGAGGAAGACACAAAAAATTCCTCTTCTGACGATGAGGGCCGCCCCCCTCCCCTTGTCTTACGGCGTCCTCGTTCGCTGCGTTTTAAACACCTTAAAGAATTACAACATGCAGTCTCCCAATACGGTCCTTCCGCTCCTTTCACTCTATCGCTTTTAGATTCCATCTGTGAATCCCTTCACCCCACTCCGTCCACCTGGTTCCACTTAGTAAAGGCTGTTCTTTCTAGAGGGGATTATCTCCATTGGAAAACTGATTATGATGACCGTTGCCGCTCATTCATTAGCAATATGCCCTCTGCTCAAAAAAGAGCTGAGCGTTGGAACATCAATAAACTTTTAGGTACTGAGCCTTATGCTAATCCTGAAAACCAGAAGCAATTTAGCCAAGCCATCTTAACCCAGGTACAAGCAGCAGCTTTAGCAGCCTGGAAAAATCTCCCTACTAAAAGTTCCACTTCCTCCCTTTCCAAAATCAGACAGGGAACACAAGAATCCTATACAGATTTTGTGGGCCGCCTAACTGAAGCCGCTGAGCGCATTTTCGGCCCCCAAGAAAGTGAAAGCCCATTCGTTCTCCAATTAGCATATGAAAACGCTAATCCTGCTTGCCAAGCAGCGCTCCGTGGGAACCGCCGAGGAAAATCCCTTACAGACTTTATCAAACTCTGTTCAGGGATTGACTCAGCTTCACATGCCATCGGCATTGCAATTGGAGCAGCCTTATCCTCTAACAAACCCAATGTCTGTTTTAAATGTAAACAACCTGGACATTGGGCTAAAAATTGCCCTATGGCCACACAAGGGCAAGGACAAACCCAAGCCACTCAGAAAACAATTCCCAGCCCTGTTTTACCAGCTACCGTTTGCCCCAAGTGCCGTCGTGGCAAACATTGGGCTAATCAATGCAAATCTAAAACAGATATCGATGGACAGCCTATCAATCAAAGTCCATCGTTTCCCCAGACTCTAATACCTCACCAACAGCCTTCGGGAAACGAACCATGGGGCCAGCCCTCGGCCCCTCCCCAACACCAATCTGCCCCGAGGGCATTAGGGCACAATCCTTACAGCGCGCCACCCCAGGGAGCGCAGGCCTGGACCTCGGTCCCTCCTCCCACACAATATTAACCCCTGAAGAAGGACCAACAATCATCCCCACAGGAATCCATGGGCCCCCTCCCCAAGGCATGTTTTTCCTTATCATTGGACGAGCTTCATCTACCCTCAAAGGTCTTGTAGTTCATCCTACTCTAATTGACAATGACTATACAGGAGAAATCAAACTTATTGTATCTTCTCCCTTAGGAACTACTCTTCTGTCTGCAGGCACTCGCATTGCACAAGCTATTCCCCTGCCTCTATCTTCTTCCACCTATCCTTCTCAAAGCAGTTACCGGGGAGCCTCCACCCCTGGTTCCTCAGATGTCTATTGGATGCAAAAAATTACTACTAATAGGCCCACCCTCCAGCTTAAACTTGATGGAAAAACCTTTCAAGGTATATTAGATACTGGAGCTGATGCTACAGTCTTATCCCAAACCCATTGGCCTCAATCATGGCCCTTACAGCCCTCATTAACCCATTTACAAGGCATTGGCCAGTCCAGCAATACTTTACAAAGTTCAAAATTTTTAAAATGGGAAGATTCTGAAGGAAACAGTGGCCTAGTTCGCCCTTTTGTAGTCCCTGGACTCCCCGTTAACCTGTGGGGAAGAGACATTTTAGAACAATTAGATGTTGTCCTTTGCAGTGGTAATGAATTTGCCTCCAGGCAACTGAAAAAACAGGGGTGGTCCCCTGGGTCAGGACTGGGAAAAAACTTACAAGGCAACCCCAGCCCCATAATAGTCACTCAAAAAACGGATAGAACAGGTTTAGGGTACCCCCAAACCCCTCAAAATTTTTCATAAGGGCTATTGACACTCCTGCACCTTGGGCTGATGCTATCACTTGGAAAAGTGATGAGCCAGTCTGGGTTGATCAATGGCCCCTCTCTTCTCAAAAAGCCCAAGCTGCTTATCAGTTGGTGCAGGAACAACTAGAAGCAGGACACATTGAACCCTCTACCTCCCCATGGAATACCCCCATCTTTGTTATTAAAAAGAAATCAGGCAAATGGAGACTTTTACAAGATCTCAGAAAAGTAAATCAAACTATGCAAATTATGGGAGCCTTACAACCAGGCATCCCGTCCCCCATCGCCATCCCTGTTGATTTCCACAAAATTGTCATTGATTTAAAAGATTGCTTTTTCTCCATACCCCTACACCCTCACGACAAAAAGAGATTCGCTTTTAGTGTCCCTGTTGTCAACTGTGTAGGCCCTATGCCCCGCTTTCAATGGAAAGTCCTCCCCCAAGGAATGGCTAATAGTCCTACACTCTGTCAAAAGTTTGTTGCTCAAGTCATTGATCCATTCCGCTCACAATACCCTCATATCTACCTCATCCATTACATGGACGACATCCTCTTGGCCGGACCTAACCATTCTGAAGTCCTCTATTTATCACAATTAATTATAAAAGCCTTAAGGGATCAAGGACTTCAAGTAGCTCCCGATAAAATTCAGTTACAACCCCCCCATACCTTTTTAGGCTTTGAACTATTTCCCTATAAGGTAAAAACACAGAAACTCACCATTAGGACAGGACACTTACAAACTTTAAATGATTTCCAGAACTTTTAGGAGACATAAATTGGCTACGTCCTTACCTCCATATTACTACAGGAGACCTTAAACCTCTATTTGATATTTTAAAGGGGGATTCTGACCCCACGTCAAGCAGAAGCCTCACCCCTGAGGCTCAGGCTGCTATCGATAAAGTTTCCATAGCTATCCAGCAACAAGGAGTTTCTTATTATGATCCCACAAAACCTCTGCTCCTAATATTGTTTCCTTCCACTTTTACCCCTACTGGAATCCTTTGGCAGCAGGGACCTCTATATTGGATACATCTCCCTGCCTCTCCCTCAAAAATCCTCACTACGTACCCTTCCCTTATGGCAGCCTTAATCATAGAAGGAAGAGCAGCGACCCGAAAACTCTTTGGGAGAGACCCATCATCCATTGTCACTCCCTATGCAGAGAAACAAATAGAGTGGCTTATGCAGAATGAGGACTCTTGGGCACTGGCCTGCATTGGCTTTCTGGGAACATTCTCATGCCATCTTCCCTCCGATAAGCTACTTCAATTTTTACAAACAACTCCACTTGTATTCCCCAAGGTTACTTCTTCTCAACCTATTCCAAACGCCTTATTGGTCTTTACTGATGGCTCTTCCACAGGTCTTGCAGCCATCCATTCATCTAAAAACCAAAAAACTCTCCAGACACCCTTTAAGTCCGCACAGCTTGTGGAGCTATACGCTGTTCTGCAGGTGTTTATAGATCTCTCAGATCAGACCTTTAATCTATATACTGACAGCTCTTACGTTGCCCAATCTGTACCCCTTTTAGAAACTACTCCCTATATCAAACCTTCTACTAATGCATCTCCTTTATTCTGCAACATACAAAAGCTTATACTAACACGGAGACATCCCTTTTTTATAGGACACATAAGAGCCCATTCCAATTTACCAGGACCCCTAACTAAAGGAAATGATACTGTTGACCAACTTACAAGATTAGTGGCTCATGTATCTTCCTCTACCCCCCTCACCCAAGCACAAGAAGCCCATAAGTTACACCACCTAAATGCTCAAACCCTTCGTCTTCAATTTAAAATCACTAGAGAGCAAGCTAGAGCCATTGTAAAAAACTGTCATAATTGTGTCATGTTTCTCCCTGAGCCTCATTTGGGAGTCAATCCCAGAGGGCTTATCCCCGGAGAGCTATGGCAGATGGATATCACTCACATCCTCTCCTTCGGTAGTCTAAAGTATGTTCATGTTACCATTGACACATTCAGTGGTTTTATTTTTGCCTCTCTACAGAGTGGTGAGGCCGCCAAACATGTCATTTCTCATGTCCTCCAATGCCTCACTGTACTAGGAATTCCTAAATGTATAAAAACAGACAATGGTCCTGGGTATACTGCTAAAAACTTCAGAGAGTTTTGCCATTGCCTCCAAATAAAACATCTTACTGGCATCCCATATAATCCTCAGGGACAGGGGATTATAGAGAGAGCTCATCAAAAGGTTAAAAATCAAATTTCTAAACAAAAAGAATCATCCACAGAGCTCTCTAACTACTATAAAAATCCTAAAAATCTTCTCAATCATGCACTGTTCGTCCTCAACTTCTTATCAGTGGACGAACAAGGCAAGTCTGCAGCAGACAGACTATGGCATCCGGCCACCAAAGATACTTATGCTCAGGTCCTTTGGAAGGACCCCCTAACTAATCAGTGGCACGGACCCCATCCAGTACTTATATGGGGAAAAGAACACGCATGTGTCTATGATCAAGAACACCAGTCAGCCAGATGGCTCCCAGAAAGATTAATAAAATGTGTTAATAACATTTCATCCAGGGAAAGCAACCCCTGAGATTTCCCTTCTTTTTGCCTTGCAGAAAAATGCTGTTACAATTGCTTCTGTTCTGGCCTCCTCTCGTCCTTAGTGCCCCCAGACAGCCATCTCCTCATCAGCTTTTCAACTTCACCTGGCAAGTTATTAATGAGGCAGGAGATGTTGTCCATTCCATCTCAAGCGTGAGTTCATCTACCCCCTGGCCCACCTTAACCCCTGACTTGTGCCAGCTTTCTCTTGGTGCCTCAGATTCAGGATGGGGCACCGGCCATTTGCTAGCCCCTTCTTCTCCTACACCCCCCTCTTGTACTGGCATTACCGACCCCAACTGCAATGGGGGATACTGTGCCAACTATAACCGGCGCACACAGCTAGCCACAAGTCTCTCAAACAAAACCCGAACCTACAAAGACCAAATGCTCCAAGGATTTTATGTCTGCCCCGGACTTCACAGAGATCGAAGTCTCAATTATAAATGTGGTTACCAGTCAGACTATTATTGTGCCTCATGGGGCTGTGAGACCACTGGAGACACCTATTGGCACCCTTCTTCCAGTTGGGATTATATAATTGTCAAAACAAATATCTCCTCTACACCTAAAGGAAAAGACCTAGAAAAAATATGGGGCACTCCCCTTTCTATTACCTTCACTGATCAAGGTAAAAAGCAAGATTGGACCACCCGAGGATTCGAGTGGGGACTCCGCTTATATGCACATGGCCACGACACTGGACTCCGCTTCAAGGTTAAACTTATTAAGACTCCTCCTAGCACCACTCATGTGGCAGCAGGTCCCAACAAAGTACTTAGTGCTGGAAGCTCAAACCGCTTAGCTCCTCTCCCCCCAACCCTTAACAATACCACCCTTACTACCGACTCTTCACCCCTACAATTAACCATGCCCCCTGCACCACCCTCTTCTGAACAAACTCTCCTCAACATGCTTAAAGAATCGTGGAACTTACTCAACTCCACGCAGCCCGACACAGCCTCTAATTGTTGGCTTTGCTTCCACTCCTCTCCACCATTCTATGAGGGTGTAGCAGTTCTTGCTAACCTTGTGCCTACCAACAACACCCAAGACATGTTTAGATTTCAAGCCTCTCACAAAGAAGGATTAACCCTGACTCAGTTATCAGGGATAGGAACATGTGTTCATAGCCAATCTGTTAACCCACCCCAGGAAATCATGCCGTTATGCAATCAAACCTTCACTCCCTCTCCCTATGACTCCTATATACTTGCTCCTAATGGGACATATTTTGCCTGTGCCACTGGCCTTACTGCTCATATTTCTGTCCAAGCATTGTCTACTCACCATGATTTTTGTGTTCTAGTTCAATTAATCCCTAGGATTGACATCTACTCAGCAGATCAGTTCTTCCCTCTCCTACGTGAAGATTCCAGCCGTCGAATCAAAAGAGAACCTATCGCTGCCGCCACCCTGGCCCTTGTCATTGGCCTTGGTGCTGTGGGCGCTGGAACAGGCATCGCCTCCCTTGTTGTTTCTGACCAACAGTACAATAGACTTGCTGCAGCCATAGATGCAGATTTAACTGAAATTCAAAAAGGCATTACAGCACTCACTGAATCACTCCAGTCACTAGCTGAAGTAGTTCTCCAAAATAGACGAGGCTTAGATCTTCTCCTCCTCCAACAAGGAGGCCTCTGTGCAGCTCTCAAGGAGGAATGCTGCTTCTATGCAGATAAAACAGGCATAGTAGAAGACAGCATGAAAAGAGTCAAAGATAGCTTAGAGAAACGCAAAAAAGAAAGAGAGCAAAATGAAAGTTGGTATCAGAACTGGTTCTCCACCTCTCCCTTTCTAACCACCTTACTCCCCTCTATTCTTGGCCCCTTACTTGGACTCCTTCTGCTTATTTCATTTGGCCCTTGGGCCCTACGGAAGCTCACACAGTTCGTAAAAGATCAAATAGATGATCTACGAACCAAGCCTATCCAAGGCCACTACCATCGCTTAGAACTCACTGAGCAAGGAC
>JAVSCE010000023.1:0-71055 GCA_032199065.1 Smutsia gigantea
ATTAACACACAGAAATCTGCTTTCCTATACACTAATGATGAACTAACAGAAAGAGAAATCAGAAAAACAATTCCATTCACAATTGCATCAAAAAGAATAAAGTACCTAGGAATAAACCTAACGAAGGAAGTGAAAGACCTGTACTCTGAAAACTACAAGACACTCCTAATAGAAATTAAAGAGGACACTAACAAATGGAAAAGCATCCCATGCTCTTGGCTAGGAAGAATCAATATCGTCAAAATGGCTATACTACCTAAAGCAATCTACAGATTCAATGCAATCCCTATCAAACTACCAACAGCTTCTTCAATGAACTGGAACAAATAATTCTAAAATTCATATGGAACCACAAAAGACCCCGAATAGCCAAAGCAATCCTGAGAAGGAGGAATAAAACAGGGGGAATAACACTCCCTGACTTCAAGCTCTACTACAAAGCCACAGTAATCAAGACAATTTGGTATTGGCACAAAACAGACCCACAGACCAGTGGAACAGAATAGAAAATCCAAACATTAACCCAAACATATACAGTCAATTAATATTTGATAAAAGTGCCTTGGATATACAATGGGGAGATGACAGCCTCTTCCAGCAGCTGGTGCTGGAAAAACTGGACAGCTACATGTAAGAGAATGAAACTGGACTACTGTCTAGCCCCATACACAAAGGTAAACTCAAGGTGGATCAAAGACCTGAATGTAAGTCATGAAACCATAAAACTCTTAGAAAAAAACATAGGCAAAAATCTCTTGGACATAAACATGAGCGACTTCTTCATGAACATATCTCCCCGGGCAAGGGAAACAAAAGCAAAAATGAACAAGTGGGACTATATCAAGCTGAAAAGCTTCTGTACAGCAAAGGACACCATCAGTAGAACAAAAAGACATCCTACAGTATGGGAGAATATATTCATAAAAAATATCTGATAAAGGGTTGACATCCAAAATATATAAAGAACTCATGCACCTTAACAAACAGAAAGCAAATAATCCAATTAAGAAGTGGGCAGAGGACATGAATAGACACTTCTCCAAAGAAGAAATTCAGATGGCCAACAGGCACATGAAAAGATGCTCCACATCGCTAATCATCAGAGAAATGCAGATTAAAACCACAATGAGATATCACCTCACACCAGTGAGGATGGCCAACATCCAAAACACAAACAACAACAAATGTTGGCGAGGATGTGAGAAAAGGGAACCCTCTCTACACTGCTGGTGGGAATGCAAATTAGTTCAACCATTGTGGAAAGCAGTATGGAGGTTCCTCAAAAAACTCAAAATAGAAATACCATTTGACCCAGGAATTCCACTCCTAGGAATTTACCCTAAGAATGCAGCAGCCCAATTTGAAAAGGACAGATGCACCCCTATGTTTATTGCAGCACTATTTACAATAGCCAAGAAATGGAAGCAACCTAAGTGTCCATCAGTAGATGAATGGATAAAGAAGATGTGGTACATATACACAATGGAATATTATTCAGCCATAAGAAGAAAAACAAATCCTACCATTTGCAACAACATGGATGGAGCTAGAGGGTATTATGCTCAGTGAAATAAGCCAAGCCGAAAAAGACAAGTATCAAATGATTTCACTCATATGTGGAGTATAAGAACAAAGAAAAAAACTGAAGGAACAAAACAGCAGCAGACTCACAGAACCCAAGAACGGACTAATAGTTACCAGAGGGAAAGGGACTGGGGAAAATGGGCGGGAAGGGAGGGATAAGAGGGAAAAAGGGGCATTACGATTAGCAAATGTAATGTTGGGGGGGCACGGGGAGGGCAGTACAACTCAGAGAAGACAAGTAGTGATTCTATAGCATCTCACTACACCGATGGACAGTGACTGTAATGGGGTTGGTGGGGGGGACCTGATGAAGGGGTAGTTTAATAATCGTAATATTGCACATGTAATTGTAAATTAATGATAAAATAAATTATATTAAAAAAAAAAAAAAAAAGTCAGGAAGGGGATTGTGGATTCAAGATGGCGGTGTGAGAGGTGAGGCAGAGAACTCCTCCCAAAACCACAGAGAGTGAGAAAATATAGTTAATATAACTAACCCTAAAATAGCAACAGGAAAGAAGGCTTCACCAGACTGCATATAGACCTCATGAAGAGAGCAGACCTCACAAAACAGGGTAACGTATGAAAGCCTTAATCTAGCAGGACCCAAGCCCTTCCCCCACCCCAGCTCACTGGCGAGAGGAAGAGAAATGGAGCAGGGAGGGGTTGGAAGCCTAGAACTGCTGAACATGCAGCCCTGGAGGTTGGCTTTGTAAGCAGAAACCTACACTGTGTGGTGCTCTGGAGGATGGGGAGCTGGGACAGGCAGGGTGCTTGAGAAACAGATTCTGGCCATTTGTGGAAGATGGGATCAACACCCGGCCTCTCTGGGACTAAGGAAAGCCAGGTTATCAGACAGGCTTCCTAGCAGCGAGAGGGCTGCTGAAGGGGCAGGGCTTGAATGGAGCTTGCAGCACAGGAGAAGGGATGGGGCACAAGGTTGTCTGGGCGCGCTCTGCCCAGCAGATTAGAAACTTTGAGGAGCTTCAGGCACTCCATATCCCTGGTTGGCTACTCAGCTCTGAGGCCCCCACTGTGACACGCAGCCTGCCGGGCCTTCCTACTGGCCTGCAGTCACCTGCTTGCAAACTGGCAGTCACTGTGGTGGCGTCAGGCCAGCAGGAGGGAGGCGTGCCTACAACAGCTAGAGAGGCAGAGCACAGAGTCTCACACCAGTGTGCTCGGCCCACTGGCTCTCCTACAGGAGACAGGCACTGCAGGTGGGACTCAGGAAACAGCTCTTTCCTCCCCACAGGCACCAGCTCCACTCCTGTATGAACCCAACCTCACTCTAGGGCTGTGCAGCTCCAGAGACTGGAGCTTCTGGGCACTAGAGGGCACCACACAGAAATATGAAACGTTAAAAGAACATGGTTCAACAGAACCCAAGAATGGACTAACAGTTACCAAAGGGAAAGGGACTGGGATTGGATGGGTGGGAAGGGAGGGACAAGGGGGAAAAAGGGGCATTACAATTAGCAGACGTAATACTGGGGGGGCCACGGGGAGGGCTGTACAACTCAGAGAAGACAAGTAGTGATTCTATAGCATCTCACCATGCTGATGGACAGTGACTGTAATGGGGTAAGTAGGGGGGGACCTAATGAAGAGGGAGTTTAGTAACCATAATGTTGCACATGTAACTGCAGATTAATGATACCAAAATTTTAAAAAATTTAAAAAAAAGAACATGGTTCAGACCAAAATCTCACAAACCCCACAAAAAGGGCCAGCTGAAACTGAATTCACCAATCTTCCTGAAAGAAAATTCAAAATAAAAATCATAAACATGCTTATGAAGGTACAGAAAAATATTCAAGAACTCAGGAACAAATTTATGACAGATTTAATCATTAAGAAATTCCATATCTGAAATGAAACATACAATTGAGGGATTTAAAAGCAGACTAGATGTAGTAGAAGAGATGGTAAATGGAATAGAAATTAGAAAAGAGGAATTCAAAGAAGCTCAGGCACAGAGAGAAAAAAGAATCTCTAAAAATGAAAGAATATTGAGAGAACTGTGTGACGAATCCAAACGGAACAATATTCGCATAATAGGCATATCAGAAGAAGAAGAGAGAGAAAAACAGATAGAAAGTGTCATGGAGGAAGTAATTGTTGAAAACTTCCCCAATCTGGGGAAGGAGATAGTCTCTCAAGCCATGGAGGTACACAGATCTCCTAACACAAGGGACCCAAGGAAGACAACACCAAGACATATAATAATTAAAATGGCAAAGATGAAGGATAAAGACAGAGTATTAAAAGCAGCTAGAGAAATAAAAAAGATCATGTACAAAGGAAAACCCATCAGGCCATCATCAGATTTCTCAACAGAAACCTTATAGGCCAGAAGGCAGTGGCATGATATATTTAATGCAATGAAGCAGAAGGGACTTGAACCAAGAATACTCTACCCGGAAAGATTATCATTTAAATTTGAAGGAGGGATAAAACAATTTTCAGATAAGCAAAAGCTGAGAGATTTTACCTTCCACAAACCACCTCTACAGTGCATTTTGGAGGGACTCCTATAGAAGGAAGTATTCCTAAGGCTAAATAGACGTCATCCAAGGGATAGACAAAGAGTACAGAATATGATTCATAACATACAAAGAATGGAGGAGGAAGAAAAAGGAGGAAAAAAAAGAATCTTTAGGTTGTGTTTGTAATAGCATACAAAGTGAGTTAAATTAGACAGATAATGAGGGAATTACCCTTGAACCTTTGGTAACCATAAATCTAAAGCCTGCAATGGCAATAAGTACATACTTATCGATAATCACACTAAATGTAAATGGACTAAATGCACCAATTAAAAGATGTAGAGTCACTGAATGGATAAAAAAACAAGACCCATCTATATGCTGCCTATAACAGACTCACTTCAAACCCAAAGATATACACAGAATAAAACTGAAGGGATGGAAAAAAATATTTCATGTAACTAACAGTGAGAAAAAGACAGGAGTTGCAGTACTTGTATCAGACAAAATAGACTTCACAACAAAGAAAGTCACACAAGACAAAGAAGGACATTACATAATGATAAAGGGGTCAGTCCAATACGAGGAAATAACTATTGTAAACATCTATGCACCCGACACACGATCACCTACATATGTGAAACAAATACTAACAGAATTAAGGGGGGAAAGAGAATGCAATGCATTCATTTTGGGAGACATCAACACACCACTCACTCCAAAGGACAGATCAACCACACAGAAAATACATAAAGATACAGAGGCACTGAAAACCTATAAGAACAGATGGACCTAACAGACATCTACAGAACACTCCATCCAAAAGAAACAGGATACACATTATTCTCAAGTGCATATGGAACATTTTCAAGAATATATCATATACTAGGCCACAAAAAGAACCTCAGTAAATTCAAAAAGATTGAAATTGTACCAACCAGCTTCTCAGATCAAAAAAGGTATGAAACTAGAAATAAATTACACAAAGAAAATGAAAAATACCACAAACACATGAAGGCTTCACAACGTGCTCCTAAATAACCAGTTGATCAATGACCAAATAAAAACAGATATCAAGCAATATATGGAGACAAATGACAACAATAATTCAACACCACAAAATCTGTGGGGCACAACGAAGGCTGTGCTAAGAGGGAAATATATTGCAATGCAGGCCTATCTCAGGAAAGAAGAACAATCCCAAATGAACAGTCTAAACTCACAATTAATGAAACTAGAAAAGGAAGAACAAATGAGGCCCAAAGTGAGTAGAAGGAGAGACATAATAAAGATTAAATCAGAAATAAATAAAATTGAGAAGAATAAAACAATAGAAAGAATCAATGAAAGCAGGAGCTGGTTCTTTGAGAAAATAAACAAAATAAATAAACCCCTAGCCAGACTTACCAAGAAAAACAGAGAGTCTACACACATAAACAGAATGAGAAATGGAAAGGAAAAATCACTATGGACACCACAGAAATACAAAGAATTATGAGAGAATACTATGAAAATTTATATGGTAACAAACTGGATAACCTAGAAGAAATGGACAACTTTCTAGAAAAATACAACTTTCCAAGGCTGATAAAGGAAGAAACAGAAAATCTGAATAGACCAATTACCAGCAAAGAAATTGAATTGGTAATCAAAAAACTACCTAAGAACAAAAGGCCTATACCAGACGGTTTCACTGCTGAATTTCATCAAACATTTAGTGCAGACTAATACCCATCCTACTTAAAGTTTTCCAAAAAGTAGAACACTCCAAAATTCATTCTATAAGGCCAACATCACTCTAATACCAAAACCAGGCAAAGACACCACAAAAAAAGAAAATTACAGACCAATATCCCTGATGAGCATAGATGCAAAAATACTCAACAAAATATTAGCAAACTGAATTCAAAAATACATCAGAAAGATCATCCATCATGATCAAGTGGGATTCATCCCAGGGATACAAGGATGGTACAACATTGGAAAATCCATCAATATCATCAACTACATCAACAAAAAGAAGGACAAAAGCCACATGATCATCTCCATAGATGCTGAAAAAGCATTTGACAAAATTCAATGTACATTCATGATAAAAACTCTCAACAAAATGGGTTTACAGGGCAAGTACCTCAACATAATAAAGGCCATGTATGACAAACCCACAGCCAACATTATACTTAACAACAAGAAGCTAAAAACTTTTAAGATTGGGAACAAGACAAGGATGCCCACTCTCCCCACTTTTATTCAACATAGTTATGGAGGTCCTAGCCACGGCAATCAGAAAACACAAAGAAATAAAAGGCATCCAGATTGGTAAGGAAGAAGTCAAACTGTCCCTGTTTGCAGATGACATGATACTGTACCTAAAAACCCTAAAGACTCCACTATAAAACTACTAGATCTAATATCTGAATTCAACAAAGTTACGGGATACAAAATTAATACGCAGGTAGAATTCTGGGAAGATGGCGATGTGAGCAGGGCGGCAGAAATCTCCTCCCAAAACCATATATATTTGTGAAAATATAACAAATACAACTATTCCTAAAAAAGAGACCAGAAGATACAATACAACAGCCAGGCTACAGCTACACCTGCGAGAACTCAATGCCTCATGAAGTGGGTAAGATACAAAGCCACGACCCGGCAGAACCGTAGCACTCCCCCACCCCAGCGCACCATCAGGAGGAAAAGATTCAGAGTGGGAAGCAACTGGAAGTACAGTCCCACCAAATAACCAGCCCTGGTAATCTGCGCCAGGAGCACTGACACACATGGCGTGGTATATCAGAGATTAGAGAAACAGAAGTGCAGGATCTGAGATGAAGACAACAAGCAGGTAGCCTCAGCCAGCTCCCTGGGGCAAAAGACAGGCAGGCGCTTTTTTGGGGGGGTGCTTTAGGTTTTTGGGGTTTCTTTGTTTTTTTGTTTGCTTAAAGTCTTAAACAGACAAGGGTCCAAAAGTGGAACAAAATCGTCCAAGCGCACTCAGCACAGCAGGCTGGGAGTCTTGGGGAACTTCGGACCTCCTGGCCAGCAGCCAGGCAAAGCAGCCGCTCAGAGGCTTCCCACACCGATCACCAGGCTCCCATTCGTTCCCCCCCACCACACCCGGGCCAGCGACACAAAGTGTCCGGGAGTCTCCACTGCTGCGGAACAGCAGAGGAGCGGCCCCGCCTACAGCATCCTCACAGACTCTACTTCAGCAGGCACGCATCTAAGAGGGAAAGACCCCAGAACCCACATCAAGGGCTGGAAAGCACCAAGGGGACCAGAACGCACCCAGCAAGATGTCAAACCCCCGCAGTACTATAGGCTAGGCTGAGGGAGACCCCGCACAGAGGCAGCTCTGGGGATTATCCCAGAGACTGCCTCCCAGTGAGTGAGAAACCAGTTCCGGCCCCGGAGAAGGGCAAAGAGAACAACAAGTAGGAAGGGACTTTGTTCTCCCAGCTGACACACGTGGTACCTACCAGCGACCACTTCTATCACCATGAAAAGACAGAGGAATATGGTACAGACAAAGATTACCCAGAAAACCCCAGAGAGAGGGCCTGATGGGATAGATTTATACAATTTTCCTGAAAAAGAATTCAGAATAAAAGTCATAACCATACTGATGGACCTACAGAGAAATATGCAAGAGCTAAGGGAGGAAGTGAGAAAGACAATGCAGAAATCAGACAAGTGATCAATGGGCTTAAGAGCAGAATGGACAAGGTGCAAGAGACAGTTAATGGAATAGAAATCGGAGAACAGGAATACAGAGAAACTGAGGCAGAGAGAGATAAAAGGATCTCTAAGAATGAAACAATATTAAGAGAACTGTGTGACCAATCCAAATGGAACAATATTCACAACATAGGAGTACCAGAGGAAGAAGAGAGAGAAAAAGGGATAAAAAGTGTCTTTGAAGAAATAATTCCTGAAAACTTCCCCAAGGTGGGGAAGGAAATAGTTTCTCAGTGCATGGCAGCCCACAGATGTCCCAACACAAGAGACCCAAGTAAGACAACACCAAGACACATAATAATTAAAATGGCAAAGATCAAAGATAAGGACAGAGTATTAAAGACAGCTAGAGAGAGAAAAAAGATCACCTACAAAGGAAAACCCATTACACTATCATCAGACATCTCACAGAAACCTTACAGGACAGAAGAGAATAGCATGATATATTTAACGTAATGAAACACAAGGGGCTTGAACCAACAATATTGTATCCAGCACAATTATCATTTAAATCAGAGGGAGGGATTAAACAATTCCTAGACAAGCGAAAGCTGAGGGAATTTACCTACCACAAACCACCTCTAGAGGATATCTTAAAGGGACTGCTCTAGATGGAAGCACGCCTAAGGCTAAAAAGATGACAACAGAGAAAATAAAATCATAGCAAAGAAAACGGACCACCCAAATACTAACTAAAGGCAAAACGTAAAATCAAGACTCCACAAAAACAGTCAAAGGAAATGTAAAAGAATACAGAATAAAACACACAGTATATAAAGCCTGGAGGATGAAGAAGAAGAAGAAAGAGAAATAAAGAAATATCAGACTGTGTTTATAATAGCTTAACAAGAGAGTTAAGTTAGACGGTTAGACAGTAAAGAAGCTACCCTTGAACCTTTGGTAACCACGAATCTAAAGCCAGCAATGGCAATAAGTACATATCTATCAATAATAACCCTAAATGTAAATGGACTGAATGCACCAATCAAAAGAAACAGAGTAACAGAATGGATAAAAAGGCAAGACCCATCTATACGCTGTTTACAAGAGACACACCTCAAACCCAAACATATACACAGACTAAAGGTGAAGGGATGGAGAAACATACATCATGCAAACAACAAGGAGAAAAAAGCAGGTGTTGCAGTTCTTGTATCAGATAAAACAGACGTTAAAACGAAGAAAGGACCAAGAGATAAAGAAGGACATTACGTAATGATAAAGGGGTCAATCCAACAAGAGGATATAACCATTTTAAATATATATGCACCCAACACAGGAGCGTCGACATATGTGAAACAAATACTAACAGAATTAAAGGAGGAAATAGAAAGCAATGCATTCATTTTAGGAGACTTCAACACACCACTCACACCAAAGCACAGATCAACCAGACAGAAAATAAGTAAAGACACAGAGGCACTGAACAACACACTAGAACAGATGGACCTAACAGACATCTACAGAACTCTATACCCTAAAGGAACAGGATACACATTCTTCTCAAGTGCACATGGAACATTTTCCAGAATAAACCACATACTAGGCCACAAAAAGAACCTCAGTAAATTCAAAAATATTTAAATTCTACCAACCAACTTCTCAGATCACAAAGGTGTAAAACTAGAAATGAATTGTACAAAGAAAACAAAAAAGCTCACAAATACATGGAAGCTTAATAACATGGTCCTAAATAATCAATGGGTCAAAGACCAAATGAAAACAGAGATCAAACAATATATGGAGACAAATGACAACAACAACACAAAGCCACAACTTCTGTGGATGCAGCAAAGGCAGTTTTAAAAGGAAAGTATATTGCAATCCAGGCCTATTTAAAGAAGGAAGACAATCCCAAATGAATAGTCTAAAGACACAATTATGGAATTTGGAAAAAGAAGAACAAATGAGGTGCAAAGTCACCAGAAGGAGAGACATAATAAAGATTAGAGAAGAAATAAATAAAATTGAGAAGAATAAAACAATAGAAAAATCAATCAAACCAAGAGCTGGTTTTTTAAAAAAATAAACAAAAGAGATAAACCCTTAGCCAGACTTATTAAGGGAAAAAGAGAATCTACACACATAAACAGAATCAGAAATGAGAAAGGAAAAATCACGACAGACCCCAGAGAAATAGAAAGAATTATAAGAGAATATTATGAAAATCTATATGCTAACAAGCCGGAAAACCTAGAAGAAATGGACAACTTCTTAGAAAAATACAACCTTCCAAGACTGATCAAGAAAAAAACAGAAAACCCAAACAGACCAATCACCAGCAAAGAAATTGAATTGGTAGTCAAAAAACTAGCTAAGAACAAAACCTTGGGCAAGATGGATTCACCTCTGAATTTTACCAGACATATAGAGAAGAAATAACACCCATTCTCCTTAAAGTTTTCCAAAAAATAGAATAGGAGAGAATACTTCCAAACTCATTCTATGAAGCCAGCATCACTCTAATACCAAAACCTGGCAAAGACCTCACCAAAAAAGAATATTACAGAACAATATCCCTGATGAACATAGATGCAAAAATGCTCAACAAAATATTAGCAAACCAAATTCAAAAACACGTCAAGAGGATCATACACCATGATCAAGTGGGATTCATCCCAGGGATGCAAGGATGGTACAACATTCGAAAATCCATAAACATCATCCACCACATCAACAAAAAGAACAAAAACCACATGATCATATCCATAGATGCTGAAAAAGCATTCAACAAAATTCAACATACATTCATGATAAAAACTCTCAACAAAATGGTATAGAGGGTAAGTACTTCAATATAATAAAGGCCATATATGACAAACCCACAGCGAACATCATACTTAACGGTGAGAAGCTGAAAGCTTTTCATCTAAGATCAGGAACAAGACAGGGATGCCCACTCTCCCCACTGTTATTCAACATAGTACTGGAAGTCCTAGCCATAACAATCAGACAAAACAAAGAAATACAAGGCATCCAGATTGGTAAAGAAGTCAAATTGTCACCATTTGCAGATGACATGATATTGTGCATAAACGCTAAAGAGTCCACTCCAAAACTACTACAACTAATATCTGAATCCAGCAAAGTTGCAGGATACAAAATTAACACACAGAAATCTGTTTCTTTCCTATACATTAAAGATGAACTAGCAGAAAGAGAAATCAGGAAAACAATTCCATTCACAATTGCATCAAAAAGAATAAAATACCAAGGAATAAACCTAACCAAGGAAGTGAAAGACCTATACCCTGAAAACTACAAGACACTCCTAAGAGAAATTAAAGAGGACACTAACAAATGGAAATTCACCCCATGCTCTTGGCTAGGAAGGATAAATATTGTCAAAATGGCTATACTACCGAAAGCAATCTACAGATTCAATACAATCCCCTATCAAAATACCTACACCATTCTTCAATGAACTGGAACAAATAGTTCTAAAATTCATATGGAACCACAAAAGACCCCGAATAGCCAAAGCAATCCTGAGAAGGAGGAATAAAACAGGGGGAATTATACTCCCAGACTTCAAGCTCTACTACAAAACTTCAGTAATCAAGACAGTTTGGTATTGGCACAAGAACAGACCCACAGACCAGTGGAACAGAATAGAAAATCCAGATATTAACCCAAACATACGGTCAATTAATATATGATAAAGGAGCCTTGGATATACAATGGGGAGATGACAGCCTCTTTAGCAGCTGGTGTTGGCAAAACTGGACAGCTACATGTAAGAGAATGAAACTGGACTATTGTCTAACCCCATGCACAAAAGTAAACTCAAAATGGATCAAAGACCTGAAATGTAAGTCATGAAACCATAAAACTTAGAAAAAAACATAGGCAAAAATCTCTTGGACATAAACATGAGCGACTTCTTCATGAACATATCTCCCCGAGTAAGGGAAACAAAAGCAAAAATGAACAAGTGGGACTATAGCTTCTGTACAGCAAAGGACACCATCAGTAAAACAAAAAGACATCCTACAGTATGGGAGAATATATTCATAAATGACATATCCGATAAGGGGTTGACATCCAAAATATATAAAGAACTCACACACCTCAACAAACAAAAAGCAAATAATCCATTTAAGAAATGGGCAGAGGACATGAATAGACACTTCTCAAAAGAAGAAATTCAGATGGCCAACAGGCACATGAAAAGATGCTCCACATCGCTAATCATCAGAGAAATGCAGATTAAAACCACAATGAGATATCACCTCACACCAGTGAGGATGGCCAACATCCAAAACACAACAACAACAAATGTTGGCGAGGATGTGGAGAAAAGGGAACCCTCCTACACTGCTGGTGGAACTGCAAATTAGTTCAACCATTGTGGAAAGCAGTATGGAGGTTCCTCAAAAAACTCAAAATAGAAATACCACTTGACCCAGGAATTCCACTCCTAGGAATTTACCCTAAGAATGTAGAATCCCAGTCTCAAAAGGGCATATGCACCCCTATGTTTATCACAGCACTATTTACAATAGCTAAGAAATGGAAGCAACCTAAGTGTCCGTCAGTAGATGAATGGATAAAGAAGATGTGGTGCATATACACAATGGAATATTATTCAGCCAAAAGAAGAAAACATATACTACCATTTGCAACAACATGGATGGAGCTAGAAGGTATTATGCTCAGTGAAATATGCCAGGCGGAGAAAGACAAGTATCAAATGATTTCACTCATATGTGGAGCATAAGAGCAAAGAAAAAAACTGAAAGAAAAAAACAGCAGCAGACTCACAGAACCCAAGAATGGACTAACAATTACCAAAGGGAAAGGGACTGTGGAGGATGGGTGTGAAGGGAGGGATAAGGAGGAAAAAGGGGCATTACGATTAGCAGACGTAATGTTAGGGGGGTACAGGGAGGGCTGTACAACTCAGAGAAGACAAGTAGTGATTCTATAGCATCTGGCTACGCTGATGGACAGTGACTGTAATGGGGTAAGTGCGGGGCACCTGATGAAGTGGGGAGTTTAGTAACCATAATGTTGCAAATGTAAGTGTAGATTAATGATACCAAAATAAAATGTTTTTAAAATAATAAAATAAAAATTAATACGCAGAAATCTGTTGCATTCCTATACACTAACAATGAACTAAGCAGAAAGAGAAATCAGGAAAACAATTTCATTCACAACTGCATCAAAAAGAATAAAATACCTATGAATAAACCTAACCAAGGAAGTGAAAGACCTATACTCTTAAAACTACAAGACACTCATGAGAGAAATTAAAGAAGATACCAATAAATGGAAACACATCCTGTGCTCATGGATAGGAAGAATTAATATTGTCAAAATGGCCATCCTGCCTAAAGCAATCTACAGAATCAATGCAATCCCTATGAAAGGGCCTACAGCATTCTTCAATGAACTAGAGCAAATAGTTCTAAAATTCATATGGAACCACAAAAGATCCTGAATAGCCAAAGCAATCCTGAGAAGGGAGAATAAAGGGGCATGAATTACCCTCCCTGGCTTCAAGCTCTACTACAAAGTCACAGTAATCAAGACAATTTGGTCCTGGCACAAGAATAGACCCATAGACCAATGGAACAGACTAGAGAGCCCAGATATAAACTCAAGCATATATGGTCAATTAATATATGATAAAGGAGCCATGGATATACAATGGGGAAATAACAGCCCCTTCAACAGCTGATGTTGGCAAAACTGGACAGCTACATGTAAGAGAATGCAACTGGATTATTGTCTAACCCCATACACAAAAGTAAACTCAAAATGGATCAAAGACCTGAATGTAAGTCATGAAACCATAAAACTCTTAGAAAAAACATAGGCAAAAATCTCTTGAACATAAACATGAGCAACTTCTTCATGAACATATCTCCCCGGGCAAGGGAAACAAAAGCAAAAATGAACAAGTGGGACTATATCAAACTAAAAAGCTTCTGTACAGCAAAGGACACCATTAGTAAAACAAAAAGACATCCTACAGTATGGGAGAATATATTCATAAATGACATATCCGATAAGGGGTTGACATCCAAATTATATAGAGAGAACTCATGCACCTCAACAAACAAAAAGCAAATAAGCCAATTAAAAAATGGGCAGAGGATATGAATAGACACTTCTCCAAAGAAGAAATTCAGATGGCCAACAGGCACATGAAAAGATGCTCCACATCGCTAATCATCAGAGAAATGCAGATTAAAACCACAATGAGATATCACCTCACACCAGTGAGGATGGCCAACATCCAAAAGACAAACAACAGCAAATGTTGGCGAGGATGTGGAGAAAAGGGAACCCTCCTATACTGCTGGTGGGACTGCAAATTAGTTCAACCATTGTGGAAAGCAGTATGGAGGTTCCTCAAAAAACTCAAAATAGAAAGACCATTTGACCCAGGAATTCCACTCCTAGGAATTTACCCTAAGAATGCAGCAGCCCAGTTTGAAAAAGACATATGCACCCCTATGTTTATCGCAGCACTATTTACAATAGCCAAGAAATGGAAGCAACCTAAGTGTCCATCAGTAGATGAATGGATAAAGAAGATGTGGTACATATACACAATGGAATATTATTCAGCCATAAGAAGAAAACAAATCCTACCGTTTGCAACAACATGGATGGAGTGAGAGAGTATTATGCTCAGTGAAATAAGCCAAGCCGAAAAAGACAAGTATCAAATGATTTCACTCATATGTGGAGTATAAGAGCAAAGAAAAAATCTGAAGGAACAAAACAGCAGCAGACTCACAGAAACCAAGAATTGACTAACAGTTACCAAAGGGAAAGGGACTGGGGAGGATGGGTGGGAAGGGAGCGATAAGGGGGGAAAAGGGGTATTACAATTAGCACAGATAATATAGGGGTGGGGCATGGGGAAGGCAGTATAACACAGAGAGAACAAGTAGTGATTCGTTAGCATCTTACTAAGCTGATGGACAATGACTGCAGTGGGGTATGTGGTGGGGACTTGATAATAGGGGGAGTCTAGTAACCATAATGTTGCTCATGTAATTGTACATTAATGATACCAAAATAAAAAATCCAACTATAAAAAAAACCAGTCAGGAAGGGGAAGTGTTTTCCCAATTGTGAAATTTACCAAGGAAGCTATGCCCTTATCTAACTTAATATTGTTAAAATTTTTAGTCATTTAATAATAAAGTGAAACCTTTATAATATTTTTCAGGAAAACAGCAGGGAAATGTTTTAAGCACTGTAAAAATTTAAATATGAGAAAAACACTTTGGCACTTAGCAATATTTTCATACCTCTGGGAAAATGTTAAATCCAGGGACCTGATAAATGGATCTCACTACGTCACATTTTAATAACATTTTGTACAAGTTTTCCTTTTACCTTTCTGCTGCTACTTATATTTTTATAACTCATCTCTCTACCCCTAGTCTTCTCATTCTATTTCCTTCTTTTGCCTTCTTTCTTCTGTTATTTCCTTCTAATGAATTTTAGCCATAAGAACAAAAGATTATTTCCATGTTAACTATGTATATGAATTCCTACATCAAATACAAAACAAAGATATGTTAAGAAAGTAATTCCCAACACACATATATTTTCATGTTATTTAAAAAAAGAGGTCATATTAAGGAAATAGTTGGTTGAATAACGGTAAAGAAGTCTCTCTTTCTCTCCCCTCTTTCTTCCTTTTTTAATTGTAGGACTTCTCAGAACCCTCACAATATGCCAAATTGTGTGTACACCTCTTCTAAAATTAAACCATGGAATATTTTCCTTCACAGTGAATATAGTGGGATGTACTTTAAGAACTGTTTTCCTAATATTTTTTAAATTAAGGAAAAAGTAGTTTGGGTATAATACATCCAAAAAGTCTGTGTATTAAAGTATTGAAAAAACGGAAAACTTTATTCCATAAGGTGTGCGCATGCACGTGCACACACACACACACAGGCTAGAGGTGGCATTCGTTTTATTAAGAATCTAACTATGTAAACTAATCTAATTGGAGATGAAAATATAAAAAGTGCACGTTTATCTTCCAAACATATTTAAGAGCAAATCAAGCTACGAACAATAATATAACATGGAAATAATAAATGAAATCAGAATGGTGAACCCTTTTAAAATTAATTTAATTTAGTTACTTTTGAAAATCATTGTAATAAAAACAGAAGTATAAGGGGTAAGAAAGTCTACACTATGGAAATACACAGTGGTTGGAGGGATAAGGGGAAAAAGAGGCATTATGATTAGCACACATAATATGGGGGGGCACGGGGTAGGCAGTATAGCACAGAGAAGACAAGTAGTGATGGACAGTGACTGTAATGGGGTAGGTGGTGGGGACTTGATAATGGGGGGAATCTAGTAACCACAATGTTGCTCATGTAAGTGTATATTAATGATACCAAAATAAAAATTAAAAAAAAAGAAATCCACAGTGGTTATTAACCTAGACACCACCTAAACATAATTCAATGCTTAGCTCACATCACCTCCTCCTCCTTTCTCCTGCTTTTCAATGTTCCCATAGCACCCTGTATGTGGTGGCACTGTTATCATACTGTACTGCAATAATTCATTTTCTCATCTGATTTCCTGTCTAGACTGTAAGCTCCTTGAAAATAGGAATCATATTATATCTGAATCTGCCCCTGCAAACACTTCATAAACTGTTAGCATGTTTATAGTTAGTAAATTAGTTGGTTCTCTCAAATTCAGTAATTACTAACTTACTTAGCAAACACATAAGGATAAACTGAACTACCCAACTTTTGAAATAATGGAGTTACCATTAATATTACACATTTTTCCTCTTTATTATATAAATACCCACCACCTGGTACATAATAGGTCCTCAGTAAATAAATATTTAAATAATTTTTCAATCAACCCAAGTTTGACTACAAATTTCAGCCTTAGTAGAAAGGACATTTCAAAATTAAAGAACAATTCTTGAGCCATTTGTGACTTTTGAGTCCCTCAGCTCTGCCTGATTCTACCTAAACGCTGCTGTACTCAAACATGACTTCTGATTGTGCTGAATATTGTACATGGCATCAGGGAAGACAGAAATTTTAGCACTAAGTCACCAGCTTTACATCCTTGAAGCCAAAAGAAATTCCCATATAACGTGAAGAAATAGTTGCTAATTGGAAAACTCATTTTTAAGTCACCCCAGCAGCCCTGAAGACTGAAATCATTTAATTTTATAGATAACCATAGCCCAAAAGTGAGTTGACTTTACATACTTAGCACCTTTGTCACCTACATAGACCTATGTCCATCATTTCTTTTTCAATGTTCTTTCCAATTAATTATATTCTAGTCTAAACCTGTTCTTCCCACTCCAATTTTGACTACACACAAGTGACCTTTCCCAGGTGGTATAATTAAATACTTAATAAATAAAAAAGTAGTCCAAATTCTGTCTTCATAAAAATGCCCAGAAACACAGCATTCCTTGTAAGCCAGAGCAATTACCCATTAGCCTAAAGGCCGTCTAAATTTAAAAACCTTCATGGACCAGAATGTCAGGAGAATGCTGCAAGAGTTAGTCTCTCTTCATCTTCCAGACTATGACTGCCCTGGTAGTTTATTCTCCTAGTAGAGATGTACTATTCTTTTACAATTCACATAGTATAGACATGTAAGTTCTCTCCGACAAGAGCTCTGGAATGTGATTTTTTTAAAGTGAAGACTACATTTAACAGAAATTCAAACAGAAGCGTGAATTAAAGGGGTAATTTCAGATGTAGTGAAAAGCTGTAATGTCCATTCAAAATAATGAAGGCACACAGCATTAATCTCCTAAAAAGATTCAAATGCTATGAGTACAGCAGTTCTGTTTCTTAGTAGGAACAAATTAAGATGATTTCCCTTACAGAAATTGCCATAATTACAAGTAATTATCTTGTACTCTCTAAATTTACCACTATAGCACATTCTGCAAAGACCATTCCCTTCAAATACTTTATTTGGAAATACAGGAGAGAGTGTTGCTTTGTGAATTGTGCTACAGACCTCAAAGTGATTGTTTAACAGTACTACATAACATGTGTAGTACAGAGGTGACATTCTGAAGTTGGAAGTGCTTGGAATTCCAAATTTATGATACTCCTATCATCAGGTAACTAATACTTCCCAAAGGAATACAAACAAAATGAAAATGGCAAACATTCAAAGATGAACTTGAGTCAAATGTGGACTTATGCATGAAACAATGAGGAGAAGCATTCTAATACGCATAGGGCAATCATGAAAAACATGTAAACAGCTGCTGTAGTATTTATAAAAATCCTTGCAGAGCCAAATAAAATCCCATCATTTGCAATCTACTCAGTTTTTTATTTTCCTTTAATAAGAAACTGAGAAAAACCAGTTATTCACCAAGCATTAGGAGGAGAGTAAGCATGTGAAAACCTAATTTTACCATCTTTGGGGCCAATTACCATCTGGATTTCAGCTGGCATTTGAAGTCTATTCTCCAGCCAAACTGGGATTCCTTACCATGTTGTAAAAACATGCTTAGAGCTTGCCTTTCCCTACATAAATCTCAATGCCTGGGATGACCTTATCTCTGTCTGGTAAAAATCAACCCACCGAAGTCTAGTTGAGATCCACTCCACCAGGCAGACTCCCTTTCTACTAATTCCTGTTCTGAACTCCAAATCCTTACCCTTCTTCCACCAACTCAGCTGTAACCTCTCCTTTTATTCACTTTCTCTAGTGAGATTTAAAACATATACCACTGCACATTCCAGGTATTTGTGCACCAGTCTTATCCTCCCTTCTAGAGGAAATGTATTTTATTCATATTGGCATCTCCAACAGCTTTAGTAAATGTTTAATAATTTGATCATTTAAAAGAAATTTGATTTTTAAAACTATTCCCATTTGGTAGCATATCATTGAAACAGCTTCTAAAATGGCTACAGAGTCCATTAAGAAATTATACATATTTTAAACTCTGAATATCTGTTTCTATTTAACCAAAAATTGTACATTGTTATATTAGTGTTTAAAACTCATCCATGGTGAGATTTTAACTTCTGTGCCTATTAATCTTCCCTAGTCTATTTGGTCAGTATAAATGTTAATTATACTTTCATATGTAATTATACATAGTCAACAGCTATCATTTAAGATCCTTCCTTTAACTGATTTCTCTTGAAGTTAGAATTTTTATGTTTAAATTTCAAACAAAAAGAAATCTACTCACTTTCTCCACATTTTTATACCATTTTAATCAACTTCTACATGTCAGCAGTATATTCTATGTTACAATAATTTAAAAATTAGCTTTAGGAACTTTGCATTCTCATTCATTCTTGATCCAGTATGATGCAATACAAAGATACATATGGATCCACTTTAAAAAATAAAGTCAGAGTTCTTTTCAAATTAACCTAGTTAATTTACCTACAGTTACAGTTATTTACTGGTTCCATAATAGCCCCGTTCTTCAAAATTGTTTCATGACTGCTATAAATTAGATCACATTTATATGGCTCATTAAAATTTCTTGGAACCATAGCTGTCATCAGAAATAAACAGCACAGTGACAAGCACATTCTGACAAGATTTACTTATCAATGAGGTCTATTTCATTTTGCATAAACTTATATAAACTGTTTACTTTTCTGATAAATTAGAATTCTCTCTTTATTAAGAGTAGTCATTAATTTTTCTTCCCTTACTCTTGTCCTTTTGCATCACCTACTCTGACCTAGAGCTGGCCCTCCCTTGAAATTATAAAGTATGTGAAGTGTGTGATCAACATCCTCTATTTCCACTTGCAACTATCTTTTTCTCCTGTCTTCCCCAAAACACAGATTCCTGAAGGCTGCTTCTTGGCTACTCACGGTCCCCATCAAAGTAAAGTGACCCTGTCCTCCAATTCAAACCAGGCCTCTTAGAGACTATGGTCTTAATGTTTCATGAATCCCTCCCCACCAGCTACAAGAGGTTATAAGAATCCCACTTGTGAATGTCTTGCTAGGTGACAGACAAGCAAAGCTAACAAATAAGCAAACAAATGCTACTATCATATGTGCATTTTACAATGCTTTTTAATGCATTGGTGCAAAGGAATTTGAGGAAAGTAAGTCACAGAAGAAGTGTCTGAAAGTAAATAGATTTCTTGTGTCTTCAGAACAAGCCTTCTACGTCACTGTCTTATTTACAAACAAGTCCATTAGATTCTGCATTCCTCAAGAAGCAGAAGCAGTACAGCCCAGTGGACCTGGCCCTTTCCTTAGAGTACCCTGCCTCTGAGAAGCCACATAATGCTAAGGGAGCCAGTTTACCCTACTGGTGCTCTACTTCCTACTATAAAATTAAATGCTCCTGAAAGTTCCTTTCATTGCTAAAAATGTTTTAGTCTCAGTATCATAAATACTGCCTAGCAAGATCCTAGGCTAAAACAAAAAAGATTGTTAAAAATATTTGTGTCACTAAAAAAATAATGTTTTAGTTAATTAATATTTAAATAATTCCCATACTCCTTGGTTGTTTCTTCTCAAAGGCAATCAGATATATTCCCTAGGATGGGCAATTCTACCCTTCACAGAAACTACTAATACCAGTTCCTTCCGCTGTAGTCTTTTATTGTGTGTATAAATTTAAACGAGTTATCGGAAAAAATGCTAAGCCAGATATGCCAAAACATCAGAAAAAACTATAGTAGTATTGATCAAATTATTCAAAATGTTTTCAGTCCCTGTGACCATGCATCCTCAAATATATCTAATTCTCAGTGATCAGTACCATATTATATATATATCACTCACCAAAAGGCCACTTATGTAACCACCTCAACTATTTAAAACCAGAAAGTATTTCAAAAACAAAACAAAACTCTAGTCAAACAGAAAGCCACAGTCCACACTCTAAAATTCATGTGCTTGTAAGAGAAGCCCTCATTCAGAGTCGACTTACTTTCATCTCAGTTACAAGCTAAGGCTTAGTTAGCTGAGTTTCTTACCCACCACAGATAGGAAACAAACACATAATACAGAACTGCAAGAGGTAGGCACATGACAGCAGCATTATTTTGCACAATACGGACAGAAATATAAAAACTGCACAAAGAAGGCATATGAGAAACAAAAGAGCAATTGGATAATTCAGTATAGGGACAAATAACCCTACATTCCTTAAAAGCTCCTCTAGTCTTGCTGTATTACAGCAAAGTAGAATAACTCATGTTTCTGATATTAATCCTAAGAAATTAGGAGAAGTTTAAATTGTGTTTAACACCACCCTCTGCCTAAGAAGGCAGAAAATGTATAATGTATTTTGTAAAAGTTCACATCTAAACAAACGGTTGAAATTTAACAAGGGCTGGCAATTAATGAATTAAGTTTGAGTTAACAGGAATTTCATAAGAACACTGCAGATAAATTAAATATTAGTGAAGCGATTTTCCATGGAAACCATAGTGACTGTGGAATATTAAATTCATGATTAAACCTCCAAACACATTTTAGTCTTAATTTCAATATTCATCACCACCATTCCTAACCCCCCAAACATTAACTGAACCATAGTAAATTTCTGTTTTGGTACATAAAAGACCGTCAACAGCAGCAATTTCACACAGTTCAACCTAATATCTGTGCCAAAATTTTTAACAATAAAATAAAGTTTGCCCTTTATCTTTCCTTTCTCCAGCCCACTCTCTATTGAAAAAAAACTAATTAACCAATAAAGACCCAAAGTCCACCAAAATGATCATGGGTCCACCATCACTCACTATGACAATTTTTTCCTACTTCTCAAAAACATTAACAATCACATTTATGCCTGAGAATCTCAACATGACAAAAATGGCTCCAAAAATATCTGATAGATCTGGGCTTAAGCATTATAGCTTTTCAGATAACACAATTTGCATAACCTTGCAAAGTGTATATGCATCCCTGTTATGCTCATTTACAAACATTAAAAACATAAAATATATTTAACAATGTCAGTGAAGTAATGATCCAGATACATAATGGACATCCAAGATTTTTAGTTGTATAAAACAAACTGATACTCAGTTTGCCTTCAGATTCAAAATACGCATTTTGATTTTCCTTAAAATAAGGAACACCAATGGAAATTCATCCCATGCTCTTGGCCAGGAAGAATTAATATTGTCAAAATGGCTATCCTGCCTAAAGCAATCTACAGATTCAATGCAATCCCTATCAAAATACCAACAGCAGTCTTCAATGAACTAAGCAAATAGTTCCAAAATTCATATAGAACCACAAAAGACCCCTAATAGCCAAAGCAATCCTGAGAAGGAAGAATAAAGCAGGGGGAATTATGCCCCCTGACTTCAAGCTCTACTACAAAGCCACAGTAATCAAGACAATTTGGTACTGGCACAAGAACAGACCCATAGACCAATGGAACAGACTAGAGAGCCCAGATATAAACCCAAGCAATATATGGTCAATTAATATATGATAAAGGAGCCATGGATATACATTAGGGAAATGACAGCCTCTTCAACAGCTGGTGTTGGCAAAACTGAACAGCTACATGTAAGAGAATGAAACTGGATTACTGTCTAGTAAACTCAAAATGGATCAAAGACCTGAATGTAAGTCATGAAACCATAAAACTCTTGGAAAAAATTATAGGCAAAAATCTCTTGGATACAAACATGAGCAACTTCTTCATGAACATATCTCCCCGGGCAAGGGAAACAAAAGCAAAAATGAACAAGTGGGACTATATCAAACTAAAAAGCTTCTGTACAGCAAAGGACACCATTAGTAAAACAAAAAGACATCCTACAGTATGGGAGAATATATTCATAAATGACATATCCGATAAGGGGTTGACATCCAAATTATATAGAGAGAGCTCATGCACCTCAACAAACAAAAAGCAAATAAGCCAATTAAAAAATGGGCAGAGGATATGAATAGACACTTCTCCAAAGAAGAAATTCAGATGGCCAACAGGCACATGAAAAGATGCTCCACATCGCTAATCATCAGAGAAATGCAGATTAAAACCACAATGAGATATCACCTCACACCAGTGAGGATGGCCAACATCCAAAACACAAACAACAACAAATGTTGGCGAGGATGTGGAGAAAAGGGAACCCTCCTACACTGCTGGTGGGAATGCAAATTAGTTCAACCATTGTGGAAAGCAGTATGGAGGTTCCTCAAAAAACTCAAAATAGAAATACCATTTGACCCAGGAATCCCACTCCTAGGAATTTACCCTAAGAATGCAGCAGCCCAGTTTGAAAAAGACAGATGCACCCCTATGTTTATCGCAGCACTATTTACAATAGCCAAGAAATGGAAGCAACCTAAGTGTCCATCAGTAGATGAATGGATAAAGAAGAGGTGGTACATATACACAATGGAATATTATTCAGCCATAAGAAGAAAACAAATCCTACCATTTGCAACATGGATGGAGCTAGAGGGTATTATGCTCAGTGAAATAAACCAGGCGGAGAAAGACAAGTATCAAATGATTTCACTCATCTGTGGAGTATAAGAACAAAGAAAAAAACTGAAGGAACAAAACAGCAGCAGGCTCACAGAACCCAAGAATGGACTAACAGTTATCAAAGGGAAAAGGACTGGGGAGGATGGGTGGGAAGGGAGGGAGAAGGGGAATAAGGGGCATTACGATTAGCAGACATAATGCAGCCAGAGGTGGGGCATGGGGAAGGCAGTATTTATAGAGAAGACAAGTAATGATTCTATAGCATCTTACTATGCTAATGGACAGTGACTGTAGTGGGGTATGTGGGGGGAACTTGATTATAGGGAGAGTCTAGTAACCATAATGTTCAAGTGATTGTACATTAACGATACCAAAAATAATAATAATAATAATAATAAGGAACACCTACACTGGGCAAGTTAAATAAGGACCCATTCATCAATTTTCAAAATGATATGCTAATATAGGACATAACAGTGTTATCCCAGGAAGTTTAACAAAGGTTCAGGTCTACGAATGAATGTTTGGGAAAGTATGTATCCAAACAGAATGTGTTCCCACCTGGCTCCTGGCTGCTGGCTCCCAGCTCCACTTTGACCCTATTCCAAATGTGAATTGCTCTCTAACTCAGACTGCCTCAATATCCACCCTTCCACAAGTCTCAGTCCCCCAACATGATATAAATCCACAATACTGCCTCCAATAAATTAAATAATGCTGGAAATATGGGTACATTTGTGAATTCACATTTGCTTACAAAACCAGATATCAGCTAGATTTCAAGTCCTGTAATCTTCCAAACCAAAAGAAATCTATGAGCAAAAAACTTATGTGAAGCTTTTACAACTGCCATCAAGTTTATTTCATGTACATTTTCTAGAAATACTATGTATTACAAAGAAGGTGTAAGCCAGAGGATACAATATTATGTTTTTCCTTAAAATATATGCTAAAAGGATGGAATCCTCAAAATAACAAAGACAGAATACCCTAACAGGATAAATAACAAAGTGTGCTTAAAAAAGGAATATAGTTAAAGGGCTTAATCATAGAAGAATACTCTTAGCTACAAAAACCTAAAAGGAGGGACTAACAAGAAAATTCAGTCCAAAAGCTTCATATAAATCCTGAAAACATCACTTAAATAATACAATTTTTACAGCCTTCAATAAAACTACATGGTTTTAGCGCATCAATAAAAGCAAAGTCTTAAAGCTGAGACATACATTGTCATTAATGATGTAATGAATTCACTGTGGAAGGTCAAGCTGACAGGGCAGGCTGAGATTTCAGGTTTTCTCTTGCTTCCACTGCGTTTTCCACAGCATGTCATCACTGTGACTGACTAGCAAAATGAAGGTGGCTGCTGGTGCCCTTTCTTGAAGTTGGGCCAATTAAACACTGTAGCCTCTCACGCGGGCAATGTTTACCGGCTAGCTCCTGAACAGGAAAGGTGCCAAGGCAGATTTCCTCATCACTGACTTCCTTCACTTCTCATCCAGTCTGTCAGCCACTCCCAGCTTCTCAAATGGTCCTGGAAGTAGTTTTCTATAGATGGCCATTCCCTACCAATTTTACAGAATCAAAACTATTTAGGGCTGAAGGGAATAAAGGTCTGGTTGCATGATTTACCACCCTGGTGCTGGCGCACTGATGTCTTGTGATCAGGGAGATGTGGATGGCACCTAGGTGTGACATGTGTCACAAACAGCGGTAACTTTTTCCCCCTTTTTTAATTGCAGTGAAGTTCATATAACATAAAAGTAACCATTTTTAAAGTGTACAATCCAGCTGCATTTAGTATATGCACAATGTGGTACAGCTACCACCTCAAAACTGTGACCTTATTTTTAAGAGGTGCATAGTTAAGATTATCCCTTTAATTAATCACCTGCACTTATACCAATATGGTGTCCTAAGAGGGTGAGAAATGGGTAGAGATAAACATGCAAATTAGGCAAGTCCAGTAACTGGCAAGTCAGAGAATCTTGCCAACTGGTTGAAGATCACTGACCATCTCAATCTATAAATGCATTACATTTTTTCAAACATTCATTCAGTTCCTACTCTGTGCCTCTGCCCTCAAAACATGGCATTGGTAGAGACAGACATACTGACGGTTATAGTCAAAGGAAGATGTGGCCAACTATGCCAGCAATATAGACAGATTCACTAAGGAGGAGAAGGTTGAGTTCATTTTTAGGGTTAAAAAGAAGGTGAGTTAAGAAGAGTTATAGGAGAAGGCATATTAGGCAAAGGAGCAAACGCACAGAAGAAAAGAGTGGTGAGCCATGTCCAGCCAAACTGTAGGTACAATCATACTAGCAGGAAAATGTAGTAAGCACAATTTATGTGTCAGATGCTCCCTGTATGTAAGTCGTCAAAGTCACACTAAAAACTAGGTGCATTTACATTAAGGAGATGAGACATCTGAAGCACAGGCAGGTTAAGTAAGTAGCTACATAGCTACTAAGAAGCTGACCTGGAATTCAGACCCAGTCAATCTAGCTGTAGAGCCAATACTTGTCATCACTATACAATCTACACTGTATTTTTCTTTTCTCTTCTGCTTCTCTTTAATGAAAATAATCACTTAAGGCAGGATCTTTCATGATTGTAATGCCAGTACAACAGCACACCAGAAGTGGACACATGACTGACATGAACGAGTGGTCACCACTAAGAACCCCCAGTGGCCTCTGAACAAGTGAGGCTGCAAGTGGCAAGACATATTGAAAGATTAGGGAAACGTAATTTATTTATTCTTTTAGATTAAAAAATACATTAAAACATAAGTTATCATATTTTCCCCATAACCCAGTCATGTTTTTGCACACCCCTAGCCCAAGGTGTGCCTACCCCACTTTGGAGATCTTTACGAGACAAGAGAGAGACACAGCAGGGTTTTAAGAAGGTGAGTAATGTGAGCAGGTGTGTGTAAGTGTGTGTAACAGTTGCTCTAGAAGGAAAAAGGAGGAAAATCCAGCAGAAAAAAGAGACCGGAAAAAGAAAAATCATCAGAATGTCATTTGCAATAGATCCAGCAAGTGATAATGAGGCATTCCACTAGAACAGTAGGGAGTCAGATGTGAAAGATGAAGTGACGCTCAAGGACACAAGTCACCAGAACTGCCAGAGCTGAAATCTGGGTTTCTAGGCTTCACCAATCTGGGGATAGTGTAATAGAAGGAATCTGCAGAAAGACCTCCATGAAATACTTTTGGACACAATGCAAAAGCAGTTATTTAAAAAACTTTTTAAAATATCCTTTAAAAAGTACTTTTTTAAAAACCTTATTTTTGAGGCTAATTTTAAACTATTAAATGAACTGTGGCCCAAAATGAAAAAACATAATAATACCAACTAGCACATCACTCAGGCAAGTAACTAAGCAATTTAGTATAGCCGTATTAAGATTTGAGACTTAGCTTTCTAATCCAGAAAAAAATACTTTATCATAGAGAAAGTTCAGGTATTTGAAACATACTCTTGTAAAAGTAATAAGCCATTCCAAGACACAAATTCAGTGGACAGAATCCTTACCAAGTGAGCTTCCAAACAAGCTTTTTACATGAAGCTCTATCAGAAAAGTCATTTAAAGAAGCCAAATACACATTTTATTAATGTGACAAGTGTAACAAGTTAAATACATCAGATGATTCTCAAATGACATAATTAATGTAGCTTATGTGACATATTCCTATTAATGATCTTTTATTATGTGTGAACAGTAAAATAATGTTAGATAAGCAATGAAAAAATCCAATCAGCAGCAGCTTTCCTGAGGGTTTTGGCTCCAGCTTTATGTACACAGTGTTATCTGATACTAATCCTTGGATTTTAAAGAACAGAAATCACTTCAGAATTGTAAACAAACATGTTCCTATGAGATGAACATTTTAATTACTATCATTTCTGCAAATACAAGATAAAAATAATGTGCTGCATGATAGCCTCCTAATGCAAAAACAGAGGAAAGTATATTTTGCCAGGCCTATAAAGTCACATTAATAAAGGTTCATGACACTGGCTCAGGAGCTTGGTCCAGAGAGCCTAGGAGTATGTCTTAACAATGACTGCCATGGAGATTTTATAGAAAGAGTGACTGTCTCTTCACTGATGTTGTCTACAAAAGATTAGAACTGAGTGCCAAAATATTCTGGTTTTCTTTAATAACCCACTACAGTCTAATATCTATGAATCAACTGAAATGTTTTGAACATTTTTACATTTAAAGTTCATACCATCTCTTAGAATAATAAAGTACAAGTTTACAAAGTAATAGCTCTTAGTTACTTTTTACATCAAATTAATATTTATTGAGCCACTATATTATCCTTGGCACCAAAAAAGAAGTATAGGATATGGTTCCTGAACTCAACAAGCTTCAAGTGTAATTGAGAGGTCAGATATATGTGTAAAGAGATTTTTTAAAATTTACCATCAATAAAAGAAAATCAGCCTAAAAGAGCACAGATTCTAAATGCTCCACAAATTCAGAAGCAGATAAAATCACTGTTTCTTCAAAAAGAGAAGGGAAGAAGAACATGTTGGTGCTGAAATCCAGAAGTGAGGGAACAAAGCTATGGCTAACCTTCACGTATTGGGATCATCTCAGTCCTGAGGCTTCATCTTTCTTGGATAAAGAACACTGGTCATCAAAATTCCAAAATATCATGGTGAAGAACACACGTCTTGAAGTCAGTCAGTCTTGGTCCAATCCTAGCTTTGACCCTGTCATGCTATGAGACTCTGGATAAGTCATTTCACCTCTCTAAACCTGTTTCCTTATCTGTAAAATGCAAATTACAACTGGACAAGAATTAAACGAATGCATATAGAGCAAGTAGAGATGCCTAGCATAGAGCAGGTGATTTAAGAATGGTAGCTGCTATTTGCATATTAAATGAGATCAAACTGCACAAAATCTCACTTTTTAGGGGAAATACAAGGCTCTTGCTTGGAGGTCCACTGTGCTCTGGAAGACTGAGTTCTAAGCTCCTCACTGGTTTTGAGAGTGGAACATGATTAACCATGTTCTCTGGTGGTTTCTTTGTGAAAGGGTAGCAGAGCCTAACTGAATACTCCAGAGCCCACACCTTGAATTTTCGTATTTAGTTTTACCCAGCAAGTAAGCAGAGAAAAGAAGAGTAAAGAGCCCCCCTTCAACCATGTACTCCAGCTGCATGCTCAGTTATAAACAAAGAAACCTAGAACCTACAGTCATTCTCTCATAGTGAGCCCAGAATTTACTAAAGCCAGCACTAGCCGTGGCTGACAGGATACCATGACAGCAAGTTACCAACCAGGCGCAGTCACGAAGCCCGCCTACAGACAAATGCCGCTTGGGGCACCATTCCATGGGTGATTTCCTAGCTTTATTAAAATCACATCAATGCAGTAGCACTTTTCATCTGTCGTGTAAACGGTTTTTATGAAACAGTTTGGCAAAACACATGGCATGTGACTGTACCACTACAAATGTGTTCACAGACCCATCCAGAAACATGGCAATGACCTGATCATGTGAGTATTCCTGTAAGAGTAGGAAAATAAACCTAATCTTTGTAAAGACTTACTGGTGCCCCTACTGGAGTTGAATATTGAGTCTTTTCCAAAGACACTTCCATTTCCATTGCAGAAGAAGCAAGAATTGTTCTCAAACCACCACCAAATAATCACACAGTATTTGATGGCTCAGCCTATTTTTTAATCTTCTATGAACTCTGCAGAATTATACCTGGTCCTTATAACATGATGATTTGGGACAATGAATACAGTGAATAAATACAACCTTCTGGTATAGCAATTTAAGCATCACAGAGTGAGTAAACACTGCAGAGTGAATCCTAACACTTGAAACAGAATCTTCCAGAGTCCAGAAATCCACCTGACTGCCAAGAATAATACTTCCGTGGTTCAAGCAATACCCGTACCCAGAGGGGCTTCCACAGACATAAACCACATGAATTACTGCATATTGGGTAAAATAGAAAAAACAGACATGTATGAGCGAATAGTTTGCAGACATCTTAAAAGTACTCATAAATATGCAATTTACAAATACAGACAGAATAAGGGAGGCTTTAGGAATACACAGCATCTATGTTTAAATTGCTTAATTATATTTTCTTCTACAGGTTTTCCTCATCCTATCTGATTTTTATTGGGGATAGATGGGGGAGATACATGGCTCTCTAAAACAAAACCAGTCTCACTGAAAGAAGCTTTATGATGGGAACTAATATATGTGAGATTCTGATTTCAGGATAAGGTAGAAATTAAATTACTTAGTGTCAGAGATCAAAATTGTATCAATTAGATATCAAAGAAAAGCTTTCAATTTACCAGGCTACACTGAAGCAAGGTTTGTTAGATCCTCTAGCTATAGAACAAATGTATAGTCTTCTATGCTTTTCACACATGATTTCTATTTCATCTCTGATGTAAAACACGGTGCCCCACATCATGCCACAAAGAAAGGGTCAGTTTAAGCTAGTTTAAGTAAAACACCAGGCAGCTGCTAACAGAGACAGGTCACGGCTGGGGAGGGGCACAGCACATTCAGCTCGCTATGTTTCCCTCCAGAAGAATGTCAATAAAAACCACGGCCAAATGAGGTATTTGAAGAGAAAGAAAAGAGCAAGTCCTGCTATGCCGTGAACCACTGGGTTCACCCAACAGCGCCAGTCAGACAAGTTGGCAAATGGGAGCCCCGCCAAATCTAGAGCCAACAACTTAAAGAAATGTGTCTTCCTCCCTCAACGTCCTGGGGTAGGAACCGGTCCCACATTTACAAACGCTGTTTCTGGGACCAATAGCAATTTATTTTGATAGAACCACTGGACTTTTTTTTTCTTGAGTTCTCAACAAAGGAGCCATATTAGGAAATAATCTCGCAAAAAGCAAAGTGCCCCCTCCCCCCTTCCCCACGATCGATGCACACACGCCCGTGCACGCTGACACGCACAGACACACAGCCGTGCACAATGGCCAGCGCGCGCACTCGCGCGGGTCCGCGCGGCCGCCCGAGAGCCCTGCGGACGGAAGGCCCGGCTCCAGCCCGGCCCCAAGCGCCGGGGCAGGGGGCCCCAAGCGCCGGGGCAGGGGGCCCCCCGCGGCCGACCGCCCGGGAACCAGCTGCTGGGCGGTTGTGCTGGGGATGCTCGCCCCCCAGCGGGGCCCTGGGGAAGCGGCTGCCAGCGTCTGGGAGCCTGTTAACCCCTTAGGGAAGTAGGTGCGTCCTGCGGGGCCAGGGGAATAGGTGAGGGATGCAACCCCAAATGGCCCCCCAGAGATGGGGCGCCACCGAGTCCTCGGACACTGGCAGCTCTTGGCTAGGTCCTGCAAAGCTCACCCTATCGCTGGTTCCATGGGGCTCTTAAAGCAAACCGGGTGTCTCTGAGCTGTCACCCCTGAGAGTCCAGGCATACCAAGAGGGAAGAACTTACGAGGGCAGTGGGCGCAGACCAGACTTGGTAACGCATCCCTGGGGCCCTGGCGCAAGTCTCCAAGGGCACGCAGCTGCGTGGACTGGACGGCCCAGCAAACTACGGAGGGACCCAAGCGCAACCGCTCCCTGTCACCCTTCCCCGGGCAGGGCGTCAGGGCCCGTCTCCACTCCGGGACACTTACCTTCTTCCGGGGCTGCCATTTCATCATATTTGTACAGCCGGTAGGTGGAACATCAAGATGCTGGCTGGGGGCTGGGGGCAGGCGCAGGGCAGCGGCGACTGCAAGTCATGCTGCCTTCCTCCCACCGCTAATTCTTTCCCATATTCACTGCGAAGGGAAAAAACCCAGGAGAGCCCAGTCTTTTCGCCTTCAGTTCAATGAAAAGTATCCCCAAACCACGAACACACTTCCCACCAGGCTAGGAAGTCCCAGCAGCGACCCGCGTGCTCCTGCCCGAGCGGGGCATTTTTTCCCCCAGGCCAGCGCCTGCAAAAGGAGCCTGCGGCAGGGGGTCTCAGCCCGCGGCGGAGACCCTCCCTCACAGTAGAGGCTGAGAACGCAAGCTGCCGCAGAAGCCCAGCCGGGTTCCTGCCATCCAAACCCCTTTGGCGAATTCTCCTCTTCTCAAAAAAAGATTAGACAAGCCATCAAACCCTCACGCGCAGCCTGGAGCACTTCCCAAAATTCTGGGTGTATTTCTCGTTTGTAAAATTTAGCAAAGAAAATTCCAAAGATCTGTAATCAGAGCTTCTTTACGCTGTTTTCTCTTTCTTCTTGGATAACTTGGGGAAAGGAGCTGCTCTTCCCAAAATGCCTACCTTCCCTGAACACTGTAAATAGGAAAACTTGGTTTGTGTGTTTAGATTTTTTTTTTTTAATTCCCAAGAACCTTCGTGGGGAAAGGCTGGAAGGAAATCCTGCAAGAACCCAACTCCACAGCTCAGTCTGCACTAATGACTTCCTTCCCTTCAGTGGGAGCGCAGCCTGCCCAGCTCCAGCCACACAGAACAAACAGTTTCTGGGTCTTAGTGCCACGACATCTGCTCCAAAGTAAAAAAGTAAAGCACAGTTTCAGAGGCACCTCACAGCTCCTGAAGAATCGGACCCAGGAGAGACCCACAAAATCAGGAAACCCTTTCAAAGGACTCCTTAGATTTGTGAGTTACAACAAGAGAAAAAAAAAAAGAATTAAAAAGGGCTCTAGACCAAAAAACTACACAATCTTAATGTGTGATTTGAAGAAAAAAGTTTGAGGTATCTGACAAGATAAAACAAAAATTTAATCCAGAATAGACTCTGGTTCTCTAAATTCAGCACTAATTTTTTTACGATAAAAAAAATTGCTGTGGATATTTCATTCATCTTCTGTAAATGACTTCATCCTATTAAAGGAGATATATCTCCAAACACAAAATTCTATGTAATTCTACTATGTTTCATCCAAGACGTCTATCAATTCCTATCCGGCCATGAGTCTATTTTGATAGATGGACATATAAAGGGTAGTGCATAAGCTACTAGAATGGTAAGTGATGTATTCTGAGTGCAATGTTTCCAACAATGTTTAACTAATTACTCTCAGAGTTTTATATGTATTGGAGGATTGGCTGATGTGGATGATTATATGTAGATAGGACAATAACTGTATCAGATCATAAATGTCATACAATGCCCAAAACAGTTCATTGAAACAGGTTACTTTTGAGATCTTTTCTAAGCCTAAGAGCCTGAAATTCAGTGATGAAAGCATTATGGTTTTAATAATAATAATTTAATAATTGTAGCTGAGTGAATAGGTACTATTTCTTAAGCTACTACTCTACTCCAACACCTGTGCCTACATCATTATCTCACAGTACTTCAAGGAAGGTCTTATTGTTCTGTTTCCCAGACGTGGACACTGAGATTCAGGGAGGTCCCTTGCTCAGCCAAGACCACAAAACATAGCAGGTGGTGGGCCTGGGACTCAGACCCATGATGGCCTGCCTCCAGAGCCGATACCCTTTCCATGATGTGCATCAGTCTTCCCTCTCATCTTGATAAAACTATTAAGTGCCTATGAATTAAGTACCTATTATTTGCCAGTCCCTGTTCCGGGCACTAGAAATATTAAGAAACTGTCTCTGCTCTTGAAATTACATACAGCAGGCAGCATCACAAATAATACCAATACTCTGTATATGTTCTAACATATCCAAATCATTCTGCACAGCTTGACTTACATATCCTACCTACAGCATGGATGGGTCAGTAAAGTGAAACCAAATTCATCCACCCCACAATCAGTTTCTCTTCCCAGCTTTCCCTTATCTGTCCTTAGCACTGTTACTCTTCCATGATCACAAACCTAAAACTTAACATCATTCCTTACATCTGTCACCAAGTCCTTTCACTTCTTTCTTAGACATTGCTTCCAAATTCCCACTGCTGACTTCTGAGGCCAGAACCTCACAAAATAAACATACATTGAGTACCAAGTAGGTGCAAGCATCACACAGGACAGAAAGGTATAACTAAGTCCCCATCCTAGAAGAAGTTACAAAGAAATCAGGACAGAAGAGAAGACCTACAAGAAGACACCAGGCATTGCCTTAGTCAGTTAGGCGACAAGTTACGTGGTCAATAAGTGTTCTAGGAGTTAGAAGGAGAAATCACTGTAAACAGAGATGGTCAAGGAAGGTTTCATAAAGGAATGTGAAGTAAAACTTCAGAGGAGATACAACTCATTCCAGAGCCAAAGCCAAGGTGATTACCAAGGCCAGTAATATCCTTCAGCATCCGGACCCCTCTACCTTTCGGACCTCATCTCTTACCCTTCTCCCACTCCCTTTCTCAGTCCCTGCCATCCTGGCCAGCACACTGTTCCTTTAACATGTCAAGCACATGCTTACTGCACGCTCTGCCTGCATCACTCTTGGTCCAGGGAGCCCCATGGCTACCCCCCTCAGCTCCTGCAGCCCTCTGTCCAAATACCATATTAGAAAGGCTGTCGGGCACCACCCCTTCTAAAATAATAGCACCATGACCCACACAGTGTTAGTTTCCGTCTTCCTTACCCTGCTACATTCACTTCATAGCCCTTAGGATATATATTTTATTTATTTAGACTTATTCATCCCCCAAAAAACATAAATTCAAAGGGAGCAAGGACTCTGTTGTAACACTAACACCCCATGAACAGTGCCTGACACAACAAGCAATCAATAAATATTTGTTGAATGAAACAATAAAAGAGAGAAAATAGGAGAATAGTGTGAGCGAAAGAGGCAAGCATATGTAAGGTATATTAAAGATGCAGAATACTGACCTGCCTGAACTATAAGCCTTAAGTATGAGAATGTCAGAGGCCAAGCCTTTGTCTTGTTCGGTTCTGTGGTACCCAGTGCCCACAAGAGTGCCTGGCACAGCAGAGGTGCTCAATATTTAGGGAATGAAAGAATGAATGGTGGGGGCAGGGGATGAATGGCGAATGAGTGTCATTCCATTCTATTCTATACAAAGTAAAAGACACTTTGTCAAGGTATGTTGGAACCAAATGGTAGGGAACATTTAAGGCAAAGAAATTTGGACTTCAACCTGTAGAATGCAAGGTATTGAAGGTACTAATAGGAGGCAAAGGGCATTTTTAAGCAAGCTAAGATATAACAAAATATTAACTATGACTTTATGAGGCTGTTTTTCATATAAGCATTTAGATTTTTTTAAACTATGTGCATGATTAAAATGCTTATTATGACCATTTGACAAATATTAAAACTGAAATGCACAGAGCATAAGCAACCTGCTAAATGCCATACAAGTCAATGGCAATGGAAGAGCTAGAACCCAGGGTTTATAAACCAATGCCTAAATGTGAGGGGCAGGAAACTACAATTGCCTTGGGGTCAAGAGAAAAGTCTGTACTTTCTATGCTCCCTCTAACTTGCTTTATAACAAAACTTTCAAGTTTTAAGGCAAGGCAGGTGACATGAATAAGTGAAACAGAGTCAGGTATAAGACAAAAGGGAATTATGAGGATTATAAACCTGGAGATTATGAATCATTGAAAAGAGGTAGCTGTTGTGTAACTTTTGTCAATTGATGTCATGCAATAATATCAGTCCAATGTTTCAGATCCTCTAAATTTTCATGTGAAGCTAAAAATTTCCTGATTTTTAACTGTTTGCTCAAAAAATTTATTTACTTTAAAGCATCTTTGCAGGCCAAACAAAACATGCTGGTAGGTCTAAATTCCATCTGTAAGTCATAATTTGTGACTGCTGACTTAACCCACTCAAGGCTTCACTTTCCCATATGTATATTAAGGGACCTAGTGGTTCCTAATCTGTGGGGTGGTTTTCAAAAGGCATCTGTGAATCCATATGCATACCATGCATGGTCTGTGGACTAAAGAGCAATTTCCCATGCTCAGCTGTTGTTGGACTTAATAAAAGACAAATTTATTTAAATTGGGGGATAGGGATCTGAAAACAGTGGGTTGTATTAGGAAAGGAGATAGAAAAAATGTTTCCATAGAAAGACAGAATCAGATCAATCTAAAACTTTAAAGTAATACAAGGCTTTAAAGTGGTTTTCAATTTTTTAGGTATATTCCCTTTGTGTTACTTATTTGTATGGCATTTCTTTCCTTGCTGTCTGGTGAGTGTTTTAGCTTTCCTTTCATCGAATAGGTACCACTCGAAAGATTACCTAGAAGCTTTTAAATACCAATACTACTTTAAATCACCTTATTTTTTTTCTTCTGTCTTTACTTATTTATTTTGCTTAATCCAAATTGAATCAGTAATTATATCTGAAATATTTATAGAATTACTGTTATACCAATATACTTTCTCCATTAGGAATTATTTATATAGAGCAACCAAGCTAACACAGTTCAAAGTATTATAATTTAGCTTACCGTTTCAAAGATCCAATATCAAACAATAAGAACACAATTTCTCAGACCCTAGGCTATTGAAAGGCATTTTTATAATGCCTTCATTTTTTAACAGAGCACTTTGCAAATCACTTTCCTAAAAGCACATACTCGAAAACAGTCTATGAAAACAGTATTTTCCTCAATAACTACTTGTCTACTTAAATCTGAACAAAAGCAAGAAAGAGGAAATGAATGGAGAAAACACACCTTTTTCCATTGTTGTGAATTTCTTCAAGATTTCCTAAGGAGTAACATGTCTGACATTGATCTCAGGGTAGGTGCCTAAAAATGCTAGCCTCATACTTACTTGTATTTATTGTGTTTTAGAAATAGAATATTAAACTCAATGTGAAACAGTATTTGGAAGATACATTAATTTTCCTAAAGACCTCTAAATTATTTTCAAGTAGCTAAAAGAGAATAATAGGAAAGTAAATGGACAATGGTGGAAGTATATTTGAAACCAAAAAATTTTGCCTCATTAGTGACATTTCATACAATTGGTTGCTTTCAGAATATAAAGGCCTTGCTTTGCTAAAAAAAAAAAAAGAAACCTAAATTAACATGCTACAGTAAAAATTCTGCCACACAGCCAGGTTGATGCAGGACCAGGCTCCCATTTCTCAGGAAGGAAACTGCTCCACAGCAATGAGAGGATCACTGCTGACCTTACCCACCTCACTTCCTTCCACTGTCAGGCACAGAGGGCTGAAACCCAATCCTGTAAATTCAACACACATTGACTGTACTCATTATATACAAGGGGCCGTACTAGGCATTGTGAGAGAGGACAAACATAGATCACACGTTTTTGCCCTTGAGGAGATAGCAGTCTGGTGGACACTGAAAGAAAAGACAAATACACAGCTAATAAAAGTAACAAAACAATAGCAGCTAACACTTTGATCTTGCTATTTGAATGATTCTTAAGAGCTCAAACTCTTAGTACAATCTCAGTGCTGAAAGAATGGAATAACTAATTCATATTCTCTTATTAAAACTATGGAAGCCCTAAAGAGTAATTAATTCTTGCTGTGGTAACTGAGAAAGATTTTATAGAAAGATGGCACAGTATCTTTTCAACAAGCAGAGAAAGGGTCTGGGAAGAAGTATTCCACATCGAATCAGACAAAACATGGAGGTATGAAAACGTGGGCCACATGAGCAAGTCATCTAATAGATCTGAAACATGTAATGCAAGGCAAGGAGTGAAGATTAGAGGGCTGTCAATGCCATACTAGTAACTATCATTTATTGAGAATGTGCCAATCATTGAAGTATTTTATGTACTTTCTTATTTCCTTGATTCTTCCTAACACCTTTATGAGGAGGAACTCTGATTATGTCCATTTTACAGAAGAGGAAATTAAGGCTAAAGCATTAAGTAAATTCCTAAAGTATCATGGCTTGAAAGTTATTGAAAAAAGTTGTCAGACTCTAAAGCTTTGTTCTTGACTCCTGACTTAGAACATACTGATAAGCGGTGCAGGATTTTAATCAAGGTATTGGCAAGTGTATTTGAGTTTTACACTAACTCTGAAGTACTGTGAAGGACAGGAAGAACAGGGGGGAAATAACAAAGACAGGAAGGCCAAATAGTCTCTGTTACAACAGATTGGTAAGGGACGAAGAGGCCCTGAATTAGATCAGCAGAAACAGAAAAAGCACCTCCTGGAGAGACATTTCACAAGTAAAACAGGTCCTAAGAACCTGTTACATGTGAGGGAAGGATTTAAAGATGACCCGAAATATTTCATCATCTTTTAAAAAAAGAGACTCTCGACTAACTGAGACATGGATCACAGAAAGAACAGGTGGATACCGATTTCAGTTTGTTACTTACAGAGTCTGAGGTAGTGATCCAGGATACGAGAGGGAGGTGGAGCTGGTGGGTTGGAGGTATGGTCTGGAGTTAAAGTCTTGAGTTAAGGATCTGTATCTATAGGTATAGCTATAAAGAGACTTGGGAGTCATTTACATAGTGATAATACATATAAAGCTTTCAGTTAAAAAAAAAAAAAGATTTCCCAAGGGATGGAGTTTGGAGCTAGGAAGGTAAAAAAAAGAAGAGAGAGAGACAGAGGGAGAGAGAGAATGAACAGAACAGAAATGAATCTCGAGCAATGCTATACTTCTAAACACAACATAATTAGCTGCCAAGTTGGGATGGGTGACACACCTATCCAGTTTCCTGAGGCAGCAATTTTTATTCGGCCGTACTGCCTCGCTGAAACCTCAAGTCCACCGTATACTTGCTGGGTGGCCTTACTTCGTTTTTCTGCACCTCAATTTCCAACTCCATAAAATGGAGATAATAATAGCACTTACATAAATGGTGGCTGAAAGGGTTAAACTATATGTAATTACACACGCATATAATGCTGTATGTTTAGTATAGTTGCTATTGTTTTTCTGTGCTGATCCTGATATTTTTTTCTTCTTTAGACCATTAGATTTTGTGTTGATTATATTTGAAGGGCCACAAACTGCCAAGACATGTTCATGTGTTTCAGTGATGTAATCGTTTTTCTAATGGGACTTCTGCTTCTGTTCAGAACAGAGCAGCTGGCACCAGCTTACTCTCCTGACATAACAAGAAAACCGGATAAAATATAGGACGCGGGCAGCACAGTACTATGAACCTTGACAGAAGCCAAACAAATGCCAAGAGCCCCGTGGTCCCCCTGGCTTTCCGCCGGGACGCACAGTCTGGGCGCAGAGCAGGAAGGGGATTGCCAGCGGAGCGCGATGGTCTGGCTGAATCGAGGAAACCAAGACCAGAATTCGAGGAGGACGAAGAAGCTGGAATGTTCATGGTGGAGAAATGGAAAAGATGAGCTCTGAGGGGGATATGCAGACAAGGTGCTCCAGAAATCAACACAGGGGTCTCCTTGAGTTTTGGCTGAATACAAAGTTGCGCAATGTACAAAGGGTGGAAGTCCACAGGGCTAGGCAAAAGGAAGTTGTAAGCTGAACAACTAACTGCCAGAGCTCCCCGGGACTGCCAGACTGTAAGCTGCAGCCAGGGGTGGGGGGGGAGTAGAGGGGAGAGACCTCAGCAAAGTCATGTCTGTAGGAAGGGGTGAACTAGCCTAAGATATACTTTAACTTTACCCTAATGAAATTTAAAAACAAACCTAGAAAGAAGCAGACAATCTGCAAGTAAGTTAACTACCTCCCAGAACAAAGTTCAACACTCTTTGAAAGAAGACAACATAATCTAGCACTCAGTAAAAAAGTCTGGCATTCAATCATTTCCCAATCATTCTTATTAAAGGATAGGGATGCTAACCTGAAAATACTTTTTCATCTCTTTGGCAAGCAATTAATTAATTTCTCTCATAGGAATGCTCTATTATACAAATTTTCTCATATAAATATATCAGGTCAATTGACTATAATATTTTGGCCTACAATCTTATTACTTCTTTCTCGCAGGTAGCCATAGCCATAGAACACATGTAATTTTGCTGTTATATAATTATCAGTCTGGGAGAAATTTCAGCATCTTATCTTTAGTTAAAATTTATAGAATTTATCTAGAATAGATTCAGTGGTCAGATATTTGGGCCAGAATATGCAGCTTTGGATTCATGACCTTCCTAAGGAAATCCTGCGTGCGCAGTGGTAGTAACTGTGTGTGCATGTGTGTGTGTGTGTGTGTGTGTGTGCATGGATGTGTTTTAATATGTAACTTTTACTTAAGAAAGATGCTTGAACTGGGGGCTTATTAACTTGTGTGTTTCTAATCAAAAGAGGTCATATTTCTCTGGCTATGGTTAAAATAAACATAGGGAAAGTGGATCTTTTCTCAGGAAATGGGCTGTGAGAAAAGAGTCCATAGTGATAAAATACTATTCCTGAGGTCTATTTGGAGGTCCTCTAATGACTTCTCCCTTAATTCTGTAAGTATGAATTTATAGGCAACCAAACAGATTACAATCACAAAACTGATATTTTTTATGGTGGTTGCTGAACTGTCTGGTATCTGAACTCCCACCCTCTGTTTTGGGGAAATTCCCTGTAATCTCAATCTTATTGGAATGTAGAACATCTCTCATGACAGAAACCAGCAAGTTCAGGTAATTACTCCACCCCCACCCCCACCAATAGCTAGGATGGACACACCTAGCCTCAGTTATTGCCAAAAGCTTAAATGTGAAGCAAGTGACACAAAGAATAGTGACAGAATTTACTCTGGCAGTAGCCACAACACCCAGTTACTATGGTCAGCAGGGCCAGTGGAGCTTGTCATGGTGCCAACATCCAGTTCCAGCGGTTGTTTTCCAGCTCTGGCATCCAGGACACAGCAGTTGCTATGGCACCATTATGGCTGAGATCTAAGTACCTTTTGATTAAAATACAGTTGTTTTCCATTACTTGCAGCTAAGAACCCTGGCTGACTCATGCAGAGACATTTGATTTGGCTTATATTGGGGCACAAATTTTTCTTGCATGAACAGATACGTATGTATGCTGGAGAACGCTAAGGCACAGTCTTCTACCCTCTTTTTCTGCCGAAAATTACTCCCTCAGAGATCTTAGCCAGTCCCAAGCCTCTAACTATTATCTCTTAATTAATGACTCCCATATTATGCCTCAAATACCTACCCCTCTACTGAGGTCAACACTTGTATAAATAAGTGCTTACTCAACAACTTCACTAAGATGTCCAACAGGTATCTGACTTACAACAAAACTCTTGATTTTTCCCCCCAAAATCTGATCCTTCTTCAGTTGTATCTCAATCAATGGCATCTCTATTCATCCAGCAGCTCAGAACAAAAACTTCAGTTACCTTTGATTCCTCTCCTGTCCTCACCCTCAACATCTAGTACATTAGCAAGTCCTCAGCTCTCTGCCACAAATTCTAATCCCAATTCTGCCATTTCTCATCACCTCTCCCCTTCTTCTTTAGCCACAGATGTCATAAATATCAACTGGACTACTATGCTAGTTCCCACTTTGCTTCCTGTAATTCACTCTCTCCATGTAGCCAGAAAGATCTTTTTATAACATAAATCAGATCATGCATTTCTCCTGTTTAAAACTCACTTAAGGCTCTCCTTGCACAAAGAATAAAATACAAAGCCTTTACTCTGGCCTAAAACGCCCTACATAATCTAGCTTCTACCTTTCACACTCATCTCTTACCACACTTTTCCCCAACTGTGTGGCAGCCAGAACTGCCTTCTATACTGCATGACCTTAGTGGCCACAGTTATGTCTCTTTCTCCAGAATAAGTATTTCCTTCTCAATATTCAAATAGCAAATCCTCAGGAAGGCATTCTGATCAAAATGAACTTCCCTTCCCACATTTGCTATATATTCTCTTATCCTGCTTTCTTTTCTTCAGACCGCGTTATTACCATTTAAAATTGCTTTATTTACTCATTTGCTCTCTCTGTCACCCAACATACTATGGAGAGATATCTGTATTTTATACCACTGTAAGTCCAACACTTAAAACAGCTCCCAGCACATACTGGGTACTCATTAAATATTTGTTGAATGAATGAGTGAATTTAATGTTTGTTATAATATTGTATTAGAATTTCCTTTTGTAATGAAATACCTTCAGTTATATTCTCCCAAGTGACAAAAAAGGACCATTCCCCTTAAATCTGTATTACACCCAGGCCTAAGTCTGAAGATATTCAGTTGAAAGAAATAGAAGCCTCTGAAGAATAAGCAATAATTACTCTAAAAAATAATTATTGTCCAATCATGTTTTTTACTGCAATAATTCCAATACTATCACTTTCTATTTTCATTTGTATTAGGGAGAATCACACATTACCCTAAAATGGGTAGATAAAATGATCTTTAGATAGTTTAATAAATAAATTAAAAACACTTTGAAATCCTTAGATGAAGTACAAATCACTTGTCAAAAGTACAATCTCATTTGTCAAAACATGAAAATGAAAAAAGAGAAGGCACAGAAATAACAGGCTCAGAGCTGCCAAACTGACAGGCTGTCTTAAGTGAGACAGTCAAAACATTCATATGCTAATTTTTAAAAGCACTGTCTATCTGGCCATCCATACAAAAACAGGAGGGTTTTCTTTCTATTTCAAAAGTATATGAGTGGATCAGACAGTGGACACTCTGATTACCAAATTAACAACAGCAATTAAGACCATGAAAATTTTTCCATTTAAGTTCTGAATGCACAAATAAGACAATTACTAAACTGACCTGCATGGGAGGTAATGAAGAAAATCCAACCCCCACAAAAATAATCTCATTAATTATATCATTTAATATAGTTGTTGGCAGCCTTCTGCATATAGAACACAGAGCAAAATGTGACTTTCCAAGTTAGTGGCTGGGGTTAGCTCTATATTGAAAATGGTAAAAATAGAAGAGCCAAAACCTACCGAAATAGGTTAAAGGTTTAATCAAAAAGTACAAATATTATTTTTTAATTATTTTCCTTTTAATTTAGTATCTTAAAGGGTTTTCTAGTTCACGTTTCTCCTGAGCATTCCTCCCTCTTGCAACACTAATAATTCTAAACAAAAGAGCATCTCCTTAAAGTGTTGCTTTCATCTGGTTGATAAATTAGCCATTACATTTACACTCTCATATATCATCCTGCTTTTGGGGTGTGAAATCCAGTCTAGCAATAAAACTGAAGTTTTGCTCAAATTTACTTTGATAAGAAGGCTGGTGTTTCTAGACTTGGATTCTGATATTCAGCTAAAAAAATACAGTGGCCACATATTGTATGATTCCATTTATGTGAAATGTCCAGAACAGGCACATCCATAGAGACGGAGCCGATTAGGAGTTGCCGGGGACTGGGGGTGGGGGAATGTAGAGCGGCTTCTAACGGGCGCACGGTGTCTTCTGGGGAGATGAAAATGTTCTGCAACTGGACAGTGGCTGCACATCGTGGTGAACAGAAGAAAACCAATCAATTGTACACTTTAAAGGGGTGAATTTTATGGTATGTGAATTATATCACAATGAAGTTATTTAAAAAATGTGGCCAGCTTGCCCCAATACACCAACAAATTATGTTAATACACAATTCTCGTTAAAGTTTTTCTCTCATAAATTTTTAAAAACTTTGACATGAGCTATCTATCATTCATCTTCTAGCACCAGATAACAAAAATAAATAATTATCAAACTATTATCAGCATGAAAAGTTGAGAAAAACAGATCAATATTCTTAGCTGAATGGGTTATTTTATTCCTGGACATGTGCTGATGATATAAATTTATTGTAAGTATATAGCACAGAATCACTTTCTGTAATTATTATGACTATAGCACATTTGAAAGACATAGTAAAATATGCCAATATTTCATAGCATTTTACTAAGAACACCATGGCTCTATATGGTGTCTTGTTTAGACATATGAGAGCCAATGAAACAGAACAAGGTAATAAAGCCAAATAAAGATTAATCTAACCTTTATAACAACATATGCTAGCCTAACATATCTGATCTATGACAACAAACTCAAAAAAACTAACAACCTGTGCACAAACCTTTTCTCAACCCCCCCACCCACAAAACAAGTAGGTGAAAAGGTTATTTCTTATAATCCTCATCAATTTTAGCACTATCACTTCAAAGATAAAATTTTTAAATTCTAATCCAAAACACAGTGACAATTCTATATGTATAAACCAGTTCTACCTTAAAAACATACATTTAAAAAAAACCTCTCCTTCCTAAAGCACAGTCACATCTTAATGACAAGTAACAGCCACAATTTTCTTATCTGAACATCCAAAATCATGTTGTCCATAGACATTTCTAGCTTATCAGTTATTCTTATATAGATGAGTTTTACATTGTTATAATAATCAAATCAAATAGTATCATACTGGTTTAATTATTGCTTTTTTAAAAGTATGGTTTATTATGTCATAGGATTAATCAACTTTCTGTAGCTTTATTCAAAATAATCAAAATAAAATTTGATATTCTAACCTATTTTCTTCCACATAAATTATTAATCATGCCAAATTTTGAGAAAAATTTGGTTGATATTTTTCCTGTTTTCATTATATAAAATCATACATAGTTCTTATTCACATTATTCTTGAGTAATTTTTGCTGTGATCAATGTGTTTCTTTTATCCCACCATATTTCCTAACCTCAGTGGAAATACTTATTTTACTGAACTCCTATTTTTTCTAGTATCTTAGTCAACTTACTTGGACTTGCTAGGTATAAAATACATTTACTGTAAATACTTTCACCTTAATTTTATACAAAACTCTGTTTAAAAGTTTTACCTCAAAAAGCTTAGGGTACAGTTCAAAATAATAAAGTACATTTAAATGAATAAGAAAGCCATGTCTGAGAATTTCTAGAGATAAATAAATAAAACAAGGTAATAAATTCATCCAGAAAGAAACACAAATCTAAGAAAGCAGATTTTAGCTTGAAGGTAATATGGACTTCATTTCAAATTTATATCTAAACACCACTCTGAAATGGGTGAGACAATTTGAAGAGTTCCAGATGTATCTAAGCTTATTTTTCAGCAACTTTCTCAATAATCTCCTCTGAAACAGAAGTTCTAGTACAAACCAGGATTTGGGAAAGACAAAAACATCAAATATGTTCCTGAATAAGAGGCTTATTAATCCTTATTTACCAGAATAATAGCATCATGCATCCCAGTAAAAGACTATTGTAGACAACATCCAAAGCCCAAAGGTCTCGCACTGACAGAAGGGGTGGGAATGGTGAGTGATTTGGTTTGGGAGTTCTATATTCCTACTCCAAAGATCCTAATCTTGTTTTCTCATAGAAACCCTGAAGAAGGTGAATAGAACCTGACAGAAACTGCCTTGCTCTCCAATCTCTCTCTCCAAACAGGATTAAAGTGCCACCTGCTTCCCTCTTCCAGATCAGGCCCACCCGTAATCTAAGACCAGTTCCTGCTTTTTGCAGAAATATATTAGCAGTGTCTTTTCTTTGTTGTTACTGCTATTGCTCCATATTAACACTGCCTTTGTCCTCAGTCTCCTGAGCTGAGCCCTGACTCCTTGGGGGCCCACTCCTTATATTCAAGTTTTTTATTCCTTATTTCTGAATACCCAGAAACCCACTGCCTCTCTCTTGCCCTCAAGAACACCTTGACACCTGACCTACTATCTGACTCTGATCTTTGGTATGTGTCTCCTATTCTGGATTGTCCTCTGCTCTCAGATACCTCAGGCTTGGCCGTGACTATCAGTTTCAAGGCTGTCCTTTTAGGAAACGTTGCTAACTGAGAAAGAATTTGAAGGTGAAATTTGAACATGTACATTGAGAAAAAAGGATATAAACAAATAAGACATTTACAAATGGCTAAGTTGGATGGAGAAGACAAGTAGTGACTCTATAGCATCTTGCTATGCTGACAGACAGGGGCTGCAATGAGTGTGGGGGCAGGGGGGCACCTGGTAATATGGGTGAATGTTGAAACCACAATGTTGCTCATGTGAAACCTTCGTAAGATTGTATATCAATGGTACCTTCATTAAAAAATGGCTAAGTTAGTAAATTTTAAGTTATGTATATTTTACAACAATAAAAAAAATGTTGAAAATAAACCAAAACAAATAATAGAAGAGAACCTCAGAGTCTATAGGAAAAGAATAGCTATTTGGTGATAGTCTCAAAGAGAAGCAACTAGGATTATCGGGACAAAAGTTGAATAAATGAAAGGAGCCAGGTCAGAACTGAAGTGTATTAACAGGAATGTTCTGGTATCAGGATGCCTGAATCCAGAAATAAAGTCACGGGCAAAGACTGATGATGGTGAGATACTTTTTTGTTTAGCTAGTTTTAATTATGAAGTTAAAATACATTGTGGTAAAAACGCAATCAGACAGAAGAGCATAAAATAAAAATTTAAGCTCATCCTCACATTACTGCCTAAACTCTCCTATGTATACACATTTTTTCCAACTCATATAATACTTTGTATACAGACCTGCAACTTGCTTTTCTACCTAAAAGAATATCTAGGATCTATAAGAATATCTCATAAGCTACCTTCTCTTATTATAAATGGCTACATTATATTCAAAATACAGTAACTGAATTGGCCCATTGGTAGGATCTGGTCACCTACGGTCCGCACCTTGCAGAGTATCGGGCACAATCCCAGGCTTGTTTTTCACTGTGGTTTCTTTGTGTACTGTCATTATCTCATTTTCTGCCTAAAACTTTGTTAAAAGCAGGATCTCTATCATTTCTTCTTTATATCTCCAGTACCTACAGTGGTGCTTAATAAATAATAATGCTAAATACTTACTTTGTTGAATGAATGAATGATCACTGCCTTATCCAAAGATAAATGGCTAGTAAGTGGCAGAAAGAGCATTTCAATTCTCAGTTCAGCTCTCTTTCCATTGGACCAAAGGATGCTACTGAGCCTACCTTAAAAATGGATAAACAAAATGCCCTACTATCTACAGTATCAAGTCCAAATATTTTCCTTGGTTTTTGAGGGAATAATTTGGGCCTATCTTTTATTGCCAACCCTATGCTCCTTGACTTTATAATCAGGTCACCCCAGTCCATAACTAGTAGTCTCGTCTCTGTCCTTCCCACCAGTTCTGCTGACCCCCATCCAGATCAAGCCATAATCTGTTGCCCCATTCTGGAACTCACTCTCTTCTCATGTTCTGCCACCCCAGTCACAGCCGTCATTCACCACGCAGCTCGAATCAATATCGTCTCATCTCTAAACCCACGTTATAACTTCACTAAGGGTACATAGTGTACTATTAATTATTCTCTGGTTGTTGCGTACTTGTTAGTATTTCCTATCCTATTACCTCTTGAAGGTAGGAACTGTATTTTAACAGTAACGTAATTGCTACAATTCATTGAGCAACTGTGATATATTGTATTATTTGTTCAAAATATTCACTGTTCTTCTCTACCTGACCCATCCAAAAGGATTACCTCCCTTCGGGGATGAGCATACGTCCGGCTTCAGTGATGTCAGACTTGGCCACAAGACTACCTTTGGCCAATAAATTGTGAATAGAAGTGGTACATACCACATCTGAACAGAATTTTAAGAGCTATTACATGGTTCCACATGCTCCTTTTCCCTCTGCCATGAGACTGGCATGTGTCAGATAGGGGCTGAGCCCAGCTTGGGTCTTGGCTGCAACTGACCTGCAGCCAAGGTGAATAAACAACAATGTAAGTAAGAACTAAACCTTTGTACTTGTAAGCCAGTGACATTTAGGAACTGTTACTCCAACATAATATAACATAAGCTAATACTCCCCAAATAAATACTCTTACTGCTGCTGCTTTCCCCATGTGCACCTTTCCAGTCTATACAATAACAACATTAGAAACTCCAAGCAGTTACCTGAATAGTCCTATGGCTCTCCCCAGCCCTAGTCACAGGGGGGCTGAGGGCTTCCAAGAGAATTAGTCATAAAGATTGAGAGTACCTGTGGCAAGAGAAAACTGTCATCTCATCCCCCATTTGGATAATCAGTTGTTTGGGTGGTGGTAGAACCCACGTCAGTGGGTCCCACCAGGCCCAAGAATTTCCATGTCCAATAAATTGCCAGCTCATGTGGACCCTGCTGGTCTAGGGGCTACACTTTGGTAGCTACTGAATTAGGCAATGAATGGTTTACCTGCCTTGGTAATTTAAGAAACTAGCAGAAAGAGGGCAACAGTAGAACCGCTTAAACTCCCACTGCGGGCATGACAAAGATGCAAGTATTTTCAAAATCTAGATGCCACAGAAGACGGCTTGGGACACTCTGCAGATCTCCCACCCAAGGGTACTGCCTGGAAGCAAGGGGATTGCGGCAGTAGGCGCTTTAGAGTGTCCACTAGAGGTAAACTCTGAGAGGCTGGGAGGGGCAGAACTAGAACTCAGTCCCTCACATTAAGAAACTACAATGGAGATGGCTCCTAAAGGATCCTCCAAAATATTCACACACGATTCCACAAGAGATCTAGCATTTGGACACCTGCCAATGCTGACCAGAGACACTGCAACAATCAACAGTGAAGGAGCTACAACTGCACAGTAAAGGGAAGACACATTTCAGCCTTTCCGTCTCCCTCCCTGTAATACACTGGAAGACCTAGAGATTCAAGAAAGATGGGGAAGAAAAGTTTTCCTGGTGAAACCTGGGCCACAAGCTCTCATAAAGGGGGAGGGAAGAAATTTAAATTGGATATAATGCTGGAGTTTTAAATTAGACCAGAATGAATTTTTTAGTACCCAGAAGCACACAGAAAGTTAAGGAATCTGGAATCTGTCCAGAAAGAGGGATTTGGCAGAGCATGATTGAAGGAAGTGATTTTAGGAAGATAAAGCTGTATCATCTTTGTACCCCCTATCACTGGTGAGGGGTATCACAGATGCTAATTCACCATATCGGCACCTCCATTTTCCATATCTTTTATAATCTCTTGATGATGCTTACTTTTCCATTTTCTTTAGAAAAGGGTTTTCCTATCTATGAAAAAGACTTAATTAGAGTGTGATAAGATTCTATTGGTCTTCACTTGCTCATTTCAGAAGGGAAAAAAATCCTCAGACTTGTGTCTTCTTTAGAATAGGATTTGAAATGACATACTCTCTTTCCCTCTCAGTATCAGATTTGTATTTTATCTCCACTTCATTCTCAGTCTTGGAAGAGATGATACTTACCCTTTCAGGGTGACCCTCCCAGGATTTTCACATCCACCTAACTACAGCATTCTTCACTGATTTAATATCCTCTTCTCAAACAGAAGAAAGCAATACCACTTGGAATTCATTTATATTAAGCTAAATTTCAACTCACAAAAGAACATGAAATGACCTGATATTGTGGTCTTCTGCAGACTTCACACCAGATGCTTTCCATTTTATAGATTCCCCCAAAACTTCAATTTCTTACTGCATTTCTGCACCTCTGTGTCCAGTGATCATATATAATCAGCAGAACTATAAAACATCACTGATTTACATTTTCTGGTTACTGACTTAGATTTACACACTCTGGTTTCTCTCGTTGGGAGAAAACGATTTTCTTCAGCTGTCTTCCTGAAACACACTTATTAGGATGAACTCTACATGTAGGGAACTTCTACGTGCAGGAATACAATAGGTTAAACATAGATAATAATAAAAAAAACAGAAGGTAAAACTTAATTTTTAAAAGCATATATCTAATTCTAGAAATAGTCAATTCCCCAAATTATATAACGGGCTCAAAATAATTCTTACCTTTAGATGACTCTATCAGTCAGGATTAAATTTAGCTGCAGAACTAGATAACTCAAATTAACAGTGGCTTAACCAAGAGAGAAGTTTAATTTTCTCCAATATAAACAAAGCCCAGATAACAGAACTCCAAAGCTGATATATCACCTCTGCTATCATCAAGGATTCATTCCCCTAACTTGCTGGCCCCCATTTTCAACACAGCTTTTAAACTCCAGTGCAAATAACTATTTAAGCACCAGCCATCATATCCAAATTCTAGCCAGTAGGAAGGAAAAAGACATGAAGACACGCCTCCCTATAAAGATGTATCCTAAAAATTGTACTTACATTTTTTATTACAACCCAATAGCCAGAATTTAGTTTTATAATACACTCTAGCTGTGAGGTAGGGAAATATAGCCTTTATTCTGGTGGCCAAAGGTCCAGCTAATAATTGCAGAGTATATTACTACACACCCCAGACAGAAGAAAGGGAAGTAAATGTGGGGAATAGCCAGCAATCTCTGCCACAGTGATGTTCATATTTCATTGTTTCTGAGCACCAGGACTTAAGTTGTGACCTCAGGCAAATCAATTTACATATTCCCACACAAAAGTCTCCCAAAAGAGTATCAGCTACAAAAATGTAAAGAGTAAAAACTTGCAATTATAATATAAATAAATTTGGGGGATCTAGTGTAAAGCAATAATATTGCATTATATACTTGAAAGTTTTCTAAGAGTAGATTTTAAATGTTCTCATCACAAAAAAGAATTGATAGCTATGTGATGTGATAGAGATGTTAGCTAACACTACGGTGGAAATCACTGTGCAGTATATAAATGTCTAGCACAATGTTGTATTTCAATTATATCTCAATAAAGTTGGGGGGCAAAAAAAGAAAGAAAAGTGCTAGAAAATATAGAGTTATACTCAGAATGCTAAGAGAGTCTTAACTTAGAGGGAGCAGTAAATTTACTAAGGATTTTAGGTAGCATTTGAGCAATGAAAGGAAATAAAAAAAAATTACTCTCTCCGTTTCTTCTTTCCCCTTGAGATCCTTTCTCTGCATTGCAGGTACAGACATCAAAAACTTCCACTATAAAGCATTAATGCTGTATAAAATATAGTATACGAAACAAAAGTAATAAATCTAAAGAAATCATACAGAGCACCAGGAATGTGAAATGTGATTTGGCACTAAGACTAGCCAAGAGCAGCACGGTGCGTGATTAATCCTGCATGGCCGCCATTTACATCTCTAATTTGCTCATATAAATGCATTAAGCCAGATGGTTTCAGAGACCAGCACTGCACCCACTCGTGGGTCAGCACCCACATCCTCTGCACTTTATGGGTGCCCAGGCTTTGGCAGTACCCACCCCTCACCCTTCATTAGTTTTCTAGCATAACCCCTATATTCTCATTTTTCCCCACTTTCCGTATCAGCATTCTCACATCCTAAATACCCATACCAAAATCTGCTGTGATCTTGCTAAGTAACATTTTCGGAGGACATGAAGAGGCAACTATCACTTGAACTTAGAACACATTAGTAAGACAGTTTTGGAACTGGAAACTTTATTCTATTTCTGAAAATTTAGCACCTCCCACCAAAACTGGGAGTTGTATATTTTACTAGTATAAATCTTATTCCATCTTTTAAAGAATAATCCACACTAATAACTGGCATCCCTGAAAATTCAATAAAAATTATAAAACCAAGGCTTCTGTTAAATTTTAATAGTGATTTTCAATTATTATAATAATTCTGTACTTATTGATCTGTTGGCATCTAGCTCCAACCAGACACACATCACGTGAGCCTATTCAGTAAGGTAGCTGTGGTAGCAATTCGTTTCTAGACTAACAATGGACTGTTGAATATGGTCATTTTCTTCTATCTCAAGTGCCATCAGTTAATGGGTCCTCAATTAGTCTTCGGTATGGAACTGTCTTCGTAAGAATTATACATGACAACCAGATATAAAATACAGACACGCTTGAAGCATTCACAAGCTTAGAATTTTTTTATATCCTAAAATGAAAGAAATCTTAAAAGATTCCAGAAAAGATGTGTTTAGAGAAATAAGGTACAAAATAAGAATGCTATGAAAATATGGTCACCTGTCCAAAAGGAAAACATCCTCAAAGACTGTAAGCATGATTTGGGAGCAACAGACACACTCCTCTCTGAGAAGCTGAATGGATCCCCAAGGCAAATGTACAGCTGATCTGTAATTGGTGGGAGCGGTTAAGGGAAGGTATCCTCAGGCTCACAGTTCAACTAGGAGAAGCCCCGCTTGCAAACCCAAGACCCACAGAATCTGTCTGAGTGATGGCAAAAGCTACTGCAGTCAGCAATCTCCGGGAAAATGTAAACAGTAAAGACATACAACTAATTCTCAGTCTAAGTGTCCTATCCCTCCTCTAAACTTGGATTATCATTTCTTTTGCCCTCCACTTCTTTCATACATATGAGAGTTTACTTCTGCTGATGCTATGTTGAGGGTCACAATTGTGAGACTGGCTCTCATTTGTTTTTTGTGGACAGTATTTGGAATTTTTTTTATTGTTATTTTTTTTCTTGAAATCGAGTTGATACACAATATGATACACAATAGTTTCAAGGATACAAGTGGTTCACCAGTTACCCACATTATTAAATCCTCATCCCAACTAGAGTAGTTACTACCTGTCAACATAGGAAGAAGTCACAGAACCATTACCTGTCTTCTCCATGCTGCCCAACCATCCTCATGACTAATTTATATTATGACAGATTTTTGTGCACCTTTATCCCCCTCACCTACCCCACCAAACACATCACCCCCTCCCCCATGGTAACCACAACTTCTCAGTGTCTTTGAGTCTACTGCTGTTTTGTTCATTTTGTTTTGTTTTGTTTTGTTTTTAGATTTCACAAATAAGTGAAATCATATGGTATTGGTCTTTCTCCACCTGGCTTGTTTCACACATAGAATAATGTCCTCAGGGTCTATCCATGTTGTCACCTGGCAGGAGTTCTTTCATTTTTCATGGTTGAATAATATTCCACTGTGTATATGTATCACATCTTTTTGATCCATTTACCTACTAATGGATGCTTTGGTTGCTTCCCTATCTTGGCTATTGTAAATAATGTGTCACTAAACATAGGGGTGCATATATTTTTCTGAATCAGGTAAATGTCTAGAAGTGGGATTACCGGGTCATATGGTATTTCCATTTTTAGCTTTTTGAGGAACCTCCAGGCTTCTTTCCACATTGGCTGCACCAATTTAAGTTCCCACCAACAGTGCAGGAAAGTTCCCTTTTCTCCACATCCTTGTCAACACTTGTTATTTCTTGTCTTTTGGATAGTGGTCATTCTGACTGGTGTGAGATAACATCTCATTGTGGCTTTGATTTGCATTTCCCTGATGAATAGGGATATGGAGCATCTGTTCATGTGCCTGTTGGCCATCTGTATTTCTTCTTTAGAAAAATATCTATGCAGGTTCTCTGCCCATTTTTAATTGGGTTATTTATTTTACTGGTGTTGAGGCATATGAGTTCTTTATATATTTTGGATGTTAACCCTTATTGAATAAACCATTTACAAATATATCCTCCCATACTGTAGGGCACCTTTTTGTTCTGTTGATGGTGTCCTTTGCTGTACAGGAGTTTTTTAGTTTGATGCAGTCCCACTTGTTCACTTTTTATTTTGTTTTCCTTGCCTGAGATGTGTCCAGAAAAAAATTGCTCATGCTTATGTTCAAGAGATTTTTGCCTATGTTTTCTACTAACAGTTTTATAGTTTAATGACTTACATTTAGGTCATTAATTCATTTTGAGAATACTTTTGTGTATGAGGATGGACAGTTTCTTTCTCTTGCATGTAGCTGTCCAGTTTTTCCCAACACAAGTTACTGAAGAGACTGTCTTTTCCCCATTGTATATTCATGGCTCCTTTATCGTATATTAATTGACCACATATGCATGGGTTTATATCTGGGCTGTCTATTCTGTTGCATTGACCTATGGGTCTGTTCTTGTGCCAGTACCATATTGTTTTGATTACTGTAGCTTTGTAGTATAGCTTGAAGTCAGAGTATAATCCCCCCAGGTTTGTTCTTCTTTCTCAGGATTGCTTTGGGGTTATTTGGGGTCTTCTGTGGTTCCACATGAATTTTAGGATTATTTTCTCTAGTTCATTGAAAAATGTCACTAGTACTTTCATAGGGATTTCACTGAATATGTAAATTGCTTTGGGCATGATGAGCATTGTGACAATATTAATTCTACCCATGAGCACAGGATAAATTTCCATTTATTTGTGTTTTTAATTTCTCTCATCAGTATAGTTTTCAGAGTACAGGTCTTTCACCTCCTTGGTTAGGTTTATTCCTAGGTATTTGATTCTTTTTGATGCAATTATAAATGAAATTTTTTCGTGATTTCTCTTTCTGTTAGTCCATTGTTAGTATATGGGAATGCAACGATTTATGTGTATTAACTTTGTATCCTGCAAATTTGCTGAATCCAGTTATTAGTTCTAATAGTTTTTTGGTGGAGCCTTTAGGGTTTTCTGTATACAATATCATGTCATCTGCAAATACTGACATTTTAACTTCTTCCTTATCAACTTGAATGCCTTTTATCTCTTTATCTTGTCTGATTGACATGGCTAGGACTGCCAGTACTGTGTTGAATAAAAGTGCTCATAGTGAACATCCTTGTCTTCTTCCTGATCTCAGAGGAAAAGCTTTCAGCTTTTTACCATTGACCATGATGTGAGTTTGTTGTATATGACCTTTATTATGTTCAGGTACATTCCCACTATACCCATTTGTTGAGAATTTTTATAAAGAATGGATGTTGAATTCTGTCAAATGCTCTTTCAACATCTATTGACATCTACTGAGATAATCATGTGGTTTTATCCTTCTTTTTGTTAATGTGGTGTATAATATTGATTTATGAATATTGGACCGTCTTGGCATCCCTGGAATAAATGCCACTTGGTTGTGATGGATGTTCCTGTTGGTGTATTTTTGAATTTGGTTTGTTAATATTTTGCTGAGGATTTTTGCATCTATGTTCATCAGAGATGTTGGTCTATAACTTTCTTTTTTTGTACTACCTTTGCCTAGTTTTGGTAATCGAGTGATGCTAGCCTGATAGAATAAGTTTGGAAGTATTCCCTCCTCTTCTACTTTTTGGAAAACTTTAAGAAGGGTGGGTATTAGGTCTTTATTAAATGTTTGGTAGAATTCATCTCTGAAGCCATTGGGTCCTGGATGAACTGGGATTTTGTTTGTTGAAAGTTTTTGATTAGCAGTTCGATTTCATTATTGGTAACTGGTCTGTTCAGATTTTCTGTTTCTTCTATATTCAGTCTTGGAAGGTTGTACTTTTCTAGGAATTTTTCCATTTCTTCTAGGTTTTTGGCATATAATTTTTCACAGAATTCTCTAATAATTCTTTGTATTTCTGTGTGTCAATTGTAACTATTCCTCTTTCATTACTGATTTTTTCATTTGCATCCTCCTTTTTTCTTCATAAGTATGGGCAGGGGTTTATTAGTCTCAAGAACCAGCTGTTAGTTTCATTGATTTTTTCTATTGTTTTATTCTTCTCTGTGTTATTTACTTTTCCTCTGATCTTTATTATGACCCTCCTTCCACTAACTTTGACTTTCATTTGTTCTTCTTTTTCTAGTTTCTTTAATTGTGAGTTTAGACTGTTTATTTGGGATTGTTCTTGTATCTTGAGGTAGGCCTGTATTGCTATGTACTTCCCACTTAGAACCGCTTTTGTGGTGTCCCACATATTTTGAACTATTATATTTTTCTTTTCATTTGTCTCCATGTATTGCTTGATTTCTGTTTTAGTTTGGTCATTGATCCATTGATTATTTAGAAGAATGTTGTTCAGCCTCCATGTATTTGTGATTTTCTTTTCTTCATGTAATTTATTTCTAGTTTCATACTATTGTGATCTGAAAAGATGACTGATACAATTTCAATCGTTTTGAATTTATTGAGGCTCTTTTTGGGCACTAATACATCATCTATTCTAGAGAAGAATGTGCATCCTGCTACTTTGGGGTGGAGTTCTGTAGATATCTGTTAAGTCCACCTGATCTAATTTGTTGTTCAATACCTCTCTTTCATTTAGTTTCTGTCTCATTGATCTGTCCATTGATGTAAGCGGTGTGTTAAAGTCTCCTAATATGATTGAGTTGCAGTCTATTTCTCACTTTAGTTCTCTTAGTGTTTGTTTTACAAATTCAGGTGCTTCTATGTTGGGTGCATAAATAATTACAATTGTTATAACTTCTTGTTGGACTGATCTGTTTATATTATGTAATGTCCTTTGTCTCTTGTTACTTTCTTTGAAGTTTATGTTGTCTTAAATAACTACTGCTACTCGTGCATTTTTCTCCCTTTGGTTTGCATGAATTCTCTTTTTCTATCCCTTCACTTTCAGTCTGTGTGCGTCTTTAGGTCTAAAATTAGTCTCTTGTGGGCAGCATATAGATGGGTCATTTCTTTATCCATTCTGCCACTCTCTATGTCTTTTGATTGGTGCAGTCAGTTCATTTACATTTAAGGTAGTTACTTATAGGTATGTACTCATTGCCACTTCACTGTTTTCTGGTTGTTTTTGTAGTTCCTCTTTGTTCCTTTCTTCCTCTCTTATACTCTTGTTATTTGATGATTTTCTTTAGTGTTGCGTTTCAATTTCTTTTTGTAAATTTATGTGTATCTATTACAGACTTTAGGTTTCTGGTTACCATAGGTTCAGAGATAGTTTCCTGAATATAACAGTGTATATGAAGTTGATGGTCACTCCATTTAGAACACAATCTAAAAATACTTCTTTTTTAGTCTTGTTCCTCCTTCACACTTTATGTATTAGATGTCACAATCTCCACGTGTTGTGTATCCCTTGGCTGATTTTGTGTATAGCTGGGTTTAGTATTTTTTTTAACTTCATCCTTGTTTAGTAAGTAATTGGTCTACTATCTTTACTATAGTTTTATTTTCACTGCTGAAAATATTTACGCTTAAGAACATTTCCATCCATAAAAGTCCCTTAAACATATCCTGTACAGCTGGTTTAGTAATAATGAATTCTTTTAACTTTTGTTTCTCTGGGAAACTTTTAATCCCTCCTTCAGTTCTGAATAATAACCTTGCTGGACAGAGGATTCTTGATTGAAGGTTCTTCAATTTCAGTACATTAAATATTTCATGCCATTCCCTTCTGGCTTGTAAAGTTTCTGCTAAGAAACTGCCAATGGCCTTATGGTGTTTCCCTTATCAGTAACTGTCTGCCTCTCTCTTGCTTCCTTTAATACTCTCTCTTTATTTCTAATCTTTGCCATTTTAATTATTTGATGTCTTGGTGTTTTCTTCGTGTTCCTTTTGCCAGGGGCTTTCTGCACTTCCAGGATATGGTATCTATTTCCTTTCCCAGACTGTAGAAGTTTTCAGCAATTATTTCTTCTAAGAGACTTTCTATTTCTTTGTCTCTCTCTTGTCCTGCTGGTTACCCCTATTATGCAAATGTTGTTTCATTCGGAGTTGTCATACAGCTCTCATAGCATCCTCTCATTTTTAGAGATTCCTTTTTTTCTGTTCTTCAGCATTGTTGTTTTCCTGTTCTCTAATTTCCATCTCATTGACTGCCTCCTCTACTTCCAGAAGTCTGCTATTCATTACCTCCACTGTATTTCTTATTTCAGTTCCTGTATTCTTCAGCTCTGAGTGGCTCTTTTGCAAATCTCTTATGTCTCTGTTGATGTTCTCACTGAAATCATCAATTCTTTGCCCAGGTCAGTGAGCATCCTTATCACTGATACTGTGAAATCTTTCTCAAGAAGACTGATAATCGTCATTTCACTCAGCCCTCTTTCTGATGTCTGATCCTGTTCTTTTGTTTGGAACATAGTCCTTTGCCTTGTCATTTTGTCTGGGTTTCTTGGTTTCTTCCTTTGTATTAGGCAGTTCTGTGCTGCCTCCTGGTCTATAAAGTAACGGCTTTATGAAGAAGGTATCCTATACTAACTGAGAAGCTCAAGACTCCATTTACCAGTGCCTGGTTCTCCTTTGCGGCATAGCCTCGGCTTTTGTGAGCTGTGGGCAGAGCCACCATTCTGCCTCTCTGCGGGCGGTGGCTGATCTCAGTCAGCAGAGGCTGACAGCTCCTTCTGTGCCCTTTGTGAGCCAGTGCTTCTGTGAGATCGTTGTGGGCAGGGCAACCTCTGCCTCCAGGGCAGCAATGGTGGCCACTGCTCGGCCAGAGGGGAGGGCAGGGCAGGTACGCAGGGAAGGGAGATGCTGGACTGAGCTGCCAGCAAGGAGGAGCATTGGGAGCTGGCTCCCACAGGTGCCTTCTCAGTTGGGCTGAGAGAGAGCTGGAAAAGCTGGGGAAGCCTCCCTCTGCCTCCCAGCAGCAACGTCTCCCTCCACCTGCCAGGCAGCAAAGTCTGACCACTGCTGGACCAAGAAGGCTGGGTGGGGTGGGTGTGTGGGTGCACAGGGAAGCAGTGCAGGGCTGAGCCACCAGCAAGGGGAATGGATTGCTTGGGGCTAGCTCCTGTGAGCACCCAACCAGTTGCGCTGAGGGAGGGCTGGGGAAGCGTTGTCCTCCTTGCCTTTCTCCTCCAGAGAGAGCTCCCTGCAACCCCCACCCCTCTGGCACACTTCTCACTTCTGGTAAATTTTTCAAACTGCCGCCTCTGTGTTGGGTCTCAGGGAGACCCAGTGTGCCTGTCCTTCATGAGCAACAGAAGTCCCAGCCTCCCAGAGTGCTCCAACTCTCCCTGGTGTCCAGCCCCATTAATCATCAAAGCCCAGTGCAATACGAGTTTTCTTCCCAGGGCAGATCTCCAGGGCCAAGTGCTCAGAATTCCTGAACACTTATCCCCTCCCTGTTCTATTCCTCTCCCTCTCACTTGTGGGCTGGTATGGGGGACAGGGTTGGGTCCCATTTGATTGAGGCTCTGCTCCTTTACCCTTCTCTGTGTGGTTTTCTCCTTTTACCAGGTGTAAAAGGTCTGTTCTGCAGTCTTCAGATTGTTTTCAGGGTGAGTCGTATTTCCTGTAGTTGTTTCCTTGGCGTGTATTTGGGAGGAGATTTCCACCTTGCCTTCCTATTCTGCCGTCTCTTCCCAAACCAGGACTGGCTCTCAATTTGGTTTTGACAGCAAAGGTATAGTAATCATTCAGTATCTATCATTCCTTGTTAGATTCATCCTTCTTGATACAACCAAAACACTCCAGTTATGATTTTCAAGAACATGTATTTATACTATATCTAGTTATGACTCAATTAGCAATCTCAATTTAAGTCCCCTACTTATCCTTCTTCCTCTGAGAACTGCAACTCCTTGGCAGGACAGAGCATCTGAGACCATGTTTGCCCTGCAGGCATCTGCCCCCTGCTTCCTGTAGACCGGGTTACTTAGGGCTTCAAACTACCTCTTGTAAGAATCTGGAATTGATACTCAATTCTATTATCTATTATCTTATTAGCCTGGACTATTCTCTTGTGAACCCAGGACCTAAGGCTGTCACTATGGGTTAGATATGCTTGGTACCTGTATGCCAAAACAGAGAAATACAGTGTTCAGAAAAAGAATGAACAGCTGCAGATAGACAAGTAATAAGAGACTGGTAAACTCAATATGTCCCAAAGATATCCAAGTCCTATTCCCTAGGACTTGTTAATGTTACTCTATGTGGCTATATATATATATATATAACGTTATATATAATGTTACTTATATAATTACAAGTGCCCTTATAGAATAGAGGTAGAGGGAAATTTTACTACAGAAGAAGGCTATGTGATGACTCAAGCAAGATGCCATGCTGCTTTGAAAATGAAGGAAGGGGACGTGAGCCAAGGAGTGCAAGAAATACAGCTCTCGAAGATGGATAAAGCAAGGATACAGGTTCTCCCCTAGAGCATCCAGAGGGAACAACCCCTTGATTTGAGCCCACTGAACCTGATTTCAGACTTCTGAGCCTCCACAACTTCAAAAGAACAAGTTTATTGTTCAGGATGGTATGGATGTGTTAATTTGTTACAGGGGCAACAGGAAACTAATACAGAGCCATGTGGCCCTAGACAGAGAGACCAAGAAAGTAGTTGCCTGAGTTGCTGACTGCTTTCTGTTTCATTCCTTCACATGGCCTGGCGTGCACATCTTGTCATTTGATTCCACGAGATACTAGTGTTTCATTACAGTAAGTCAACATTTTACTTAGGCCAACCAGAGTCTTAGCTAAGATGTAAAGCAAGCCAATAAAGTGAAAGTGTAAGAAGCTATGCAGTATTATTTGAAAAGAATCATAACACATGGGCCGCAGATAAAAATGTATTTGCCAGAAAATTGAAAACACTGCCCCAAATTTCTATCACAGCAGTCACCCATGTAGCTTTAGGTATCATCTCTAGAATACCTTGCCCTAAAATAAAACTCTGTTTTTATCTAAAAGCGGAATTTCCCAATACAATTGCATCAGCTGAACATATCAACATGGATTTATCAACAAAATAATATTAAAAAGGTTTTATTTTTCCCTAAAGAAATGGGACAAAGAAAAGGTACATTTGCAAGAAGGAAATTGGGAAATAGCATCTCAAAAGGGAAAATTCAGTAAGGTGGCTATGATACAAAAATATATGGTTGGTTTTTGTCATCAGTACCTAGCACAAAGCTCCTAAAACCCTTTTTATCCCAGGAGTGGTAAGAGTGTTTTTTGTAAGTGAATGAGATGAGTAGTCACTGGGTTCTTCAGAAAGACCAAGGCATTATTAGAGGATTGGAACTTTCAACCCTACCCTCTGACCTCTAGGAAGGAGAAAGGGACTGGAAGTTGAACTGATCACCAAGGGCCAATGATTTCATCAGTCATGCTTACAAAATGAAACTTCCATAAAATCTCTAAATGATGAGATTGCAAGAACTTCTGGGTTGGTGAACACACTGAGGTGCTGGGAGGGTGGTGTGCTCGGAGAGGCCATGCAAGTCTGTGCCCCTCCCCATACCTTGCCCTATGCATCTCTTCCATGCAGTGTTTCCCTGAGTTGTATGAGCTGTTACAGCAAATTATCAAACCTGAAAAGGGGTCATGGTAACTTCTGACTTATAGTCAGCTGGTCATATGTACAGGTAGCAACTGGGACTTGCAGCTGGCCTCTGACATGGGGACAGTCTTGTCGGACTGAGCCATTAACCTACAAGGCTTGATGTGACTGCAGGAAGTTAGTGTCAGAATTGCAATGAATTGTAGGACCCCCCAGTTGGTATCTGGAGAATCAGAAAACTGGTTATTGGTGTGTGAAAACTCACACACTAGCAATGAAAAGGAGGAGGTTTCAGCAGGTAGAGAATATCACAAGAGAAGCTGGCGCCCAGAGAAAGTTAGATTCAAACCCTAGAGATGCTATAAGCAGATTTTTCCCACATACCAGCCTAAGACCTACAGATTTAGAGGATCAACAGAGAAAGCAAGGTATGCTTCACAAATCAAACCTATCTTAAAAGCTCAGTACAGAAAGTATATTCTCCCAACAGGAATCACCAGATCTCAGCAGAATGAGGAGCAGTTTTCCAGTCTCAATAATGAGAAACAGACAGGTTTGCCAGTCCTTTGACATTTCAAATCTTGGGAAGTTGTATTTTTTTGAATAATTATTAAACTATCAATCTTTTATTTACCTTTTAATAGTATGCATGCACAGCTCTTTTTCCAAAAGCGTTCTCCCCCCTTCCAGTACCTTTATGGCATAGGTCATTACCAGGCTGGAATTCCAAGCACCTCAACCTTCGATTCACATGAAAAGATAAGATGCCATTAGAAACTGTTTGATTAGTGATGCAGAATAACAAATTCCTAACATAAGAGAAACCTAATCCAGGTTGAAATGCTACAGCTAAAATTATGAGAAATAAAGATACACTATCCTAGAATGGACTCTGACAAAAGAAAAGACCTGTGGTGGGGCGGTAAGTGCACACTTAACATAAACTGGGGAGACACTGCATCATTTGATGAAGAAAAAGAAGAGCACCCTGAAACACAGGTAACTAAAGTGCCCACTTACCACTGGGAAACGACAAAGGAGCGAGGAAGGTCAGAGCGGGGAACCAATCTCCCAAACAGGATTATTTGTGGACTCTAAATGCTTGTCACTAATTACAAATTATCCAGTAATACTGTGAAGTGATCAAATAGGTTAATGCAGGATTTGAATTAATCTTCTTGGGTTTAAGATTTTCCTCTAATCCACTGAACCTTGGAATCAGCAAGTGCAATTTCTGTGTAAGATGAGAAAGAACAGGGGGAACGTTAACATAATATTCTAATCTCTTGCCAGGCCAGTCTCAGATACGTCTCTTTTGCTAGGGTAAAAACTTAATGCTTCATGTTCTGACCTTTAGTAGAAGCTACCTTTTAAAGAGAGGTCCATTTGAAGTCTAAGAGAGCTCTGAGACTCCAGAGGGCAGTTACTGTGCTGAATGTAGCTCTGAATCTTCAGGGCTTAATAGATATGTATGGTTGGTTGATAAATTAATGAGATAGTATCAGAAATCTTTCTTTAAAGATTCTGCTTTTCCTATAGCTAATTAAAGCCCCAAATACAATATCATACCCGAACCAACTAAGAAACACAAAAGAGCATCTGTCTGTATCTATTATTCCTTTATTAATTTACATCAAACATCATATCTAACCTTCACATTCCAATTCTCCACCCTGAATGATTTTCTTACTGATGTCCCTATCACTTTCTTTAATACAGTGACATTTCTTTGGTTAAATGGCTGCTATTCTCTTTATAAAGAATAATAGTAAAGACTGACATGTATCGTTATTCTTTACTGGGGGTGGAGGGCGTGTTATGAGCCTCAAACAGTGAAGAAATATTTCTTGTAGAGGCTACGAGAACTGCATTTTATCACTTGTCCTGGGTACTAGTTTCACAAGTGTTTGCTTAGTGATACAGTATACATTTGGTTTGTATACTTTGTGTTTATAAATACATTTTGACAAAAAGAAAGTGTGTGTGTGTGTGCATGCACAAGTGTGTACGTATCCTCAAATATATAAAAAGGGAAACTACAACCACAAAATAAGAATAGGTTACTTAAAAAAAAAACCCTTCAAAGAATCCAGAAGAACTCTTGGAAATTCAATACATATTAAAAACTAAGGACTCACTAGAAGGATAGTAAGATAAAACTAAGCAGGTCCCTCCAAAAGGAAAAGGAAAAGAATTTGAAAGCAAGAAAGAAAAGATGAGTTGGGGGGAATTCAAGGGCCAGTCCAGGAGTGCCAACACCTACATAACATACATTCTAGCCAAAGGGAATAAAGAGTAAAGACAGAAAATTGTCAAAGAAATAATTCAAGAAAATCCCAAAGGATATTAATTTCCACACTGAAAAAGCCCACCAAGTATTCAATGCAGTAAATGAAAATACACTCACATCAGGGTATCGTATCAAGAAATTTCAGAGCACTAAGATCTTCTAAGCTTCTAAAGCAAGGAAGATAATAAAGGGTCATGAAGAAAGGATTTGGAATCAGAATGACTTTAGACTTCTCAACAGAAACACTATTTAAGTTAGTTTGGGTGAGTTTCTAATCCTTGCAAAAGAATGAAAAAAAGAGCCTTAGGTAAAAACATTACCATTCTCATTGTATTTGGGGAAAGCATAACTCAAAAAATAAAAAGAGAAAGTGACCCATAATCATTCCTATAAACATGAAATATTTCTTTACACTATAATGAAATGAAAATGAAAAGGCATACCAGATAAAAAAATAATAAAATCAATTCACTTAATAAATGTCAAATATATTCTTGCTATGAGCTGAAGTCCTAACCCCCAATACCTCCAAATGTGACTATTTGGACAAAGGGTTTTTAAAGATGTAATTAAGGTAAAATGAGGTCAAATGGATGGGCCTTAATCCATGATGACTAATATTCTCATGAGAAGAGATTAGGACACAGACACACACAGAGGAAGGCCATGGGAAGACAGGAGAAGACAGCCACCTACAAGCCAAGAAGAGGGGCCTCAGAAGAAACGCTGACACCTTGATGTCACCCTTCCACCCTCCAAAACTCTAAGAAAATTAATTTCTATCGTTTAAGCCACCCGGTCTGTGGTATTTTGTTATGGCAGCCCTAGATAGCTAATATAATTCTCTTAATACTCTGCTAAAATAATTACTACTAGTTAAACATGGTGTATTAAACACTTGTATTTAGGTCTCTTCTCTTCCAAAACTCCACTAAAATGACATTAAAAGGCTTTTATAAATGGAATAAACTCCTGGTGGGGTGTGTGAGGTAGGGGTAGATCTGGAGAAGAGGCAAAAACAACAAAGTTTTAAAAGCTAGAAAGCAGATGGACAAGTGATAACTGACTTAGTAGAACCAAAACTTAGGCCAGTGAGAAAAGCCACAAAGCAACCCACCTTATACTGCAGAATCCCTATCAGGCTCAGAAAGTGGCAGTGCCACATGCCTCTGGGAGCCGACATGAACACAGGCTAGAAATAGGAAGACAGGCTTACAGTCTGTTCCAGAAGCAGGTGCACTCCACTCCCAGATGACTGTTCCTCTCTCTTCTGGCAGAAGCCTGGAGAAGGGAAAGCAGAGGTCTCTGGGCTAGGAGATAACAGGCATGATGGGAGAGTTTCATAGTGAAAACATGTGGATGAATTAAAGGCTTACATGTTTGGCTCTCAGAACCCTGACAGGCAGCCAAACCCAAATCCTCAGGCAGAAAAATGAAAGAGTTGGTACTAGAGAACCTGACTATACCCAAGAGGGGGGAAAAAAGACCAAAAGGAATTTCATAGCTTAGCCAGATCACCATGTGATGAAAAGCACAGTCAATCAATCTTATCCTTGCTTAAAGGTTTTCTAGAAAATATCTAATATAAAAAGCAGACACCAACATCAACAGAAAAAGAAACTTGGGGAAAACAGAGAATATGTACATAGGTAAAATTTCCAAAACGTTACCATTAATACCCTCAAAGGTAAGAGAATATTATTTGAATGAAACAAGAACAGGGCATCCAAAAAAAAGAACATACAGCAGGGGAGGGGGCATGAGGACACACACATGCTACAATATGAATTGACTTTGAATACATTAAGTGAAAGAAGCCAGAAATAAAAAGTTACATATTGTACAAATCCACTTACATGAAATGTCCAGAATAGGCAACTCCATAGAGTCAGAAAGTAGATCTGTGGTTGCCAAGGGTTAGGGGGTGAGGGGACTAGAGAATGACTAATGGGTAGGGGTTTCTTTTTGGAATGAAGAAAAATGTTCTGGAATTAGATTGTGATGATGGTTGCTCAACCTAGTGAGGAAACTAGAAACTGCTGCAGTGTACATTTTTTTAAACGGTGGATTTTATGGTTTCTGGATTTTATCTTGATTTATAAAAAAAAGGAATTTTTGAAATTAAAAATATCATAGAAGAAGTGAAATACTCAAAGAAGATTCGAAAGATAAGGTAGAAGAGATGTCCCAGGAAGTAAAACAAATTGACAAAGTAATGAAATTAATAAAGTAAGGGGAAATGTATACAAATGAAATGACAGGTCTATGAGGTTCAAAATCCCAGTAACAGAAATTCTAGGAAGAGAGAAAAAAGAAAAGTAGGAAGAGGCAAACTATCGAACTATATGCCAGTGAGTTCTGTAAAAATTTTACTGGAACACAGAGAATCAAAACAGATCCACATTAAGGCATATTGCTATGATAGCAGGGATACTGCAGAATGCTAGGGATAAAGAAAAGATCTTATAATCTTCTAAAGAGAGAAGGGAAAAACCCAGCTTTTGAGAGCAAAATATATCTCTTATGCTCCTTTTCTTAGGAAGGCACTGGAGAAGGAAGGCACTTGTGCTCTACCAAACGAGAGAGCAAACCAAAAAAGATAAAGACATGGGACCCAGGGAAAAGAAAATCCAAAAAAGGTGAGAAGCAGATTCCCCAAATGATGATAAAGGAAAATACTTAAAAGTAGCTACACAGTGGAGATAAAATGAGGAAGAAAGAAAGAGGGGGAGACATAAGAGGCTTATATTGAAAAGTAGAATACTACTTTTTTTTGTTTGGTTCTTGTATATGTGAAGAACCAGGCTTTATTAATCAATCTTAATAAAGGTTCATTCTTTTTTATATTTAAAGTGATAATATAAATGCTATAATTAAAGAGATGCCAGACACTGAATGAATTAATAAATGAATTAATGTCATATATGTACTTTAAGTAAACTGGTTCCAAGTTTCTAACTGCCCATTTAATGGGAATTTGGACCTCCACACCAAAGAAGGATGAATGGGATTCACTAACCCAAGAACCATAGTGTACGGGATGGGTTACCAAGCCCATTCACTCATGTCAAATACGGCATTCCCTTCCAAGGAGAAAGAATGAACTAGTTTTTTTCCTGAAATAATTGCAACAGATTCTGCTTTCAATGAAATCACTCCCTCCTTTGCCCTATTACAATCTATTTTTCTATGCAAAAGCCAGAGTTAATTGTTCAATTTGTATGACCTTTTTAAAAATGATATTTCATATACCAAGATATACTGAAGATTATATTTCAATTATAAAGCAATCAAGGCCAGAACATTACCAATAACTGGCATCTACCTCGGCCACTTCATCCACTGCCTCCTGAGGAAATATTCTTAATGCTGTGTTTATCATCTTCTTGACTTTTTGACATAGTTTTATCATATTATGCCTGAGCAAAATATTGTTTAGTTTCCCTTGTTTATTAACTTTATCAATGATGCATATAATTGTAGTTCATTCATTTTCCCTAATGTATAATACCATAATGTGCAATATGCACAATTTACCCTGTCAATGGACACTTAGGTAGTTTCCAGATTTTTGCTGTTATAAACAGTGTTATTCACAAAACTGTAATGCGTAGCTCCTAGTGCAATTGTGCAAGAGTTTCTTTACCTAGGAATGAAACTGTTTGGTTGTAGAGTATAAAGTTTAAAGTTCAAATTTCAGAATATCACCAAAGTTTTAAAAATCAGTTATACCAGTTAACACTCCCACTAGCAAGGTATAACAGTTCCTAGTGATAATTGTCTCCCACAAAACCATGTTAAATGGCACTTTTATAAATCTCTTAGGTGAACATAGTATCTCACTGGGCTTAATTTACATGTTCTTGATTAGTAATGAGGTGGTATAATTCCGAAAAGCAGTTTGACAGTTTCTTATAAAATTGAAATACTCTTAACCATACGATTCAGCAATCCACTCTTAAGTATTTGCTCAAAAAAAGTGAAAATGTGTTTACAAGACTTCTTTGTATACACAAAGCTTCATAAAAACTTTATTCATAATTTGCAAAAAACTAGAAACAACTCAAATGTCCATCAACAGCTGAATAAATAAACTGTGGCACAAACCATAACACAGTACATAGCAATAAAAATAAACGAATTGCCAATGCCTAAAATGACACTGATGAATCGTACAGATATTATGCTGAGTAAAGAAGCCAGATACAGAAGAACATATTAGTATGACTCCATTGATAACAAGTTCTGGAACAGGCACAGCAGGTACTGTGATCGAAATCAGATCTGTGGTTGCCAGAATGGAAAAGCAGAGACTGACTGCAAAGGGCTAAGAAGGTACTTTCTGGAGTAATGGAACTCTTTGATATCTTGATTGAAGTAGTGGTTACATGAGCGTACACATTTGCCAAAACTCATCTGGGTATTCTACTACATGTAAATGTACCTCAAATTTATCAGAGACAAAACAAAACATAAAGCTTATCATGCCATTCCCCATCTCCAACCCAGCATGTCTTCCCAACTGTTCTTAAAAACCCAAACTTCTTCCCCCATGATGCACAAGCCCTGAATGAATTAGCCTATGCCCTCGGAGCCTTGCCTATCATGCCACTCCTCATTACTACACGCTAGTCACTTGGGCCTTCTCAGCGTTCATTAGAAATTCCAAGTTTTCCTTTAAAAAATAAAATACCGGGTAAAAAAGAGAAGAAAGAAGAACCTAGAAATAGCAACTAACCACAGTGTGTGGACTTTATTTGGATTCTGATTTGAACAAAATGTGAGAGAAGATCATCCGCAGCATTTGTGTCAGACTGACCACATGAATAAACTCAGCGAATGGCTTTCCTGAATTCACCCAACTTTGGCCTGTGTCATTGTAGCCCCCTACGACTCTGACTTACTTTGTCCAGTGGGATGTTAGCGCAGGGAAGGCAAGCAGAGGCTGGGAAAGCCCTCATTCATTCTCACATGCTCTTGCTGTATGGCACACCTGGGCTTTGCCCTTGCTGCTCTGCTTTCACCATGAAAACATACACAAGATTGCCAACTAGAGGAAAAGACAATCATCCAGTGGGGCAGAATCATGTGGGCCCAGCTGAGGCCCTAAATATGTGAAAAGCCCAACCCAAATCAACAAACACCCACAGCTGACCACAGATCCATGCAGGAGTCCCTCCAAGCCCAGCTGAGCAACAGAGGCACCAGGTGATTCACAGACTCCGCGTTTACTCTTGTACACCTCCGAGGTTCTGTGGTGGCTGGTAACGCTGCATGCTTGTGGCCATAGGTAACTGATGAAGCATTTATGAGACAATTGGAAGTTAAACACTGACTAGCTATTTGATGATATTAAGGAACCACTGCTAACTTCTTTTCTAGTTATGATAATAATATTCTGATCATATGTTTTAAAGGAGACCTTACCTTTTAGACACACACTGAAATATTCTTAGATAAAATAGTATGATGTCTAGAAACAGTATGATGCCAAAATAATACAGGGGTGAGTGGGGTGGAAAGGCTCATCATTGGATTTGATGATGAGTACATGAGAGCTCATTATACGTTGTACTCGTCTATAAATTTGAAATTCTCCATAATAAAAAGTGGGGTTTTTGTAATCCAAACCAAGCAACCTCAGGACCTCTGCACTTGCTACTACTCCTCTTGCCACAGCCCATTGAGAAAATGTTACTTTCTCCAAGAGGCTTTCTTTAACTACCCTGTTTAAAATAAACCCTTTTCCCAGTCACTCTGTATCACATTACCCTGATTTACTGTCCTCTCAGGATTTACCAACATCTGAAATCACCTTGTTCCTTCATTTATTTTCTGCTTCACCACCCCCACACTCCATGAGGCAGGGGCCTTCCTATCTTGCTCACTTACAACTTCCCAGCATCTGGCATATGTCTAGCTCGCTGTAGGTGCTCAAAGAATAAAGAAAGAAATCAAACACAGCTGACTGCACTGAGTTCCAAATACACAAAGCAAGGCCCTGTACCTGAGCTAACACAAGAGGAAAGAAACACCTCTGGGATGGCTTCACAGAACTACAAATGAAGAAGGGTACTCAACGTGGAGTATTAAGCTGACCCAATCAAACTGTCTCTCTTGAAAGTATACAAACAACAGATGGAATAAAGAGAGACACTTTGGCTTACATTAAGTACAGGCTGGTTTCTGCATAACAACCACTGCATTTCCAGTGTCTGCGTCAGGGATGAGTACAATCCCATTTGGAGACTTTCAGTGCTATGCATACATATCTTCACAATAAACTCTCATACGAAAGGTAATAAGTGTTTCTTTTCTTTAGGACCATAAAGACCTATCTAATCGCAGAGGGTGACAAATCTGACCTTAATATGATTATATGTTAGTCACTGGTGTTGCATCTGAAAAGATTTCCATTCTAGTAGACTGCTCTGATTTCCCCATTTGGAATGAAACCTTTCATGACTTAAGTATTAGAGCTGGTGAATCATAATTAATGAAACATTTTCAAAGGACAGTAGGTAAGAGGTGATAATCAGAATCTCGAAGCTTAAAATGAGACGTGTGTAAATTCTCACTGACACTAACCTCAAAATAACCATCTTTGTTCGCTCTCCCCATTTCCCCACCCCTACACCCAACACCCCCCGTCTCTTCCTCTCTGCCATTCTGCCATCCATTCTCAATTTATATCTTCCTTTCCCTCCCTCCTTTTTGCCTATTCCAATCCCTTGTCTTGTCCCCTCTTTCTTCTCTTTCCCTCCAAGCTTCCATTAAAATGAACTCATTCACATTTTTAAAATATTTATTGAATAATATAAGAAATGAAAAATAAAACTATAAAAAGATATTGTTTCTACCTATCAGACTGAGTCTCGCTTTCCTGAGGGAGAGAAACAGGCAAGCAGCAAGCTCACATTACAGACGAGGAGGCAAAGCCAAATGGGGGTTATCAATATGCAGATTTTACAAGTCTCCAGATGTGAACTGTCACTCACAATGATTACCACAGCAATCTCACAGAGGCTATATATATGAGAAACAAGAGTGCTGCTACAAGCATTCATTCTAAAAGCATTTGTTTAATGAGTTGAGGAAATTTTTGCAAACATATCCAACAATTTTCTTTCTCTTGTTTTTCTGACACTTGTTTCTCATGTAACTAAGCTATACATAGGTCCTCAGGTTTTATGCCAACTCTCTTGCCATAAAATTAAAATTTTATACTTCTGACCTCACCATCAACTTTCTGGCAATAATACCAGGTCACAGACTCTACAAAAAGACTTAGGAATATAAACTCGGTAGGAATCTTGAAACAATCAGAAAATTAATTAGTATTTGGCATGCTGTTTAAAAAGCCTTTCATTCTGGTTCTGTCAAAAGCAGTCTGGCACATTTCTCTAGCACACGAACAGTCTGATGATTGGTAAACCAATGTTTTATTTAGGTCCTTTCTACAGTTCTTCAGTATTTCATTTGCATACATTTATAAGAACCAAGTAAAAAGCTGAGGTTCTAGAGAAGGAAAGGGCATTTCATTCCAAGATCAGCCTACGTTTAACGCTTTTTTACTGTTTTTAAGACTTTCCTACCAAATGAAACAGTGATGAGAAGAGTAAGGGAGGGAAGCAAACCAAGAAAGAAAATGTAGTCAAGTTTCACAGCTGCAAAAAAGAGAAGTTACCCTGCAAATCTTTATTGTATTTTCAAAATGATTATAATCACCCCGACTACATGTCAGGTCCAGAGAGCTAGGTGGATCATCCTAATTCTATAAATGGATAAATTGAGGATTACTGAGGTTAAGTGGTTTCTCCAAGATCACAGAGCCAGCAAACAACAGGGAATGGACTCAAGTTCAGGAATAAGTCCAAAACCCTAGGTCATTGGCCAATATGCTATTCTGTTATTCTACCTTTTGTTATATACTGCATTGCATCTATTCAATATACCCAACATACAATCTAGCTATTTTAAGTCAGGTACTTTTAAAACAACGAAATGTTTCTTTTTAACTTTTATTTCTGCCACTTATATGACAGATGACAAAGCACAGAAATTTTGGTTGTTCATTATTTATTTCCATAGAAAAGCAGTTACAATCTACATTTGAGAATAGCCCTGGGCTTACTGTTTAGATAGTCCCCCATTTTGAGAGATACCTAGAATAAAGAAACCATGGCTAATGATTAAACACATGGGAATATAAACAGAAAAGGGAACATGGATCAGTTAAGGGGAAAAGAGCACATTGTGACTGGAGAACATACATAAAAGGTTCTATTTTAGTATGGAAAACACCAAGTCTGGACATTTGGTTATAATTTACAATAATCCAAATTTATTAAGATTCTGACTAGCAAAAATGCAGAAAGTCTGCATGTGACAGACAATCATTATGGAGTCCAACAAAATGACAGAATGAAACTAAGTGAAAAGATGGGAAGAGGACATTTGTTCTATTTTGAAGAAGGGCAAGATTTTCTAGCTGCTGGGGTAAAATGGCTGGATTCAAATGTTGAGACACAGTTTGGATTAATCTCTGCGGACTCTTCTCCTTCATTCATTCCCCTAGGAAGAAAGATCATGTCACTCAACAGTGATACTTCTAGCCAATTAAAGGGTGGTTTGGGGCTGCAATGCTTCCATTGCACCTCCAAGCTGGAAAGATTCAGCTGTAATGCAGGATCCACATAAGAATAAAGCAAGGAAGAGTAGCTAAAACGAGCTCTGTCATGCAGGCAGGCAGTCTCATGGGAAGGAAAGGGCCAAAAAATTGGCATTTCTGAACTTGACAAGCAAACGTCACATTCACAGAGACTACA
>JAVSCE010000024.1:0-44230 GCA_032199065.1 Smutsia gigantea
AGCCTCATTTGGGAGTCAATCCCAGGGGGCTTACCCCCGGAGAGTTATGGCAAATGGATATCACTCACATCCCCTCCTTCGGTAGTCTAAAGTATGTTCATGTTACCATTGACACATTCAGTGGTTTTATTTTTGCCTCTCTACAGAGTGGTGAGGCCGCCAAACATGTCATCTCTCACGTCCTCCAGTGCCTCACTGTACTAGGAATTCCTAAATGTATAAAAACAGACAATGGTCCTGGGTATACTGCTAAAAACTTCAAAGAGTTTTGCCATTGCCTCCAAATAAAACATCTTACTGGCATCCCATATAATCCTCAGGGACAGGGGATTATAGAGAGAGCTCATCAAAAGGTTAAAAATCAAATTTCTAAACAAAAAAGATCATCCACAGAGCTCTCTAACTACTATAAAAATCCTAAAAATCTTCTCAATCATGCACTGTTCGTCCTCAACTTCTTATCAGTGGACGAACAAGGCAAGTCTGCAGCAGACAGACTATGGCATCCGGCCACTAAGGATACTTATGCTCAGGTCCTTTGGAAGGACCCCCTAACTAATCAGTGGCACGGACCCCATCCAGTACTTATATGGGGAAAAGGACACGCATGTGTCTATGATCAAGAACACCAGTCAGCCAGATGGCTCCCAGAAAGATTAATAAAATGTGTTAATAACATTTCATCCAGGGAAAGCAACCCCTGAGATTTCCCTTCTTTTACCTTGCAGAAAAATGCTGTTACAATTGCTTCTGCTCTGGCCGCCTCTCGTCCTTGGCACCCCCAAACAGCCATCTCCTCATCAGCTTTTCAACTTCACCTGGCAAGTTATTAATGAAGCAGGAGATGTCCATTCCATCTCAAGCGTGAGTTCATCCACCCCCTGCACCACCCTCTTCTGAACAAACTCTCCTCAACATGCTTAAAGAATCGTGGAACTTACTCAACTCCACGCAGCCCGACACAGCCTCTAATTGTTGGCTTTGCTTCCACTCCTCTCCACCATTCTATGAGGGTGTAGCAGTTCTTGCTAACCTTGTGCCTACCAACAACACCCAAGACATGTTTAGATTTCAAGCCTCTCACAAAGAAGGATTAACCCTGACTCAGTTATCAGGGATAGGAACATGTGTTCATAGCCAATCTGTCAACCCACCCCAGGAAATCATGCCGTTATGCAATCAAACCTTCACTCCCTCTCCCTATGACTCCTATATACTTGCTCCTAATGGGACATATTTTGCCTGTGCCACTGGCCTTACTGCTCATATTTCTGTCCATACATTATCTACTCACCATGATTTCTGTGTTCTAGTTCAATTAATCCCTAGGATTGACATCTACTCAGCAGACCAGTTCTTCCCTCTCCTAAGTGAAGACTCCAGCCGTCGGATCAAGAGAGAACCTATCGCTGCCGCCACCCTGGCCCTTGTCATTGGCCTTGGTGCTGTGGGCGCTGGAACAGGCATCGCCTCCCTTGTTGTTTCTGACCAACAGTACAATAGACTTGCTGCAGCCATAGATGCAGATTTAACTGAAATTCAAAAAGGCATTACAGCACTCACTGAATCACTCCAGTCACTAGCTGAAGTAGTTCTCCAAAATAGACGAGGCTTAGATCTTCTCCTCCTCCAACAAGGAGGCCTCTGTGCAGCTCTCAAGGAGGAATGCTGCTTCTATGCAGATAAAACAGGCATAGTAGAAGACAGCATGAAAAGAGTCAAAGATAGCTTAGAGAAACGCAAAAAAGAAAGAGAGCAAAATGAAAGTTGGTATCAGAACTGGTTCTCCACCTCTCCCTTTCTAACCACCTTACTCCCCTCTATTCTTGGCCCCTTACTTGGACTCCTTCTGCTTATTTCATTTGGCCCTTGGGCCCTACGGAAGCTCACACAGTTCGTAAAGGATCAAATAGATGATCTACGAACCAAGCCTATCCAAGTCCACTATCATCGCCTGGACCTCACCGAGCGGGGGCTAGATGACTACAATGGTATCTGCCCAAATGACACCCCTGTCTTTTGAGACGCTAGAACCTACCAAGCAGCCTCAAAGCGTCAAGATCCTGAGAGCCCATGGCGAGAATGTGTGTAACAGAGCCTATGTGCCAAAAACTACGCAGATTTGGCTTTCAGTGCGGGAAAAATAGTCAAAGACGGGTAAGATCTAGCAAGTACAATAGCAACCTAAGACAGAGACTAAGCCTTAGCTGCTTAAGTTCCTCCATGACGGGTAAGCATTGTACCTCTGCTGGACAACCTAAGACAGACATTTTTCCGAAAGCCCGAATCCTGCGATGCACACAAAGCCTGCCCGCTGCAGCCACACGCAGCCTAAGACCGGCCTCAGTTTCCGCCCCTCAAAATATAAAAGTAAGGGGGAACTGTCAGGAGCCGTTGTCATCTGTGACACCATGTTGTGAGAGCTCCTCCACCTTCTATACTAACCACAAACCTGTACTCACCTTTCCTCTCTTTCCTTCTTCCCCCCCTCTCTGCTAGAGCATAAGAACAAAAGGACTCCATCTTGTTGTTTACTTCTTCTTGGTCAGTTTCCCGCCACAGCTTCCCGCTAAGTCCTCAACCAGGTCCGTTGCTTACGTCAAAGACTACTGAGCATGTGCACAACTCGGTGTGTGATTGGACTTTGGAAGCTACCTCATTATCATAATGGGCAACCAACCAGAAAAAGCTACTCCCTACCACGCCCCTTCAAATGCTATATATTCCTTGCCTTTTCTGTTAATGAAGTGGAGCTTGACAAAAAACTGCAGGCTCTCCGTGTCATTTTGTCTCATCCCATTTCATAGGTAGTCGCGGCTCCCCCGAGGTCTCCCACGTCTTAAGAAGCCCTCGCTGGCGAGGACAACTATCTATTCTTGCTAACATGTATTTCTTGGTATGAACCTGAAATAATTATCATACATCATTCCTGTCTCCCTTTTATTTTCGTCTTCCAGCTCCAGTCCCCATGGGAATTCCACTCTGCAGATACAAGATTATTCTTAGAACCCTTCCCTGCAGCAGCCCTAGTGCCAGCGTGACGGACAGGGGGCACTGCTCCTGCAGCGGGAAGAGGATTGTGCCACAGACCAGAGTTGGGCTCTGGAGTCAAGGGGCCTTAGGTTCTAATTTCCTGTCTGTTGACCTTGACAAAGTTACTTACCCTCAGAAGCCTTGGTTTCTTCATCTATAAAAAAGGACTAATATTATTACCTACTACACGAAGTTTAGTTGAGATAATACATGTACAGTACTTAGCTTTGTGACTGGCACATAGTTAACGTTTAAGATGTGTTTGTTATTATTACTTCTGAGTCACAGTGTCCTCAGCACTCCTGTTAGATGGTATGTAAGTTAAATCTTCTCTGTCTGGTTGACTTCGGTGCTGATAGAATTTCTGGCACTATTGACTGCTATTCAAAAAGAACATATTCGTATGAGGAGGGTCACAGATTTACATATACCATATACACAGATGTAAAAGGAAAATGTAGTTTATGTTCTTAATCACTTATTTGATCCTTCTTTAAAGTACCTAATCTACTGAGTAGGAAAATGGAACAATTTATTCTAATTTAATAATTTTAGTCTAATCCAATATTAAAGCCCTTAGGCAACGTAGTGGGTTTTGGTCTCAATCTCAGTATTTCGGTGTTCTTCTCAACCTGCCACTTTCCCACATGGTGTCCAGGTGTGTTGGAGAGGGGGCTCCTGTGGTGAAGGGAAAGTGAAGTTCCCTCAGATTTATTTTCAAGGCTGCATACCATCCTCTGGTCCCTGTGGAGATGCTTCTTGTTTACCTGTGGCTGCTGCTTGCTCTGTTAGCTGTAGAAGCTGAGGCTGTTGTCTATTCTCTAGAAATCCAGGCTCAGAGCCAAGTTGCTCTAGCTCTGTGACATCCGTTCAGCCCGTGGGACACTGCCCTTGCCACACCAGCTCTCTAGGGACCCACATCATGGTATGAGCTGACTTCTGTATGCCACTTGGGGTCAGGTGCAAACATTTATCTTAGGATAACTCAACTAAATTCCTTCTTCTGCTCAATCACACTGGGCTACAAACTTGGACTCTGTTGCCATTGTCCCTTCCCCCATGTGAAATAGGACCAAGGTCTTTGTGATTTAGGCTTTCCCCTAAATCAAATATACTTCTCCTGTGCAGAGCATTGCATCTGTGGTAGGAGAGCAGGACATACGTGTCACCAATTTCTGCTTGCCTTTTTTCCGCCCAGGCTGGAAGGGCAGGCTTTCCACCCCCTTCCGAGTTCTGTGATCCTGGTACAGCAGCCCTGACTCTCCCTGTGCTGAAGGTGGTACTTTGTGATCTAGACATCTCTCTTTCTCTCCCAACAGCCTGGCTTTCGAGCCTGTTCTCTCCCTTCTGGAGGTGAGACAGGGAGCTCTGAGAATCAAAGCTGACCAACAGTGTCTTTGTTCTAGGTTCTTTCCTCTCAGGGCTCAAACTGGAGGAGAAAAACTGAAAGGATTTAAAGGGGGAAATTAAGAACATTGTTTTAATATGCACAGACTAGTAGCCACTGTTTGTTAACCACCAATGTTTGTCTAACTTCAAAACCCATGCTTTTCCCAATGCTCAGTACTTGGCATTGGGTGAGCCTGTGGTCTTTCAAAGCAAGAGAGAAGAAAATAGGAAATCAGAGAATACAAAGACATTTGATGTAGTTAGAATCTGGACAGAAATGAGTGAGGAAAGAGAGAGACAGACATATGTAAGATTCTCTGAGCGTGCTCATGCCAAGTATTACTGCTGTAGACAATGAAAGTATTCTGGGATATTTTATGATGTTGCCACCAAGACTTAGAGATCTCCATTTTAAAAGGTTATTAGTGACGTGACTGCTTGCAATCCAACACATACAGGTCTCGTCTAATGGTATATTCAGAATAATAAGGGCGTCATCTAAAATATTACTAGGTAGAACTTTAAAATTTCAACATTTGTTCTGAGACCACCTAAAATGAACAGGATGCTGGAGTCAGTCTGTCTGGACTGGAGCCCTGGCCTACACGCACACGGCACACGAGAACGTCGATTTTCTGATCTTTAACATGAGGATCATAATAGTCAACATTTTTTGATCATTTATATATGTCAGGCACTCTTCTAAGCAGGTGTATATTAACTTACATGATTGATCACCCCAGAGTGTATTATTGTGCTGTCTGTCTGCAGATGCTGAAACTGCATCTCTATTACTTGCTCTTGATGATATAATTAGAGGTGAACGTGGGATTAGAATCAAAGCAGTGTGACTCAAGACTGAATGATGACAGCTAACACTTTTTTGCACCCTGTGCGCGAGGCACTGATAAAAGCACTCCATAGCCCATGAGATCACAACTGTTTTTATCCCATTTTATAGATTAGAAAACTGAGTATGGAGAGATTAAATATCTTGCTGAGCCTCAGTTTCCTCATTTGTGAATGGGGATGGTAATTTCTATCCTGTAGGACTGCCTGGTGACTAAGTTAACAAGAGAGTAAAACCTCCCAAACAGCACCTTGTTCCTCTGAAGCACCCTGCCTGTGCTACTTATTTCTACTGTAGTGTTGTTATTCTAATAATTTTAAGAAAGGGTAATTTCATCTTTTTTGGTTTGGAGTCATAAACAGTTTGGCTTTTCTAAAATCCTTTCATTCTTGTGTAAGTGAATCTCATTCTTTTTTCCTTTCAGTTTTTCAGTAGTGATAGCAGTGACAGAAATGGAGTGATGCAATGCAGTTGAAACCTGATGGGAATGCACGTGTAGGGGAATAACTTCTCATCAGCATGGGTACCAATGTAGGAGATTAGACAGGTTGACAAGGGAAAAAAGTGACCCAAGCAGAATCTTAGCACAATAGAAAGGGGAAAGGTAAGAAGACAAAGGACAGATTTCAAAACTGGTATGAATAAAGAGAAGAATCAAAGCAGGGAGAACTACCTTGACTTTTGCAAGTTAACGTTTGAAATGCTAAAACAATTGAATCTTAGAATTTGAGAGGCTCGTAAGAGAACCAGTGTCCTCCACGGGGATGGGATCCATAGTGTCTCTGCTGGCTGGTCATCAGCCTTTCTTGCAGAGGGAATGTGCTTGTGTCGCTGTGAAGGCAGTTCTGATACAAGGTGGCTGTTGGTCTGCCGGACATGCCCTTTCACAAAAGCTACCATTCTCAGATCACACAGCTGGTCTTTTTATATTAAAGTGCTTCAAATATTCAAAGATAGTTCTTCTTTCAAATTAAACAACTTGTCTGTTAATTGCTCTCTACAGGGTCTGTGAGTTGCCAATGCTTCCTTCGGAATGTAGGGCACAGAACAACATGACGAACAAGTATTTTTTCATGTAAATTGTTGTCAAGCCAGATCTATCCTTTACAGCCATGTGGATTTTTTTCCTATACCTGAATACGTCTAAATACATCTAAAAGATTTTTTTAATACCTGAATCAGGATTTAAACTGACATCCATATGGTTTTAAAGATAAGCTTTTCATAACACCATTGTATTCCACTATAACCTACACTGTAGGCACAGGAAGCTCTGTTTTTCTCCAAATACTCCATGTTCCTCCCATCACCATAATTCTGTATGAACTGTTAGTTCTGCCTGTAACACTTTTCCTCATTTCTGTCCTTCCAAATTTTAACTCAGTTGTCTATATTCAAGACTCCACCTTCTGCTCTCCTGCCCCCCAGCAGACAGTTACTTCTTTGTGAACTCATGCAACAGGCCTCATACACATTTACAAAAAAGAAAATGGAGGTGAGAGTGCAGGTTGTCATTTTTAAGTTTGTCTTATTTTATTTAAAATAATTTAAAATCACAGAGAAGAACAACCTCAGGATGTCTTTGACCAAAAATATTTGAGCCAAATATTTTGCAGAATTTATTATTTTAAAAAGGAGCTTAGAATAATTCCAGAACAGGTTTTTAGAGTTCTTTAAATAGTATATTATTTTACTTAACTGGGAAATAAGTCTCTCAAAATAAGTTTATTTTCTAAAAGCTTTCAGGAGAATTCAAATTCATTTGTTAAAAATAGAAACAAAGAAAAAATGTTACCTTTAGTGTTAGATGCCTCTGGACATTTTTAAGCAAGAAAACACTTTAGAAGTGGATTTCTCACTTTGTAAAACATCAGGTAGCTTGTTTTCCATCAAGTCTTATTTCATTGTATGTTTTCATATTTTACATTAATCACAGAAATGAGTATTTTATTTAATACTACTACTTAGCAGAGACATTTACAAGAGTTAACTTAATACTGTATTATTACTGAGAATTTCCCTGAGGATTTTCTTGTTTCTAAGTTTTGAAGATGGTAAGAGTGCATGTTACCTAATGACCAAGAGGATTAATTTACATTATATTTAGAAACTTAACCTCCCATATTACTACATCCAAGTGCTAGCCAGCACTTGCAACTTTTGCAAAAACAGCTTTATTTTCTTTACCTAATACCCATCAACCTTGCCAAGGTTTTTATTTTTTTAAATAACCATTTTTTTCTGAACAATGATACTGTGAATCTATCTTTTCTCATTTATGATAATAGCATGCTGTGCCTTAACACTTTAATTAAACTGTGTTCCTTCCATAATTTTTATTTTCTCAAGAATATAAATCAATTAATCCTGCAAGTGCAAGGAGGAAATCTTGATGTAGTTAAATATCAGGAAATTCAATATATTTAATCAGAGCACGTACTGAAGTAGTGTGACACAAGGCACTGAAATATAGATAGCTGTAGTAGTAATGTACTCTTCGCATGCATTTATCAGTCACAGGAGAGCATCAAGAAGTTCTTGGATTTCCTGCCCTTACTCTTAAAATTGCTTTGAAATCTGAGAGAGAAGCGTTGCAGCTGCTAGCCAAAGAGCTACCAAGTAGGACATATGTCTAATGCAGAGAATGGTGATAGATTCTTACTGAAAAGGATACAGGCCTGTCAGCCTCATAAATAACTAACAAACAAAAAATGGAGATTATTGAGTGACTTTTAGACTCAGGAAATTAGAGAATCAGAGAATCATGACATAAGGGCACCTTTCTTTGCATTTATTAAGATTGTCTGGGATCTTAACTCAAATGCTCTCCAGGCAGGTAATATAAACTAGTGACGTGGGTCAGGTGTACCACTGTAATGCACATACCCATCCCCAGGAAGAGGCTTCCATTCAGCGCCAGCATCTTGATACCCTAAGAGGATGCAGGTTGTGCTGCACATCATGGGATTTCTTAAAAGACAGAAGTCTGTATTCTAATGTGAATGCTCCTGGGTCCTTTGCACAGCTGTGCGAGTTGCTAATACAGCATGCACAGTGGCATGTAGTATGCCTGTTCGTGGGCCATAGCGCAGATTGCCCAAAGGTTAACACTGACCTGCTTGTAAGGCAGTTTGCAGCCTCTGGTTTAGACAGGAAGGTCTTTCTTAATGAAGTAAGATCTGTTTTTCAGTAGCTTTGATTCCCTGCATCTTAGGATCCTGTCAAACAAATGCAATTTTTACACATGGATGCAACAGTGCTTCAAATGTTTGATGTCAGTTATCATATTTCATCTCCCAAATTTAGGGTCTGAGGAACCAACCAAAGAAATAGTCTGCTATGAATGAATGGTAATGAGCGTAAGCTGGCCCCTAGCGCTCACTTCTTCCCCACCCGAGTGATAACACTATTTAAGAATGCATTCTATAATCTTGCCTTAAATCAAAGTCAGGATGGCTGGTTTATGGTTTGGAGAATCTGTCCATCTCTGGCCTACCCAGGGGAGAGCTCTGAAGGTCTGCCACCTGTGAGCTCCTTCCTGCCAAGTCCCTGAACCCATCAGGGCACAGCAGGGGATCCTAAAATAGTCTGTTGTGTTCACACCTGGTGTTGGGAACTTGGAGGACATGTAGCCCGTTGGTGACTTCATGAGTTTTAGATTGTACCTTTTCTCACTAATTCCCTAATTCATTCAGTAATAGTGGCTTATATCTGTCAGACTGAAAAGGCCATGCTTTAAAGCAAATAGCAAAGACTACTAATTCTATGCTGAGCACAGTTCCAGGTACTTTCTATATATTAAGCCATTAAATCTTCACAATAACTCTATGAGGTATAGCTTTGCTTTTTACAGACAAGGAAACTGAGCAGAAGAAACCCAGCCAAGGCCATACAGTTAATCCATGATAAAGCAGAGATTCAAACCCAGGTTTTAGGCTCTTCTTCCTATAGCTCAGTCCCTGGACATGCACTACCAGTTTAAATTCCTTCATCGATGGAAGTGGACTGTGAAAAATGCCCACTTTGGTAGATTCTGTGATCTGCTCTTTCCCCCCATCTGACCCTCAGCCAGCCTGACCTCTCATGAGCTCACATCACCTCCATGCTGGCCTATAGACACTGGCCAACACTCCTGGGTGTATGCGTGGCCAGGGAAGTCACTTGTTGTTGGCCCACTTTGCCCTCTTCCCATTGTGCTCAGTGTTGAACTTGAGACTCTGCAATCACTGTCTACCTGGTTGCAGAACTTGGTATTTGTACTTAGGCCCCTATGTATTTGAAACTTTATCTGGCTTGATTTTTTTTTTATCATTTAATGACTCATATTGCTCATGCTGGCCTGGCCCTGCTGAACCCAAGACCAACATGGATTTGTATTTGGATTCTACAATATAATGGCTATGAGACTTTGAAAAGGTTAAATAATTCTTCAAGATTTATCCTTTAACAAACACAGAAATTATTCTTTACTTATTGGATTACGAGGATTAACAACCAACATATATAAAATGTCTAGTATAGGCTCTAACACCAAAGTGTTCAAAGATACTTCTTACTATGATGGCTATTACTGGGAAGTAAGAACAAAGTAATTCCCAACCAAGCCTTTAAAATCTCAGCTACAACTTTACCTAAGCCTCAGATAGTTGCCTGGGAGAAGATGAAAAAACTTGTTGCTATTTTGGAATAGTTGGCAAATCCTAGTGTAAAACACTGAGCTCTAAAATGTCCTTACTATAAAAGCAATTGGTAAGACGTGAGTTAATAAAAAGTGATCAGAATGATCGTTTACAGTACATGTGCAATGAAAGAAATATATAACAATTTTATTATGCAGTAATTTATTTAAGCTACCATTTAATTAAAAAATTCTGAAGGATTGTTTATGTTTTTAAAATTTTTTTTCAGCTTTGTGCTACAACCTATTCTCCATTGGGGAGTTCAAATGAACTCAACTTAGAAAATTGCTTTTTAATCATCAAGGAATATTTGGAAAATATGGCAAAGTATAGAAAAGTAGTTTAAAATGACCTATAATGCATAAACCAGAGATAAATGCAGATAACATTTTGGTATATGTCCTTCTAGTCATTTTCTTTGTAAATATAAAGTAATGAATATATAATAATAGGAAGTACAGGTAAGAACTTCCCACCATTAAATTGTCTATGAAAAATAAATTTCATGTCCCATCCTATGGGTATATGACCATAGTGAATTAACAAGTTAACTGATACAAATCCAGTTTTTACTTCTATAAAATTCGTATCTTTAAAGAATGTGGCTTTGTTTTTCCTTTCAACATTTGAATCCCCTTTCTATGTTTAGGACCTGCTCCCCACTTTCCTTCCCACATGCTACAAAAGCTGAAAGATGTGTCAGGTATTTGATTTTGCAGACTCCCTTGCAGCTTGTGTGTGGGCTCTCCTAGACCTGGAGTGGAGGCATAGCACACCGAAGAGGTGAGGCTTTGCCGACTTCATGTGCCCAGAAGGGTGGCAGCCAGCTCCCTGAGGGCAGTTCAGGGCCGCCAGCAGCAGCTCCGAGGACGTCACCGAGTTACTTCTTATTCCTGCAGCCGTGAGCATGCCCAGTCTAAGTCCCCTACTTCTAAACCGTGTGTCTGCATAACACACATTACCTCAAAAGTTAAGTAGGGGAAAGATGTCAATATAATGTGGAATTTGGTCTGGGCATAAGCAATTTCGCCACAGTTTCCAAGTAACAAAAACTGAGCCCAAGTTACATGTGCATAGCAAGCCACTGGAGAAGACGGGGCCGTGGCTGGGGACCGTCGCCTCCTGGGCTTCCTCTAGACCGGGCCGGCCACACTGTCTCAGAAGTGTACTTTACCTGTTTTACATATTGTTTTACAGTTTTCATCCCTCTCCATGATTTGACAGTCTAATCCTTCCTTACATACCCTTCATTAAGCTGGCTTTTACTTTTTAATGGTGGAATCCCATGTTTACGGCAATATTTCTTTACTGTGGTAGCTTTGCTTACTTCGCTTTTACTGGTGCTCTGGTCCCAACATCGCACAGGGTTCGTGTGGACTTCCTTAATCCATTTTCTTCTGTGAACCCTGTGATTTTCAGAGCGCAGTCAGCAGAAAGGGAGGTTTCCTGGGAGTGCCACGTTAGACGACAGCAGAAACATGGGTAGTCATGTCAACGACTTGCCCAGTCGTCTCAAATCTCAGAGGGACTCTGATTCAGGATCTCCGGGGCATGGGTGTCTGTTGACATGTGACCCAGAATATTCTCATGTTATACAAGTTAGGGAAGCTGCCCTGCCGAGGCTGGGAATAGTCATGATATTCTTTTCTTCTCTCCCACATCAACACAGTATTACTTTCAATTAAAGGCCCCAACTATACCATCTTTATGATTTAAATTGTTTTTGGTCTGTCTGGTTTTATTTGCAACTATTCTTTTAGTTAAGGCAAGTTTTCTCAGACTTCATTTTATTCACTCACACCAGCGATGAACCTAAGCAGCCTGTGTAAAGGACCTGCCCGTATTTCTGTTGCTTAATATATTAATCATCAAATATTGTATAATAACAAAAGCTTTCTCTTTAAATGATACAGACAGGATCCATGAATTTTTAAACTGTTTTACAAATACGAAGTGCTAATCTTGTGAAGATGGGGTTCAGAAAGGTAGAATAAATAAAGGTGGTGGGAAAAGGGTGTTTGTCAAGAGCAGGTTGGAATACAATTAAACAGATATCAACTTATATTTAGAGGTCATTTTTGTTTCTTTTAGCAGTTTTCGTTTGCTTTCTTGGTCTAGCCCTGAGTTTTTAAAAGAGGAAGACTTTGTTTTTTTATTTTTCCTGCTTGAGCTCAAGTATAGAAAAGATACATTATAAGACTTTCATAAAAAGATTTGTTGTAAACTGTAATTTGTTGTAATACTCTGTTAACTCAGAGTAATAAAGGTAAACCAACCTGTAATGGCAATGCTTGAATTCCAGAAATACTTTTCTACCCTAACAACCTTGTTCATTGCTCTTCTGGTTACACCTCTGAGGCTCGAAACCCCAGTCTATATCAAAATTTAACTGGATTTATTGTCACTTTTTCTGCCTTTTAAAGAGAAACACAACAAACAATAGTCTGTGAGCAATAAGAAATAGTTGTTTTAAATTAGTAAACTCTACTTTTGACAATGATTTAAATGCTGATAGGTGGAAGGATTTGAATGCACAGTAGTTTGGGTTGATTATCATGAAGAACTAGAGCAACACTTTTCAGGGTTTTGAATCCAGAGCAGTCTTGAACTTGGGCTCTCATTTCTGTAACTCCAGGATTAAGTACTTTTCACCCCCACAGGAACTGGAAGAGGCCATCTGGTATGGTGCTGTACACAATACTGTGTTATTTTAGGCCCTTACACATTTGCAGAACTGATCATAAAAAAGTGGTCTGGTTGTTTTCATCATACCTAAAATCATAAGTGAAGTCTTTTAAGTGCATGAGAAGGTGTAACTCCGGGGGGAAAATATTTTCCCAGCCTGTGGCAAAATACCTTTGAATGAAATTCAATCTAAGGGATAAATAGTGGGAGAAGTCAGTTTATTGCATACAAGCAGTCATCCACTTCTGCTCTTGCCTCTTGCCACCTGGCCCCAAAAAAGGAGCGCCACCCAACCTCTCAGGTTCAGATATGCCCAAGTTCCCCCTTGTAATTACCTATTGATATGGAGATGGACTACTTCTCTCCACCCCTTGAAAACACCTATTGATATGGAGATGCACTAAGGCCAGGCAAGAGATTCTGGAAATGTTGCAATTTTACTCACACCACAAGGGCGTGTAAAAAAGTTTGGAGAGCTTCCTGCCATTTAGGAGTTATTATACCATTTTCAGGGACTCAGGTCAGCGTTTTCTGGCTGCTCTCTCTATCTATTAACATTCCTGGTAAAGCCCTTTTCACTGGTAAAGACTTCCTTTGTTTAATTACAGATACATGATATGTTAGTTAGACTTGTGTTGGTGTATCAGAATTTTTCCACATGAGCCTGAGGAAACCATATTGTAAGTTACTCTTTGAGACCGAGGCAGAGTTAAGACCAACAGGTATGCTGGTAAGTTAGAATTTAAAACATTCTTAGATTTCTCTCTTTTCCATCATTTCAACCAAACTTATTTCTCAGGTCCACCTTTCTATGTTCACCTTCAAAGGATCAGTGGTTGTAAGGGTGCCATACCACAGCACACCTTCCAGGTGTGGGGCACTCACTCCCCGGCTGCTGGGAGTGTTGGTGGTTGACAGCTTTCAGCCAAGCCCCTCCCCAGGCATTACTCTACCCCAGATCCATGCCAATTGGAGGCATGCCAAGAAAAAGTCAGTCTTCTCCTCATTGTCCAGAACTAAGCCAATTTCCAACCTAGAACCCATTTTCTGAAGGAGAGGTCAAAGCTCCTGGGAAAAAAGCCCGCAGCAATCCCATCGAGACAGGGACGGTGGGTGTAGTCAGAGTAGGGTGAGGGCCTCCAGAAAAAGCAAGGCAGGATATTTGCAGTCAGAGCAATGTAACTACATGCAAGGAAACCCCCTACCAAAACTCTGTGTTAAATATTAAGCTCTAGGGTCATTCTTCAGTGAGATCAGTTAATGTTCCCCAGATAAAGAAGAGTAGCACATGTTTTTATTATGCTAATCATGTGTAAGATTCACTTTAGCATGCTAAAAGGCCCAGACCTATGTGCTGTCTTTCCTCCTTCAGATCTGATGAAGTGATTTTGCAAACTGGGCAACTAATTTAGCAAGTAAGCCCAGGCATAAACAATGTAGTAAAATGCAAGGATTCCACCTTAAAGATAAGATTGCATTTTAATACCCAAGAAGTTAAGATGTTAGAAATTCTTAACTTACTCTTTAGTAAACAATACCTCAGCCCACCTTGGGGGCTGGGCAGGCAGCCTTGTTTAATATACTCCCAGACCAAGATGCTGGTATCTCAGGGAGAAATCATCAGAGCAGGAAGTTGCTTGTGTTAAGTTAATTTTAAATATTCAGGGACCACTTAATAACTCCACACCCCTAAGCGTTTTTCATGTTCCCCCAAATCCTTAACTGCCTATAAAACCCCCCTAGACAACGCACCACCCCGGGCTCTCTCGTCCCCTCCTGGCGTGAGCCGGGATCTCTTTCCTCTCACTTTATCTCTAAATAAAAGCCTGTACCTTGCTCTCCTACCTTGAGTGTTTGTGAAGCTCACTCTTCGGCTTCGTGAACAAGAACCCCGGCATCACCATGACAAGTACACACAATCATGACTCCCAAAAGCGACCTAACACCACCCTAAAGTGACCTAAATGACAGCCAAGTGACCTGAAGCCACTTACTTGGGTAAGTTGTACAATGGAAAATGGAGAATACATGATATCAAGGTGTGTTGGACATGAGGTCTGGGTTGGCATGGATAACCTGGACTGTAAGTGTCATTGTAACCTACAGTAATACAGAGCCCTGGCCCAGGTCCAGCTCTGAGTGTACCACGTGACTCACCTGCGCTCAGTCCCCAAATGCAATGGCAGCAGGCAAGAGTAAATGGACAAGTGCCCCAACCATGGCCTAAGGACATGGGACCAGGACTCAGACCTCTTAGCAGTGTGTCCCCAGGCCCCCCTTGGTAAGTCACCTGGACAGCAGAGGTGATGACAGAGGAAGTGGGGCATCTAGAATGGAGGTAAGGAAGGAACGATGCTCACTTGTGGCTCTGAGACCACTGTGAGTGGCAGTTTCCCCAGGAACAGAGACCAAAGAGAATCCTGAAAGAGTTGGACCCAGAATTTATTCTATGACACAAGTGGATCTGAGGGACTCGGGTAGACACTGCAATGTGTCCCTCAGATCTCTTCTTCATGTCTGAGGCCAGCATCACCCAAGCTGTTGGAAACGTTGGTGGCTGACTGCTCACAGTGGAGCCAGCAATTGCCTGCAGCGGGAGAGGGCTGCCTCGGGCACAGTCACACACCCGCATTCAGTTTCTAATGCCTGGTCGATGGTAGAGGAGATACAGGTCAAATCCTCTTGCCTCAGGGGGAGCAACTCTGAAAGCCTTTTTAACTTAGAGCTCCCTGAGAGATCAGGTGAGGCCTTTTGTTTTTTGAGACCGTATCAACTTATCAACTATTTCCTCTGCTCAGCTCTACTTCCTCCTCTCTTCCAAAAGTGTTGCCACCTGCTCAGCCTGACCCCAAGGTGGGCTGAGGCATTGTTTGCTGAAGAGTAAATTAAGTGCAGTCTTATCTTTAAGGTGGAATCCTTCTTGCCTTTTACTGTGTTATGGCTGGCCTTGCATGCTAAATTAGTTTGTCCAGTTTGCAAAATCACCTCATTAGATCTGAAAGAGGAAAGGACAGTACATAGGCCTGGCCTTTTAGTATGCTAAAGTCAATCTTACACAGGATTACAAATGATTAGCATAATAAAAACATGTGCTATTCTTCTTTATCTGGGAAATATTAACTGATCTTACTGAAGAATGACTCTAGAGCTTAATGTTTAACACAGAGTTTTGGGAGGGGGTTTCTTGCATGTAGTTACATTGCTCTGACTGTAAATATCCTGCCTTGCATTTTCTGGAGGCCCTCACCCTACTCTGACTACACCCACGGTCCCTGTCTCATTCCTATACAGCTTTCTCAGATCTCATTCCATGCTCTCTCTAGGGCTAACTATTATACTGAGTTACGTTTTTTTTTTTATATATAGATTAATTCTTTTTTTAATTTCTATTTCCTTGTTCATTTTCCTCAGAACTTGTCAATGTTATATATATAATAGTCTTTTCAGAAAATTGGATTTTGATTTTTGTGATCCTCTCATTTCTTATATGTTTTCTAGTTCTTTCTGCATTTATGTTGATCATTTCCTTCCTTCTAACTTTTGGGATTTCTAAATTTCCTCTTCTGACATCTTTAGTTGGATATTTAGCTCATTGAATTTCAGTTTTTTCCTCTTCTCACATAACCATGGCAATATATTTCTTTTTATATACATCTTAACTGTAACCTAGAAGTTTTTTTATGTACCAGTTTCATTACTCTTAATTTCCAAGTTTTTTCTAGTTATTTATTTGTCTGAAGAATTATGCAGAAGTATGTATCCCTGTTTAAATTCCCAAATGACTGATTTGTGGTTGTTTTCATGTTTTTATTATTTATTTTACAGAATAGTCTTAACTTTTTTTTGTTTTACGTTATATACATAGAATGTGGTAAATTTTGGGGAATGTTTCCTGTGTACATGAAAGTAACGTGTATTTACTAAACTGGGGGTTTAGAGTTTCATGGTTACTAAACACAGTATGCCAGTGTCATTAATATTAACTTAATATTGCACTTAATATTTTGAGGCTAGGTTAGGTATATGTACATTAAGTGGGATAAAATAGTCATTTGTTTATTATGCTTGCTTTGTAACAACCAATGGCACAGGCCCAGATCTTAATACTGACTGTTGGGAGACAATTCACTGTGGGTTGCCCATATTTCTACATGTCTTGCAAGTAAGGCAGTGATTGCTATTAGCTGTGGACTATCTTTTCAAGGGCGTTTGTATAGTGAACAACAGTGGAAGCTAGGTGGTGTCTCCTTCTGGAGCAAAGGGCAGGGCCCCTCTCCTTTCACACAACTCATAGGCATCCATCTGGGCCCAATTCCTTTGCTCCTGTGGGTCGTTGGGGCCAGGGGTCTGGTGCAGAGATGCTCTGGCTGCTTGCTATGCATGAGTAACAAATCCTTTGTCTCTGACCCAGAAGTCATGTGCCCTCTACAAGTATCCATGACTGCGGCAGGAATCCTAGGCTCTTTAGGGTTCTCGACAACAGGCTAATTTTCCTTCATGATAAAGCCTCTCTGTGCACCTGCTGCTAATGCTTCCTTTAGACTCCACAGTGTTACAGCAAGTTCTGTTCGGTTTATGTGGGAGCTACCCGAGGAATTTTCTGAAACACGCTAACAGTTGACTCAGTATCTTTATGCTATTGCTGATAGGCCATTGCAAAATGCTCTTTCTTACTCCCTCTGAATGGCTTTAATCTGGAGTTTTGCCCTGAAACAGATTTGTAAAACTTGCCTCATTCTTTCTCAGCAAAGTCACACTTGAGCTACAGCTTGATGTTTGAGATTTGACTTGTTTGCTTTTCCTTTCCTTCAGCACATTTTGAGTGGATCAAAGAAGTTTTTTTTTATATTTGCAAATTATTAACTAATATTTTTATGTAAATAACTTGGCCTACTTATCAGTTCTGGAAATAAGAACCAACGTTAGTTATCCAGTCAAGTTTCTCAGCAGCCCCTTGCATACAGTCTGCCTTCTTCAGCATGCTCTGTCTTAATTGCTCACATATTGCGTGCTCAGGCAATAAAAATAATTTTATATTATCATTTGCAAAGATTAATGTATCACAAGATTGAAATTATGTTGCCCATGGCCAAATGCATTTTATGTTGTTTCTCATTATTTATTCCATAGCTCCCTTACATGGTGAGAAAAACGGAAAGCTGCTATGATAATTGTTTCAGTTTGCTCAGATATGTACACTAGGAAAAATAAGTGACCCAAATAAATTATCAGCTCTTCCTGTCTCTTTCAGCTAGTCTAGTGGAGATATGCTTGTAAGTATAGACGATTCTTGAGTAGAGATACAGTTTGAAATTCATGTAGCTTTTTAAATGGCCCATAGTCTTTAGAAATAATTGTTTTATTTACTATTAAGTACAAAAAGAGATATATGAAATACATGTAAAGCATAAGGAGTTAAGGATTCAACAATATATGCATACTTACCTCCAAATTTAAGAAAAAAATCACTATCACCCTTTGAGTTTTCTGTGAGATCTTATGTACTTTCTACCTATGCACTTTCCTATCCCTTCAGATGAACCCACTATCCTAAAAATTTGTGCTTAAAAATCACTGGATTTTTTTTTATATTATAGATAAACCACATATATTGGTATCCCTAAACATTTAATTTTTTATGTTTTTAATCTTACATAAATAGAAAAAGCCTATTTATTCTTTTGTGACTTCTATCTGCATTCAGTATTATTTCCTAAAGACTCATTCAGCTCATTTGTAATTTAAATTCCATTAATTTTCATTGTTGCTTAGTATTCCACTTATGACCGTATCACATTTATCCATTTGTGTGGTTTCCACACTGCTCTTCTAAACAGTGGAGGCTATACTGTCAGTCTCCTGGCATGTGGGTGCAAGAGTTTAAGGCAGTAGTCATAAAAAGGAAGTGAGTACACGGGTATAAAAATGTGTTTCTTGAGGTATATGAGGCATGCATAGTTTTAAGGGAATTAATTCCCAAACCTTTTGCTTCTATATACACTCTTTCCTAAAAATTGGTCTCCTTAGGAAGTTAACTGTAAGATACAGTTTGTGATGGCTCACTTCCCCTGTAAGAATCCTCTTTACCCACTTCACAAAGGACATGATGCTCAGTGTTGACCAATCTTACTATAATGTTTTATTTGGGGGTACCAAACAAAAGGACCATTTGAAACATTGCTCTAGGATATAGTGTTGAGAAGTGAATCATTTAAATATCTGGTGTTGAGTTGAATTGTGTCCCCCCCAGATTCATATATTGAAGTCCTAATCACCAGTAGCTCAGCATGTGACTGCCTTTGGAGATTGGGTCTTTAAAGAGATGATTAAATTAAAATGAGGTCATTAGGGTATTAATTCATATGAATTCAATATGACTGGTGTCCTTATAAGAAAGGAAGATTTGGAAGAAATATTAATAAAAGACTTCAAGCATAAAATATATAAAGCTAAAATTCAGTATAGAAAGTAGACTTTAAGAAGATACAGGAAAAAAATAGTAACACTGAAAACTTATTGTGTTGAGGACCCTATTTTAGTGTTTTCTAAATAGATGTTGGTGAGTAAATTACTATGTTACTTCTCAAAAAACTAAAAATAGAAATACCATATGACCCAGCAATTCCCACTTCTGGGAATTTATCCAAAGAAAACAAAATCACTAATCTGAAAAGATATATACATCCCTATGTTTATTGCAGCATTATTTACAATAGCCAAAACATGGAAACAACCTAAATGTCCATTGACAGTGAATGGGTAATGTGGTGTATATACCCAATGGAATATTACTCAATCATACGAAAGAATGAAATCTTGACACTTGCAACTGGGTGGACCTATGAGAATATTATGCTGAGTGATAAAAGTCAGGCAAAGATGAATACCGTATGATTTTACTTATATGTGGAATCTGAAAAACAAAACAAACAAACTGAAATAGACTCATAAACACAGAGAATAGACTGTGGTTACCATAGGGGATGAGGGATGGGTGAAATAAGTGAAGGGGAAAAGCATTAGTGAGAATGTTTGGGATCCTGATCAAGGCTATGGTTGCATGAGTGTACACATATGTCGAAATTCATCAGGCTGTACCCTAAGATTTGTGCATTTAATTGTATATACCTTAGTAAAAAAAATTTCTAAAAACAAACCAAAGCGAACAAATTACTGTGCTACTTACATTCCACTGGAAACATTTAACAAGGTGATATAATCATTTTACTTAAAAAGGTCAGTATTTACCACATATTGGAAGACAGATCATGTGCAACTTTTTAAATGTGGGGTGAAAATTTTGATTGGCAACTTAAAAATGTGGCGGAGGGTGTACTTTTATAAAATTCTTTTAGATGTGCAACAAACAAAAACATTTGAACAACACTCGTCTGATTTTGATAAATAAAAATGAATTTCTGATTTGTGAAATGTTCAACTTTACAAAGTAACACTGCATAGATATACATATTGGCATGTTGAAGTTTTTTTTTTCTCTATATCTTCACCACCATTTGGAATTTTCAGATTTTGAACCTTTTTTGGTTATGTATGCATTGGTGTCTTATTTTGCTTTTAATTTGCATTTCCCTGATTATTAGTTCCATTAAGCATCTTTTCCTATGTTTATCAGTTTACCAGCCATCTGGGTTTCCTTTTCTATAGAGTATCTATTCAACCTTTTGCCCAAACTTTTTCTTTTGGGTTGTTTTTCTAATTGCTTTGAAAGGGTTTTTAACATATTCAGGTTACTAATTCTTTTTCAGTTATATGTATAGAAGATACTTTCTTTCAGTTCATGACTTGTATTTTTATTCTCTTTATAGTGTTATGTGATAAGCAGAAGTGCCAGTGACCTCCATCTTATTTAAGAATTTTTTCCCTATATCAAAATCATACAAATAAGACAAAATATTATATTGTCTTCTAAAAGTTTCCCTTTTACATCTAATTACTTAATCAACCTGGAATTGATTTTTATGCTTATGTGTATGCATCAAATTTCATTTTTTTATGTAGATAAATAATTATTACAGTGCCAGTGATTGAACACACCATCATTTACCCATTGATCTAAAGTGCCAACTCTGCTGTAAATCAACTTTCCATATATGTACAGGTTTGGGCCTGGACTCTTTATTGTTTCATAGATTAACTAGTCTCTCCCCGGGTGGCAGAAACAGTTCATCAGGCCCATTTCCTTCTGGGCATACTGCGTTTCCACATTTTCCAGTCATCATGCAATTAAATGGGGCCATGTGACTGAGTTCTGTGTGGGAGGTAGACAGAAGTCATGTACATCACTTTTGTACCTGGCCCCTAAGTTTCCCATGAGACCCCTCACAGCCTCTCTTCTCTCATCTGTGGCTGATGCAGAGGATTCAGTGGATTATTATGAGCCTACAATCAATGGCAGTGTCTAATCAGGAATCCGGTGTTCTGAATGTCTGCATAATGCTACTTCTAGCTCATCACCGTGTACCTTCCCCCCATCTGCCATCAACCTGCCTCGAACTTTTATTACTATCCCCTATTTAAATCAGTACAGATAATTAAAAGTTTGTGTAATAGACTTTAGATTTTTACACTTTTCATCTTTCCTCTATGCAAATGGGAAACCTGTCAATAGTTCAACATGAAGCTGATTCCATGAAGATGTAGATTATGTCATTGGTGTAATAGCTTCAGGAGATTGAATCCATTACTATAATACTACCTTTCTCTTAGTAAGAGGAAAATAAGGCATCCCGTTATTTCAGGAGGCCATCACATACTTTAGCTGGCAGTTTACTCCCTAGTGATACTGAGAGGGGACAGAGCACACTCTTCTTTTGCAGGCACATGAGAAAGTAACCAGGCCAATCATACACAGGCATGAAGGTGCCAGGATTGAAATGCATGTCTTATAAACATTTGGACAGTTTTTTTTTTAAATTCTGAGCACAACTTTACTCAATGGATGGTGAATGTTGTCAGTATCTGACCTTGCCCTTATAGTCTTCTGGTGGTGTGGTTAAGGTGCCTTGCTGTCGCCAGCATTTGGAGGCGGCATGGGAAGCCCAGCCTCCGGTCTTATACTCTATTCTGGCTCTGTTGCCAAACATGGTGACTTTGGGCAAGTTACTTAACCTCCCTGGGTCCAGTCATTTGTCTGTAGAGATGACAGTCTCATTTCATAGGGCTTTTGTAAGGAGTAAATGAGATCATTTATGTAAAGCATTTAGAACAGTGCCCAGCATTTAGCAAGTCTTACTAAATGTTATTTGGTTTGAGAAATCTGAGCTAATGACTTTAAGTCTGAGACAAAAAAAGATATGTGAAAGTGATTAAAAACTAAAGTTAATGAGTAATAGTGGAATTAGATGGTATTCAAATAGAATACACTGATAAAAAAATGTATGCTGATCTTATGGTTTGATATATCTGTATTAAGTCCTAGGAAAACTAGAAAAAGCCTTTACAAAATGGATTTTGGTTTGTATTTTTAAAAAGGCAGTTGCCAAAGGAACTCATATTATTTTCCGGTAAAGTATTATTGTAACTGAAAAATTATGAAGTGAACCACTATTGATACATAAGAATATGCAATAGATACAATTTAATCAAGAGTACAAATAGCCTGTGTCAAAATGGGGATAAGTAATTGTTTTGTTATCTTCTCTCAAATATTGTCACATATATTTTAGGGTTATTGCATAAACTATTGGATAAACTCAGAAAAGACAAAGAGGACAAGAGAATTAAAAATAGGTGATGCTTTATCGTCAAAAATAGACAAACTTTCATTTCCTTTAATAGGAATATTAATTCAAAAGTCTCCATAAGCTATCACCATTTTGTAAGCATAAAAGACAATGACATCTGTTAGTGAAGAAAGGACAACAGTTCTGTATTGGAGCCGCAGAAACCTCGCCCACAGAATCTCAGTGACCTTTAGAGCCCTAAGAACAGTAATATACATGCAAACCATGGTTGAGTTATCCTGGCACAGGCCTACAAAGTCCTATAAAAATCCTTCCAAGCATTCCAAGAGTTCAATTTGTTAGACCATTTGCTGATGTGAATAGTGAAATTTTAGGTCACTTAAGGATCAGTAACAGGATCATGCCTGCTTTTGAGTAACAGCAGAATGAAGACATCTCCCCCTACAGCCCTGGCCTCAGGTATGTGAAGTGGTGCTAATAGCTTAGACCAGAGAACCGAGGAATCTCCCTACCCATGACCAAAAGCAAGGATCTGAGGGCTTTGCTGAATACTGTAGTGTGAGGCCACATTCTCCCATTGACATAGAAATAAATCACTAATGATCTAGCTAAACTGGAACAAGAAGACAATAAAGCCTTTATCGTTCCCTCGGGACAGGTATCCATTGTTGAAAAAAGTTGGGTCTGTGCACTGGTTATCTAGACCACAATTTCCATTCTTCAGCCTGTACTATAAAGCAGCTTTCCACACAGGCCCTTCTTTATAGTGAAAAGTGGCTGTGTGTGGTTATTGCCTTCGAAGATTTTGGTTAAAGATAGTTCAGTTTCCAGGACAGACTGGGGATACACTGATTTGGGATGGTTCATCTGAGATTAAGTGTATATAATAAAGAAAAGAAGCTAGATTATCAAATGAATGAGAAAGGAACTGATCTGAGAACGCATTTCCTATCCTACACACATTCACCATCCACCCAATGCAAGATGAATCAGTTACACACACAAAAATCAGTTTGACATTTTCCATCTGTCTAGTTTAAAAATAACATTCAGTACTTGAGAACTAGAAGAATTGAACTTACATTATACCATAAAGTTATTTAAAACAACACTGTGGTTACTAAAATGGCAGCACAAGCTTTTGCCACCTCTTTAAAAAAGAGAGGATGCAAAGAAACAGCGAGGCAGCTCTGTTCTCCATGTGACTTTTTTATTCACTCTTGCATGCAGTTAAGTTTTAATTAAGCTCACCCACTACATTCTACCCTCCAGGTTAAGAACCCTTTAAATTTGAATAGGGGCTAGAAATGGGCGGTATAGCCTTCTGGACATTTTGATAGGCTAATCATCATTAAGCGTCTGTGATTGAAAGGATAGCTCTGAAAACATTAAAAGGTATATGAAAATCAAACCTGGCAGTTTGGTTTATGTGGTCTACTTAGCAAGACTATCTGGAAAAAGTGGGGTCAAATATAAAACCAAAGGTTATTGCTTCTTTTCCTTCCTTACCCCATTTTGTAAAAAATGTGATATGTGGAAAAGGTGCACTTTTTTGGAGCATTTCTCAAAAGCCATGAGATCAGCCCTTTAGCTGGGGTTGCTGTGAAATACAGAAGGGAGATGAACTCAACTGGGGGTTCTTTGGGGAGAGCAGTGTGCAAACTGCAAACGGCTTTACCTGAGCAGCTGTGCAGTTTTATTACCCAGTTATAAAGAGACCTTCTAAAATATTCCCTTTTAACACTCTTCAATGACTGTTGTTCCAATCAAGGAGTAAAGCTTTTTCTTAACAAGTCGAAATCCTGAGCTCAGGATCAGAGTTCTCCTGAAGCCAGATGAGAAGCGGCCTCGGTTGAAGAAAAAGTCTGTGAAGCTTGTCCAGGTGCAGTTCTCCTGCTTAAACACAAGTGTAAGCTCAAAAGTGGGCACCACGCTAGAATCACACACAATCCGGTCCAGCATTTTACATACATTTTCAATTTCCAAGTTCACATGCATAACACAACCTCGCAGGCCGCAGGGCTCGGTGGAAGAAAGCCGCAGGACATCTTGAGCAATTCTCTGGGTTAGCTTCTCAGGGACGAGGACTTTGGAGCAACCGAGTTTGGTTTGCTTTGATTTGGCCAGACAGTTCTCCAGCATTTTAATCAAATTCTGGCAAGTTGTCTCCTCAAATACCATCTCACTGAGGTTGGGTTCAGGAACAACATAATCCCAGTAGTCAAAATCTGTAGAAAATGGAAGGTTACAATGAAAAAAAAGAAGAAAAAAGAAAAATCTAGCACCAGAAGAAGCACACCAAGATAGCAACATTGGCTACTTCTATCTACCATGTGTACCTGTTACAATTTGTGTGAGAGTTTGCTAACCTCACTTTGCTCTTATCAAGGGGTAATGTGACAAGTCCTGGAACCTCTCTGAGACTGAAAATACATCTTGGAAATGATGGTTTTAATAAACAGGGTGGATAAGGTATAGCCCTTTTCCTTTAAACTTATATGTGTACACACACACAGTCTTAAAGACTATGCATCAAAAACCTAGGTACTGTTATTCTAAATTACTGGTGATTTTATTTTTTGCTCCCTTACTTGCTTATAGGGGTTTTCTAATCTTGTTTCAAAGAGAACATGCATCACCTCTGGAATAAAAATGTTTTTTTTCTTTATTAAGGGATGGCTACCTCCTAACTCAAAGATTATATGCATTTATTATTGTAAAGCACAGAAGTTTTCCATTGCTCTTTAGTGATGAACTTAAGATGAATGTGATGAGTTATATTAAATATTTATCAAATTTGTTTAACAGTCTTTACTGAAATGGCCTGTAATCCCAATTTTAGCTTCAACCTCTGATTAAAAATTGCTCCAAGAGAAGACCTTCGAGGCTCATGAGGATATTTATAACTGGCTGGGTAGTTCGTAGCCAAGCAAAACAAAACAGTCCTAGGAAAACAAAATTAGATTTGCTCAAAGGAAAAGAGATAGCTCTGCACTTGGTCACCTAACCTTCCAAAGTAATCCCATGCTGGCAGGATGCCACACCACACACAGTCAATCGAGCAGGGAAGCGGGCAGATGCCCTGTGGGCACTCCTCCCTAAGCCTATTCCACTTTCATTGGCTGCTGTGTTTTCCTTTCTCCCCATCAAGTAATTATTTAGATCATTGGTTTTTGTATAACTAAATGAAATAAATGCACTCCAAATTATCAGGTTCCATATTTTACTGTTGTTGTAGGGAATTTTAGAGCGTTGGCTCTATAAAATTAGATCCTCAACCACTTCAACCTTCTAAATGAGGAAGACACAAAGATCTTGAGTACCTTGTGATTGCCCACACAGATCCTTAGTGGCCCAGCAGTGTGTTAGCTTATAAACTGCTGTTTAAATTGCAAATGACTATGTACAGCATCACTGCTGTTTTAAAGTTTCCTTTGGCATTAGAAAAGGACTAATGAGTATATTCACAAATGGAATACTACTCAGCAATAAAAAGCAACATCATGGAAGGACCTCAAAATCATGAAGCTGCGGGAAAGAAACCAGATACAAAATAGTAGGATTCCATGATTGCATTAGTATGAAACTCTAGAGGCAAACTAACCTACAATGACAAGAAGCAGGTCAGTGTTTCCCTGGGACGGGGAAGACAGTGGGGAATTGGACGTGTAGGAATTTGCGGGGAGGGGATGAGGGCAGTGGTCACAGGGGTGAATACCTTTGTTAAAGCACACATAACTGTACACTTGAAATTCAACACAACTTCACAGCCATGTAGGGAAAGGAACCTATATACTTTTAAGCCCAAAGGGCCTATTAGCCCATTGCAGCCCTGGGATATTTTATTTTTTGCTACTTTGTTTCTCACCATCATGGACAAATGTTAGAAAGTTTGGGAAGGTCTGTTCAGATGGGTTATGAAGCACCTACGTGGAGGAAGGCACACGCGCACACCTACCAATCCCATCTGTCCGGGAGCTGTGACCTTCGGAGGGGTGAGAGGCGGGCAGCTGGGAAACTCACCATTTAGCAGGCTCCCTGGGTGGAAGCCACAGTCCAGCAACTCGGAAATGCTGGCCGGGTTTTTACTGCTCAGACTGCCAGTCGCAACCATGATCTACGGCTCTGTTTCCTCGCCGGGCGGAACGGCCTTTCCGGGGCGCTGGATAAAGGAGTCAAGGACAGATTTGCAAAAGCAGGCGACTTGCAAAGGCTCCTCAACATTCCTAGCAACCCCTGAGAGAAGCAGCCTAAGTATTCATTTCCCAAAGGGGAGGAACCGGCTTCTGCAACTCAAGTTTACAAAGCCCTGGGAGAGGAGACGCCAGCTACAGCCACAACCTGAAACTAATTCGAAGTTAGCAAAACTTGCCGCCGACTTGCCCTGCGGAACTCACCTCCGAGCCCGGAACCGCGGAATCCCCAGGCCCCGTTCCCCCCACCCAGGCGGACGCCTACTCACCTGCCGGGAGCTCGCTGGAGGCGAGTCGTTCGCGGAGAAGCTGCGGGGTAAACAGAGGCAGGCGCTCTCCTCAGAAGCCACCCCCTCTCAGACTCAGCGACCCGCAGACTGGAGCAGCGCTCAGCACCCGGCTCACACCCAGCGCAGGCCACAGCGGATCCAAAGACCCACATCGTCGCGGGGGTCGGCGAGCCCTTTATAGGCCCAGCCTCCTCGCCGGCCTGGGCCCACCCACCTACACCGCCCATCCCCGGCCCGCGCCCCGCCCCGGGGTCGGGTCGCACTTCAACCCTGATTCTTCCAGCGGCCCAAGGGGAGCTGCTGAGTGGCGGATACGTTTGCCGTAGGGTTGACACCTGCTGTTTTCTGGGTTGGCCACGGGTCACCGTGACGGCAATTCGGGTGAGCACCCCCCCCAAAACTGACCACTCCCCTCTGCCACCAGTCCCGCATTCTTCGGCGACGCCTCCCCGTGCGCGCACGCACGCTGCCGGTGCCCTGGTTAAGACTTTCCCGAGCAGCGGGAAACTTTCTATTCTTTGCCTGGTACCATGACCTGAGGCTTTGCTGTGTCATGCGAACACTTTGCTTAAATCTGTTTCGATATTCAGTGAGCATCATTTATGCACTTAGTTCTGGCCTCTAACCACGTTAACTCTGCACCCCATCCCAGGGTTTCTAGATCCTCCTCTCCTGCGCGCGGTCAGATCAGATCTCGCCTGCCTTTTCTTCTTCAGAGGCTATGCAGCATTTTAGGCAGGGTCTTCACCGTCCACTGCGCTCCCGGCGCCCTTCGTGCTGCCTCATCTGTAACTAATGCATTTTCTCTGCGAGATGGGTGAACCTGGTACTCTTCTCATTAGGCCTGGCTCCAGAGCGCCGGGAGCTTGAATGAAAGGGAGTTTGCCCAGAAACTCAGCAAAACCATTAGTGGGATCTTAGCTGCTTCCTCCACTCGCAATTGTTCCCAGAGGCAGAAGTTCCTGGCTGAGACCTGTTAGGGGAGAAATTTGGCCCCGGCAGTGCTGAAGGGGCCTGGGGCAGTCGGGATACAGTTTTACATCCTGCTTGGCATAATCCCTGTGAAGCTTGTAGCGCAGCCCTGAACCTGGAGAGCGAACATGCTCGCACAGACCACAAGCACGAAGCCAAACGTTATGTTGGCTTCCAAAGTTACCAAGCCACCCAGTGCCAGGCCAGCTGTGCCAGTAGGAGATGGTCTGTTGAGAGTGGGCGGGTGGGTCGGAAGAGGAAAGGAGGGGATGCCCAGAGCAGAAGACTTTCTGCAAGTAGGAGGGAGGTTCTAAGTGTGGGCTCCCAGTTCTTGACGATTACATGGAAGGATCTGTAGGTTGGAGCCTAGAAAAACAGTTTCAGCTGTCCACGCTAAAAACTAAGAAAAACAACAGAAGGGGTGAGCAGTGTGCGCTAAACAGATCAGTGGGAGGGCATTCGGAGGCAGAGCAGCAGAAATGAAAGCCAGCTTGACAGTCCATTTTTAACTCCACTCAAGCAGCTGCACTGCCTGAAGGTCGGGAGTCAAGGAAGAAGATGCTAATAGGCTGCTCTTTGAAAGCAGATTTCCACTTCTATTTAACAGAAAAATGGATAATAAGCAAGCCCACTTAAGCTGATTGAAAAGCAGTTTCAGAGGCTAGTGTGTTCAGGACCAAAGGTGAGGCCCTCGGTCTGGTCCCCCGTGGCAGCCTCCTGGCATTGGGCGGGTGGGTGTGGGGTCAGAGGAGCAGGCCGCAGAGCCTCCTTTCCTCATCTGGGAGGGTAGTGAGGTTGCCTCTTACTTGCCTCCGAGGAGAGTTATTAGGATTAATGGAATGCGTGGTCTGAACCTACACCAATGAAGTAGTTACCCATTTCAATTTCCTTAAGGTATGTAGGTATAATTTATAAACTAAGAAAGATTATTGGAACTTCTAGAAAGAAGTAGTTACTCCTGGCTCACCTAACTAAAATTTTGCAAAGCCCTTGGGGATATTATTGCAGAAAATAATTTGGCTATGTATGAAAGACTTTGAATAATATCATTCCTTTTGGCTGAATGGGCCTTCCTCTTGAGAATTACAGGGTATAGGAATGATTAACGTAGCACACATACCTGGGATAATTAGTGGTGACTGTCCTGTTTCAAATCTACTTAAAGTAAAAAGTCTATTCTACCACCAGTTTACATCTTGTGGGATTAAATAAATGAGCTGATTTTTTTAAATGAAGCATAGTACAGAATTAGGAAAAACTAAGTGCCATAATAGTCTTATCAAGAGATGACGCGCTTAGTCTATTAGATTTTTAAATGTGATACCGTTAATTATTTATAACTGAAATTTATAACATCACATTGGTGTACCTCAGTGTTTATCAGGTGCAGTGATGCAGTCCCTCACATTGTTGTTTTCTTATATCCTCTCTAATTTTGTAGGGAAAATAGTGTGAGGGTGCTTACTAGAAATAACAATTGTATATGAAGAGAAAATCTAATAGGTTAAATAATTTGACTGCCTTTCATACACCAATGTATTATTCCAAAGTACCAAAATCATAAACAACTTTAACTAAGTATGCTTTTCTCTTTCTCTGGTATAAGCCATTGCTCCTGAGCTCTTATTAATACATTTACATTCAGTGCATTGTTTATTTCATTTCATAAACTATGACACCAGAGAAAAAATGACTGGGTTTCTTACTCTGTACAATGGATGTAGAGAGGATTTATAGTACTTGGAAGGTGATCCATACAACATCCAAGGTCCCTTAGCAGCTCACAAGGTTACTGTGAGGATTAAAAGAGAAACTTGTATAATTAATGCTAAGTATTACCTTTTTTTATAAACAAATCTGAGATCTTTAGATGCACACTCTCTGCTTCTTCCTGGTTATGCTAAATTTGTAAATGTCGTACTTCCATGAATTCTTAGAACAAGGCCTAGTACATGGCAAGTGCTTAATAAGTGATAGTTGTTATTTCATTTATTATTGCTCTGAGGTTGTAGAACTCTGTTCAGTACAATAAGTACTAATGGGGTTAAAAGGGGTTGGGGAAGTGTTGTTAAAAGTAGAACAACATTTATGGTCTTTCCTATTTGTAGGAAATCTGAAAAATATTTGAAACTGATTGGGAAAGCCATATTTTTATAATTTGTGCATAACTGTATGGGAGAATAGGTAGTCGATCTCCCAATGATACGTAAGAAAATAATGTGGGTAAAAAGTTGCCTTACTGTGAAATACAGAACTATAGGTATTAACTTTCCTTTATTAATCTAGAAAATGGTTTTCTTGGAAAAAATTAATTTATATGCATTTGAAGTCCTTGACTATAGAACCACTCAATTGTTTCAAGATGTGTGTGGCTCTCTGTCAACATTCTGGATGAGATATGTTGTCCCTATTTTTGTTTCTGAAGAAGTTCCAACTAATAAAATTTCCATTTGATGATTAAGTATGCCATATGAGTTATTCTATAGAATGATAAAGGATTTTCCATTAAGTAAGGAAACATGGAGACTTATTTAGTATAAGACAAAAAAAGTCCAATATAAAATAATATGTAACACCTGCCACTGAAAGATGAGAGAATCTTCCAGTAACAGAAGGTACTGACTTCCTAAATTCAGGCAGAGAAGTAGTTACCATAGTGAATCCCCTCTTAAAACAGTTGTATGATTTTCTTCTCTTCACAAACAATACTATGTATTAGCTCTTTTTAAATAAAGAAAGCTGATATGTTTAACTAAACAGTCTCTGTTTTTCCTTAATTATGCAAAGATTTCTATCAGGTGCCCACATAAGAGAATGTCAGCCAGCAATGTGATGTAGGTCTTTGACATTTTTCTAAGGACATATCTTAAAACCTTTGCAAGTCCTAAATTTGAGAATACTACCATGAGAAACTATTTTCTGAAATACTTAATGTGCATGAAGATAAGAAGAGGAAAATAAAGCTATGAATTCGTGTAGGTGCTGGTCCTCACTGGTCCCCCTCTGGGGGCCAACCAAGTGTTCAATCCTGGTGGACAAGATTTACATAGTTTTTTTTTTTGGCAGTCTGTTCAACTTACTGAACAAACCTGGACATACTAAATCAGCATTTTTTTAATATAATTTATTTTATTATCATTAATCTACAATTACATGTGCAATATTACGATTATTAAACTACCCCTTCATCAGGTCCCCCCCACCAAACCCATTACAGTCACTGTCCATCAGCGTAGTGAGATGCTATAGAATCACTACTTGTCTTCTCTGAGTTGTACTGCCCTCCCCGTGCCCCCCCAACATTACATCTGCTAATCGTAATGCCCCTTTTTCCCTCTTATCCCTCCCTTCCCGCCCATTTTCCCCAGTCCCTTTCCCTTTGGTAACTATTAGTCCGTTCTTGGGTTCTGTGAGTCTGCTGCTGTTTTGTTCCTTCAGTATTTTTTCTTTGTTCTTATACTCCACATATGAGTGAAATCATTTGATACTTGTCTTTTCCGGCTTGGCTTATTTCACTGAGCATAATACCCTCTAGCTCCATCCATGTTGTTGCAAATGGTAGGATTTGTTTTCTTCTTATGGCTGAATAATATTCCATTGTGTATATATACCACTACTTCTTTATCCATTCATCTACTGATGGACACTTAGGTTGCTTCCATTTCTTGGCTATTGTAAATAGTGCTGCAATAAACATAGGGGTGCATCTGTCCTTTTCAAATTGGGCTGCTGCATTCTTAGGGTAAATTCCTAGGAGTGGAATTCCTGGGTCAAATGGTAATTCTATTTTGAGTTTTTTGAGGAACCTCCATACTGCTTTCCACAATGGTTGAACTAATTTGCAGTCCCACCAGCAGTGTAGGAGGGTTCCCTTTTCTCCACATCCTCGCCAACATTTGTTGTTGTTTGTGTTTTGGATGTTGGCCATCCTCACTGGTGTGAGGTGATATCTCATTGTGGTTTTAATCTGCATTTCTCTGATGATTAGCGATGTGGAGCATCTTTTCATGTGCCTGTTGGCCATCTGAATTTCTTCTTTGGAGAAGTGTCTATTCATGTCCTCTGCCCATTTCTTAATTGGATTATTTGCTTTCTGTTTGTTAAGGTGCATGAGTTCTTTATATATTTTGGATGTCAAACCTTTATCAGATACGTTTTTTATGAATATATTCTCCCATACTGTAGGATGTCTTTTTGTTCTACTGATGGTGTCCTTTGCTGTACAGAAGCTTTTCAGCTTGATATAGTCCCACTTGTTCATTTTTGCTTTTGTTTCCCTTGCCCGGGGAGATATGTTCATGAAGAAGTTGCTCATGTTTATGTCCAAGAGATTTTTGCCTATGTTTTTTCCTAAGAGTTTTATGGTTTCATGACTTACATTCAGGTCTTTGATCCACCTTGAGTTTACCTTTGTGTATGGGGCTAGACAGTAGTCCAGTTTCATTCTCTTACATGTAGCTGTCCAGTTTTTCCAACACCAGCTGCTGAAGAGGCTGTCATCTCCCCATTGTATATCCAAGGCACTTTTATCAAATATTAATTGACTGTATATGTTTGGGTTAATGTTTGGATTTTCTATTCTGTTCCACTGGTCTGTGGGTCTGTTTTTGTGCCAATACCAAATTGTCTTGATTACTGTGGCTTTGTAGTAGAGCTTGAAGTCAGGGAGCGTAATTCCCCCTGTTTTATTCCTCCTTCTCAGGATTGCTTTGGCTATTCGGGGTCTTTTGTGGTTCCATATGAATTTTAGAATTATTTGTTCCAGTTCATTGAAGAAAGCTGTTGGTAGTTTGATAGGGATTGCATTGAATCTGTAGATTGCTTTAGGTAGTATAGCCATTTTGACAATATTTATTCTTCCTAGCCAAGAGCATGGGATGCATTTCCATTTGTTAGTGTCCTCTTTAATTTCTCTTAGGAGTGTCTTGTAGTTTTCAGAGTACAGGTCTTTCACTTCCTTTGTTAAGTTTATTCCTAGGTATTTTATTCTTTTTGATGCAATTGTGAATGGAATTGTTTTTCTGATTTCTCTTTCTGTTAGTTCATCATTAGTGTATAGGAAAGCAACAGATTTCTGTGTGTTAATTTTGTATCCTGCAACTTTGCTGAATTCAGATATTAGTTCTAGTAGTTTGGGAATGGAATCTTTAGGGTTTTTTATGTACAGTATCATGTCATCTGCAAATAGTGACAATTTGACTTCTTCTTTACCAATCTGGATGCCTTGTATGTCTTTGTTTTGTCTGATTGCTGTGGCTAGGACCTCCAGTACTATGTTGAATAACAGTGGAGAGAGTGGGCATCCCTGTCTTGTTCCCGATCTTAGATGAAAAGCTTTCAGCGTCTTGCCGTTAAGTATGATGTTAGCTGTGGGTTTGTCATATATAGCCTTTATGATGTTGAGGTACTTGCCTCTATACCCATTTTGTTGAGAGTTTTAATCATGAATGGATGCTGAATTTTGTTAAATGCTTTTTCAGCATCTATGGAGATGATCATGTGGTTTTTGTTCTTCTTTTTGTTGATGTGGTGGATGATGTTGATGAATTTTCGAATGTTGTACCATCCTTGCATCCCTGGGATGAATCCCACTTGATCATGGTGGATGATCCTCTTGATGTATTTTTGAATTCGGTTTGCTAATATTTTGTTGAGTATTTTTGCATCTACGTTCATCAGGGATATTGGTCTGTAATTTTCTTTTTTGGTGAGGTCTTTGCCCGGTTTTAGTATTAGAGTGATGCTGGCTTCATAGAATGAGTTTGGAAGTATTCCCTCCTCTTCTATTTTTTGGAAAACTTTAAGGAGAATCAGTGTTATTTCTTCTCTATATGTCTGGTAGAATTCAGAGTTGAATCCATCAGGCCCAGGGGTTTTGTTCTTGGGTAGTTTTTTGATTACCAATTCGATTTCGTCACTGGTGATTTGTCTGTTTAGTTTTTCTGTTTCATGCTTGGTCAGTCTTGGAAGGTTGTAGTTTTCTAAGAAGTTGATCATTTCTTCTATGTTTTCTAGCTTGTTAGCATATGGATTCTCATAATATTCTCTTATGATTCTTTGTATTTCTGTGGGGTCCGTCGTGATTTTTCCTTTCTCATTTCTGATTGTGTTTATGTGTGTAGATTCTCTTTTTCTCTTAATGAGTCTGGCTAGGGGTTTATCTATTTTGTTTATTTTTTCAAAGAACCAGCTCTTGGTTTTATTGATTTTTTCTATTGTTTTATTCTTCTCAATTTTATTTATTTCTTCTCTAATCTTTATTATGTCCCTCCTTCTGGTGACTTTGGGCCTCATTTGTTCTTCTTTTTCCAATTTCAGTAATTGTGTCTTTAGACTATTCATTTGGGAATGTTCTTCCTTCTTTAAATAGGCCTGGATTGCAATATACTTTACTCTTAGAACTGCCTTTGCTGCGTCCCACAGAAGTTGTGGCTTTGTGTTGTTGTTGTCATTAGTCTCCATATATTCTTTGATTTCTGTTTTGATTTGGTCGTTAACCCATTGATTAATTAGGAGAGTGTTGTTAAGTCTCCATGTATTTGTGAGCCTTTTTGATTTCTTTCTAAAATTTATTTCTAGTTTTATACCTTGGTGATCTGAGAAGTTGGTTGGTAGGATTTCAATATTTTGAAATTACTGAGGTTCTTTTTGTGGCCTAGTATGTGGTCTATTCTGGAAAATGTTCCATGTGCACTTGAGAAGAATTTGTATCCTGTTGCTTTTGGGTGTAGAGTTCTGTAGATGTCTGTTAGGTGCATCTGTTCTAGGGTGTTGTTCAGTGCCTGTGTGTCTTTACTTATTTTCTGTCTGGTTGATCTGTCCTCTGGAGTGAGTGGTGTGTTGAAGTCTCCTAAGATGAATGCATTGCTGTCTATTTCCTCCTTTAATTCTGTTAGTATTTGTCTCACATATGCTGGCGCTCCTGTGTTGGGTGCATATATATTTATAATAGTTATTGTAAACACCGTCTGATGTTTCTTTATTTCTCTCCCTTCTTATTCTTCCTCCTCCATTCTTTATATACTAGGTGTTTTGTTCTTTGCCTTTAGTTAGTATTTGGATGATCTGCTTTCTTTGCTATGATTTTATTTTCTCTGGTGACATCTTTTTAGCCTTAGGTGTGCCTCCATCTAGAGCAGTCCATTTAAGATATCCTGTAGTGGTGGTTTATGAGAGGCAAACTCTCTCACCTTTCCTTTGTCTGGAAATTGTTTAATCCCTCCATCATATTTAAATGATAATCGTGCTGGATACAATATTCTTGGTTCGAGGCCCTTCTGTTTCATAACGTTAAATATATCATGCCATTCTCTTCTGGCCTGTAAGGTTTCTGTTGAGAAGTCTGATGATAGTCTGATGGGTTTTCCTTTGTAGGTGATCTTTTTTCTCTCTCTAGCTGCCTTTAATACCCTGTCTTTATCTTTGATCTTTGCCATCTTAATTATTATGTGTCTTGGTGTTGTCTTCCTTGGGTCCCTTGTGTTGGGAGATCTATGAGCTTCGGTGGACTGCGAGACTACTTCCTTCCCCAGCGAGGGAAAGTTTTCAGCAATTATTTCTTCAAAGACACTTTCTATCCCTTTTTCTCTCTCTTCTTCCTCTGGTACTCCTATAATGCGAATATTGTTCCGTTTGGATTGGTCACACAGTTCTCTTAATATTCTTTCATTCCTAGAAATCCTTTTATCTCTCTCTGCCTCAGCTGCTCTGTACTCCTGTTCTCTGTTTTCTATTCCATTAACAGTCTCTTGCATCTCATCCATTCTGCTGTTAAGCCCGTCGATCGCTTGTCTGATTTCTGCATTGTCTTTCCTCAGTTCCCTCACTTCCTCCCTCAGCTCTTGCACATTTCTCTGTAGGTCCATCAGCATGGTTATGACTTTTATTCTGAATTCTTTTTCAGGAAGACTGTGCATTTCCATCCCTTCAGACTCCCTCTCTGGGGTTGTCTGGTTGATTTTGGTCTGAACCATATTCCTCTGTTTTTCATGGCTATAGAATTGGTCACTGATAGTTGCCACGTATGTCAGCTGGGCTCTTTAAGACCACCTCTTGGGGTGCCGAGTGCTCTCGGGTGTAGCTGCATGCTGTGCGCTTTCCTGTGTATTCTCGTCTCTCTTTTAGGAATAGATGTATTTGCTGTGTTTTCATAGATAAATATAGTGTTGGGAGGAGATTTCTGCCGCCCTGCTCACACCGCCATCTTCCTGGAAGTCAGATTTACATAGTTTTTGTCATTCTCATTTGTGTTCCAGAAAAATTAAATTGTTCCATGACATAAATATGTGATATTGCAAAGGAAGAGAATTAAATCCAAGAATGCCCATGTGTGGACTAGATAGAGGATTCTGCAGAGTAGTCTTTAGAATTGGTCAGATCCCCATTCTGCAGATGTAAAACACATTAAGGTTAAAAAGGCTAAGAGGATTCAGGATGGCAGCATGAGAGGTGAGACAGAGAGCTCCTCCCAAAACCACAAACAGTACGAAAATATAGTTAATAGATACAACTAACCTTCAGACAGCACCAAGAAAGAAGGCTGAACCAGACTGCATACAGACCTCACGAACAGAGCAGACCTCAAAAAACAGGATAATGTACAAAAGCCTTAAACCGGCGGGACCCAAGCCCTTACCCCACCCCAGCTCAGCAGCGGGAGGAAGAGAAATGGAGCGGGGAGGGGGTCAAAGCCTGGGACTGCTGGACACCTGGCCCTGGACATCTTCTTCGTGAGCAGAATCCTATGTTGTGTGGTACCCTAGGCCTTGGGGAATTTGGACAGGCGGAGTGCTTGCGAGATTGACATTCTGGCTGTTTGTGGAGGAGGGGATCCACACCAACTGCTCTGTGTCAGAGGAAAGGCAGGGAGCCTGAGAGGCTTTCTAGCAGCGAGAGGGCTGCTTAAGGGGCGGGATTTGCATGGAGCTTGCTGTGTGGGAGAAGGGAGATCTGGACAAGGTTCCTGGGCGTGCCCTGCCCAGTTGGTTGGGAACTTTGAGGACCTTCAGGTGCTCCATCCCCCTGACTGCCTACTCAGCTCCGAGGCCCCCCACTGTGACACACAGCCTGCCATCCTTCCTACTGACCTGCAGGCACCTGCTCCCAAATCTGCAGTCACTGCACAGGTGTCAGGCCAGCCAGAGGGATGCCCCACCTACAACAGCTAGAGACGCATAGCACAGAAGATTACCGGTGTGTGCTTGGCCCACTGCCTCTGACATTGGAGACAGGCACCGCAGATGGGAAGCAGGAATAGATCTTTCCTCCCCCCAGGCACCAGCTCCGCTCCCCTATGTCCCCCAACCTCACTCTAGGGGCTGAGCAGCTCCAGAGAAGGGAGCTTCTGTGCACTATTGGGCACCACACAGAAATATGAAATGTCAAAAGAACATGGCTCAGACCAAAATCTCATAAACCCCACAAAGAGAGTCAAATGAAACCAAACTCACAAATCTTCCAGAAGGAGAGTTCAAAATAAAAACTATAAACATGCTTATGGAGGTACAGAAAAATATTCAAGACCTCAGGAACCAATTTAAGATGGAGATTCAATCATTAAGAAATACCATATCTGAAATGCAACATACAATGGAGGGATTTAAAAGTAGATTAGATGTAGTAGAAGAGACGGTAAATGAAATAGAAATTAGAGAAGAGGAATACAAAGAAGCTGAGGCACAGAAAGAAAAAAGGATCTCTAAGAATGAAAGAATATTGAGAGAACTGTATGACCTATCCAAACGGAACAATATTTGCATGATAGGGGTACCAGAAGCAGAAGAGAGAGAAAAAGGGATAGAAAGTGTCATTGAGGAGGTAATTGCTGAAAACTTCCCCAGTCTGGGGAAGGAGATAGTCTCTCAAGCCATGGAGGTGCACAGATCTCCCAACACAAGGGACCCAAGGAAGACAATATCAAGACATGTAATAATTAAAATGGCAAAGATGAAGGATAAAGACAGACTTTTAAAAGCAGCTAGAGAGAGAAAAAAGATCACATACAAAGGAAACCCATCAAGCTATCATCAGACTTCTCAACAGAAACCTTACAGGCCAGAAGAGAGTGGCATGATATATTTAATGCAATGAAGCAGAAGGGCCTTAAACCAAGAATACTCTACCTAGCAAGGTTATCATTTAAATTTGAAGGAGGGATTAAACAATTTTCAGATAAGCAAAATTTAAGAGAATTTACCTCCCACAAACCACCTCTACAGTGCATTTTGGTGAGACTCCTATAGATGAAAGTATTCCTAAGGCTAAACAGATATCATTCAAGGGAAGACAAAGAGTACAGTAAATGATTCATAACATACAAAGAATGGAGGAGGAAGAAAAAGAAGAAAAAAAAAGAACCTTTAGGTTGAGTTTACAATAGTATACAAAATAAGTTAAATTAGACTGTTAGATAGTAAGGGAATTGCCCTTGAACCTTTTGGTAACCACAGATTTAAGCCTACAATGGCAATAAGTACATACCTATCGATAATCACCCTAAATGTAAATGGTCTGAATGTACCAATCAAAAGATATAGAGTTACTGAATGGATAAAAAAACAAGACCCATCTAAATGCTGCCTACAAGAGACTCACTTCAAACCCAAAGACATACACAGATTGAAAGTAAAGGGATGGAAAAACATATTTCATGCACCTAATAGTGAGAAAAAAGCAGGAGTTGCAGTACTTGTATCAGACAAAATAGACTTCAAAACAAAGAAAGTCACGAGACAAAGAAGGACATTACATAATGATAAAAGGGTCAGTGCAACAAGAGGATATAACTATCATAAATATCTATGCATCCAACACAGGATCACCTACATATGTGAAACAAATACTAACCGAATTAAAGGGGGAAATAGAATGCAATGCATTCATTTTAGGAGACTTCAACACACCACTCACTCCAAAGGACATATCAACCAGACAGAAAATAAGTAAAGTGACAGAGGCACTGAACAACATATTAGAACAGATGGACCTAACGGATATCTACAGAACGCTCCATCCAAAAGCAACAGGATACACATTCTTTTCAAGTGCACATGGAACATTTTCAAGAATAGATCATCTATTAGGACACAAAAAGAACCTCAGTAAATTAAAAATGATTGAAATTGTACCAACCAGCTTCTCAGATCACGAAGGTATGAAACAAGAAATAAATTACACAAAGAAAACAAAAAAGCCCACAAACACATGGAGGCTTAATAACATGCCTCTAAATAATCAATGGATCAATGGCCGAATAAAAACAGAGATCAAGCAATATATGGGGACAAATGACAACAATAATTCAACACAGCAAAATCTGTGGGATGCAGTGAAAGCTGTGCTAAGAGGGAAATATATTGCAATACAGGCCTACCTCAGTAAAGAAGAACAATTCCAAATGAACAGTCTAAACTCACAATTAACGAAACTAGAAAAGGAAGAACAGATGAGGCCAATAGAAGGAGGGACATAATAAAGATTAAAGCAGAAATAAATAAAATTGAGAAGAATAAAACAATATAAAGAATCAATTAAAGTAGGAGCTGGTTCTTTGAGAAAATAAACAAAATAGATAAACCCGTAGCCAGACTTATCAAGAAAAAAAGAGAGTCTACATACATAAACAGAATCAGAAATGAGAAAGGAAAAATCACTATGGATACCACAGAAATACAAAGAATTATGAGAGAATACTATGAAAAATTATATGGTAACAAACTGGATAACCTAGAAGAAATGGACAACTTCTTAGAAAAATACAACCTCCCAAGACTCACCAAACAAGAAACAGAAAATCTGAATAGACCAATTACCAGTAAAGGAATTGGTAATCAAAAAACTACCTAAGAAGAAAACACCTGGACCAGATGGTTTCACTGCTGAATTTTACCAAACATTTAGTGAAGACCTAATACCCATCCTCATTAAAGTTTTCCAAAAAGTAGAAGAGGAGGGAATACCCCCAAACTCATTCTACAAGGCCAACATCACTCTAATACCAAAACCAGGCAAAACCACCACAAAAAAAGAAAATTACAAACCAATATTCCTGATGAACATAGATGCAAAAATACTCAACAAAATATTAGCAAACCGAATTCAAAAATACATTAAAAAGATCATCCATCATGATGAAGTGGGATTCATTCCAGGGAAGCAAGGATGGTACAACATTCGAAATCCGTCAACATCATCCACTACATCAATAAAAAGGACAAAAACCACATGATCATCTCCATAGATGCTGAAAAAGCATTCAACAAAATTCAACATCCATTTATGATAAAAACGCTCAATAATATGGGTATACAGGGCAAGTACTTCAACATAATAAAGGTCACATATGACAAACCCACAGCCAACATTATACTTAACAGCGAGAAGCTGAAAGGTTTTCCTTTAAGATAGGGAACAAAACAAGGATGCCCACTCTCCCCACTTCTATTCAACATAGTACTGGAAATCCTAGCCATGGCAATCAGTCAACACAAAGAAATAAAAGGCATCCAGACACCACTCAGACTGTCCCTGTTTGTAGATGGCATGATATTGTACATAAAAAAACCTAAAGAATCCACTCCAAAACTATTAGATCTAATATCTGAATTTGCAAAGTTGCGGGATACAAAATTAATACATAGAAATCTGTTGCATTCCTATACACTAATGATGAACTAGCGGAAAGAGAAATCAAGAAAACAGTTCCACTCACAATTGCATCAAAAAGAATAAAATACCTAGGAATAAACCTAAACAAGGATGTGAAAGACATATACCCTGAAAACTACAAGACACTCTTAAGATAAATTAAAGAGGACACTAATAAATGGAAATTCATCCCATGCTCTTGGCTAGGAAGAATTAATATTGTCAAAAAGCAATCTACAGATTCAATGCAATCCCTATCAAATTACCAACAGCATTCTTCAATGAACTAGAGCAAATAGTTCTAAAATTCATATGGAACCCCAAAAGACCCCAAATAGCCAAAGCCATCCTGAGAAGGAAGAATAAAGCAGGGAGGATTACACTCCCTGACTTCAAGCTCTACTACAAAGCTACAGTAATCAAGACAATTTGGTACTGGCACAAGAAAAGACCCATAGACCAGTGGAACAGAATAGAGAGTTGAGATATAAACCCAAGCATATATGGTCAATTAATATATGATAAACGAGCCATGGATATACAATGGGGAGATGACAGCCTCTTCAACAGCTGGTATTGGCAAAACTGGACAGCTACATGTAAGAGAATGAAACTGGATTACTGTCTAACCCCATACACCAAAGTAAACTCAAAATGGATCAAAGACCTGAATGTACATCATGAAACCATAAAACTCTTAGAAAAAAACATAGGCAAAAATCTCTTGGATATAAACATGAGCAACTTCTTCATGAACATGTCTCTCCGGGCAAGGGAAACAAAAGCAAAAAGAAAGAAATGGGACTATATCAAACTAAAAGGCTTCTGTACAGCAGGGGATACCATCAGTAGAACAAGAAGACTTCCTGCCATATGGGAGAATATATTCATAAATGACATATCCAACAAGAGGTTGATATCCAAATTATATAAAGAGCTCACACAACTCAACAAACCAAAAGCAAATAAGCCAATTAAAAAATGGACAAAGGATCTGAACAGACACTTCTCCAAAGAAGAAATTCAGATGGCCAACAGGCACATGAAAAGTTGCTCCGCATCACTAGTCATCAGAGAAATGCAGATTAAAACCACAATGAGATATCATCCCACACCAGTTAGGATGGCCAACATCCAAAAGAGAAACAACAACAAATGTTGGCGAGGATGTGGAGAAAGGGGAACCCTCCCACACTGCTGGTGGGAATGTAAATTAGTTCAACCATTGTGGAAAGCAGTATGGAGGTTCCTCAAAAAACTCAAAATAGAAATACCATTTGACCCAGGAATTCCACTCCTAGGAATTTACCCTAAAAATGCAGCAGCCCAGTTTGAAAAAGACATATGCACCCCTATGTTTATCGGAGCACTATTTACAATAACCAAGAAATGGAAGCAACCTAAGTGTCCATCAGTAGATGAATGGATAAAGATGAAGTGGTACATATACACAATGGAATATTATTCAGCCATAAGAAGAAAACAAATCCTACCATTTGCAACAACATGGATGGAGCTAGAGGGTATTATGCTCAGTGAAATAAGCCAGGCGAAGAAAGACAAATACCAAATGATTTCACTCATGTGTGGAGTATATGAACAAGGAAAAAACTGAAGGAACACAACAGCAGCAGACTCACAGAACCCAAGAACGGACTAATAGTTACCAAAGGGAAAGGGACTGGGGAAGATGGGTGGGAAGGGACGGATAAGGGGGGAAAAGGTCTATTACAATTAGCACATATAATGTAGCGGCTGTGGGGGTCTGGTGGGGGGATGCAGGGAAGGCAGTATAACAGAGAGGACAAGTAGTGATTCTATAGCATCCTTCTACGCTGATGGACAGTGCCTGCAATGGGGTACATGGTGGGGACTTGATAATAGGGGGAGTCTAGTAACCATAATGTTGCTCATGTAATTGTATATTAATAATAGCAAAAAAAAAGAGCTTAACAAAGTTATAGAGATAATCTCTCTTTTTTTTTAGTCTTAGTGGTGTAGTAATTAGATGTATGGACTGTGGAGCCCACTGCCTATGTTTGTAGCCTAGCAATGACATTAATGAGCTGTATAAACCTCAGTAAGGTACTTAACATTTCTGTGTCTCCATTTCTACCTTTACAATGGGAATTGTAATAACGTTACCTCATGGAGGGCTGTTGTAGGGGTTAAATGAGTTAATACACAATGCAGTAAAAAAGTATCAGCTGTGATTATAATTATGAATTTTACTCTGACTTTGAAAATAATCCCAGCATCCTGGTGATATTTTTATGAAAAGGTAGTTGGGGAGTGTTTACATGTGTTCAAGGGTGTGTGTAAAAGTGTAACATTTGTACATACTCATTCATTAGTCTATCTATATTATTTATCAAGTATTAATTATCTGTACAACAGAGTCCCTGTCTCTAGGAAGATTATAGTTTAGAAAGGAATGTAGACAAATATAAGATTATAATTACTGTGTTAAGTTAGGGGTGGTGGTGCCACAGGGTGCAAGGGCAATACAGTGATATAAACATTAATGTTTTGAAGGAAGTTTTATTGCCTTGCTGCTCACAGTGGGTTTCATGTACCAGTAGCAGGAGCCTCACTTAGGAGCTTGTAGGAAATGCAGAACTGCAGTCTTCAACCCAACTGAAACGCTGTCTGCTTTTTAAAAAGATCCTCAGGGGGCTCATATTATATGCAATTAAAATTTGAGAAGAATTGATTTTAGTTAAAATTAAAATAAGACTGTCTAAGCATTTGTAAACTTTTTATGGGCCAATTAATACAAAATATTCATTGAGGTTTTCCTATCTGCAAGGCATGGCCTTGATGAAAGATGGATTCCCAGCCAGGTGAGTGTTTGTTAATTCTCCGTAGTTTGGTTAGACGTCATGGCCCTAGTGAATTGAATCAGTCCTGTGTGGTTCTTAGCTCTTGGGCCTGGCTCATAAAACCATGCACAGTATGTAAGAACAGGTGGTTTTCTAAGAAGACTGTTATATAAAAATAAAATCCTGTTTCATAAACTGGAGACACTGTCAAACTATAAGTGAAATGGAAGCCAGTTGTGTAACATAAGGAATGGGCCTACAATGTAAAATATATTTAAAATGATTGGTCTGTGGAATGTTGTATTTGGAAACAACACATTTGGAAGTAGGGTAATACAGAAAGATATATATCTTACTACTTCCAAATGTATTGAAGTAAATACTCATCTCTTCTGCTATAATTATATCATAAAATATACTTTAAAACATTGCTTGACTTTTTGAAATATCATGCTAGTAATTGAAAACTTTTTATAGATTATATATATTGTGATAGAGGCTCTGAATCATAAATTGCTGAAGCAGCTTTCAGGAGATGTCAATACAGCTGTAAGCACACCAAGGTGCTTTCAGTTGTGTGACATTATTGATGCATTGTATCTAAGCTGAGCAATAAAAGGTGCTTAGCAGATTAACTTACAGCAAAACTTAATTGCCTTTGCAGTTGTTTTAGATGCCTCTATGCAAAACATAAAACAGTGCTCACTTCTGTATGTATAGCAAAGCATTATTCCTTAATGATTTACCTTTAGGCTCTAACTCAACTAGACTAGACTTCAAATTCTGGCTCCACCACAAGTAGGCATTGTGAAATTAATGTAAATGCTTTGAATTTCAGCATCTTCATCTATAATATGGAAGAGTCAATGGAACAATGTATTTTAAGTTTCTGACAATGTGCCTCCTACATATTGAGCATTCAGTCAATCGTGGCCACTGTGAACACACATGGCTTACGTGAGTTTGTT
>JAVSCE010000025.1:0-22539 GCA_032199065.1 Smutsia gigantea
AAGTGTCTGTTCAGCTCCCCTGCCCATTTCTTAATTGGATTATTTGCTTTTGTTTGTTGAGGTGCGTGAGCTCTTCACATAATTTGGATATCAACCCCTTATCAGATATGTCATTTATGAATATATTCTCCCATACTGTAGGATGGCTTTTTGCTCTATTGACGGTGTCCTTTGCTGTGCAGAAGCTTTTCAGCTTGATACAGTCCCATTTGTTCATTTTTGCTTTTGTGTCCCTCGCCTGGGGAGATATGTTCATGAAGAAGTTACGCATGTCTATGTCCAATAGATTTTTGCCTATGTTTTTTCTAACAGTTTTATGGTTTCATGACTTACATTTAGATCTTTGGTACATTTTGAGTTCACTTTTGTGCATGGGGTTAGACAATAATTGGCCTCCAAGCTTCTTACATGGTGGACTGGAAACTAAAGCCCTTTCGATATTTTTATGACTTTTGTTGTGTTCTGTAAAATGTTGGGGTTTTTTTCATTTTCTAATTGCTTATCAGTGGTATAGAACTACAACAGATTTCTGTATATTGACCTTGCAAATATCTGTTAATTGCAGTAATTTGTCTGTCAATTCTTTTGGTCTTTTGACATCCTCAACCATATTGTCTTTAAATAAATATAGCTCATTTCTCTTGTTTCCAATCCTTATAACTTTTATTTATTTTTCTTGCCTTATCACACTGGCTAGGTCCTACAGTATAATGTTGACTTGAATTGGTGATAATAGACATTGCTGCTTCATTCTGATTCTGAGATGGTCTCTGTTTCACACTTAGCTATGATGTTTACTTGTCTTTTTTTAAAATAAAAATGACACTAAGAAAATTCCTTCTATGCCTACTTCGCTGCTTTAAAAAATGATGAATGGAAATTTATTTGTATCACATGTATTTTCTGTATCAGTGAGGTAGTTATATGATTTTCTCCTTTCTCTATTGACGTAGTGAATTGCATTGTATGATTTAAAAAATTTTTTGAACAAGCCTGTAAACTGAATTTAGTCACAATGTCATATTCTTTTTATATATTGCTGGATTTGATTTGCCAATATTTTCTTGAGAATTTTTGTCTCTATGTCAAGAGAGATTTGCTTAGATTTTTTTTTCATCAACATCCTTATCAAGGACAGGTAACTAGGTCCTACAGCCCATTTTCATTCTGGGCTACACTATTTTCATACAGGTGAAATTAGGAAAGAATAAATGCTTTAAGAAGACTTGAAGTAGAAAAGAAGTAACAAAATATGTGGGATATAAAATGAGGGAGAAGAGGTGGGAGCTCTACAGTCCTTCCATTTCTTTTGTAGGTAGGGTAGATTGTTAGTAAAGCATATGGTTTGATGGCCTTAGTGACTTGCTGTGATTGTTGCGGTTGGTTGGTTTGGTTTTTAGTGCCAGAAGGCCAGGCAACAGGTAGAGTGATGGAGAATGATGGGATCAGGCCTTAGAGAAATAATGGATCATTAAAAACAAGATAGAATTGACTTACTGTTATTTTCAGGTATGTGACACGATGATTCAATATTTGTAAATACTGCAAAATGATCACCACAGTAAGTCTAGTTAATATCCACCCATAGACATAGTTATAATTTTTCTTATGATGAGGACTCTTTAAGATCTACTCTCTTATCTACTCAAACATGCGGTGCAGTATTATTAACTATATACCATACATCGCATCCCCAGGATGTATATAATTTATAACTGGAAGTTTGTACCTTTTTACCACCTTCACCCATTTCATCCACCTCCTACCTACCCCCAACTCTGGCAATAATTAATCTGTTCTCTGTATCTGTGAGTTTGGTTTTTGTTTGTTTAGATTCCACATATAAATTAGATCATATGGTGTCTGCCTTTCTCTGTTTAACCTTTTTCACTTACATAATGCCTTCAAGTTCCATTTCATGTTATTGCAAATGTCAAGACTTTATTCTCTTTTATGTCTAATATTCCATTGTGTATATGTACCACATTTTCTTTATCCATTCATCCATCAATGGACAGTTAAGTTGCTTCCATGTCTTGGGTATTATAAATAATGTTGCAGTGAACAAGGGGGTGCAGATATCTTTTCACTTTCTACAAAACTCACTGGTCACTTTTCTCTCCACCCTCAAATCCTTGAAAGGTGTTTCCTTCAGATAAATGCCCAGAAGTAGAATTGCTGGATCATAATGTATTTCTATTTCTAATTTTTTGAGGAACCCATACTATTTTCCATGGTGGCTACACCAATTCACATTCCCACCAACAGTGCACAAGGGTATCCTTTTCTCCACATTCTCACCAGCACTTATTTCTGGCCCTTTTGATACTAGTCATTTAGCAGGTGTGAGGTGATAGCTCATTGTGGTTTGGATTTGCACTGGCCTGGTGATGCATGTTTAGCACCTTTTTATGTGCCAGTTGGCCATCTGCATGTCTTCTTTGGAAAAATTCAGTGTATTCAGATCCTCTGCTGTGTTAAAATCAGATTGTTTGTAAGCAAATAACCCGATTAAAAAATGGGCAGAGGATATGAAGAGACACATCTCCAAAGAAGAAATTCAGACGGCCAACAGGCACATGAAAAGATGCTCCACATCCCTAATCATCAGGGAAATGCAAATTAAAACCACAATGAGATATCACCTCACATCAGTAAGAATGGCCAGCATCCAAAAGACTAAGAACAACAAGTGCTGGTGAGGATGCGGAGAAAGGGGAACCCTCCTACACTGCTGGTGGGAATGTAAGTTAGTTCAACCATTGTGGAAAGCAATATGGAGGTTCCTCAAAAAAATGAAAATAGAAATACCATTTGACCCAGGAATCCCACTCCTTGGAATTTACCCAAAGAACACAACTTCTCAGATTCAAAAAGACATATGCACCCCTATGTTTATTGCAGCACTTTTTACAATAGCCAAGAAATGGAAGCAACCTAAGTGTCCATCAGTAGATGAATGGATAAAGAAGATGTGGTACACATACACAATGGAATGCTATTCAGCCATAAGAAAGAAACAAATCCTACCATTTGCAACAACATGGATGAAGCTGGAGGATATTATGCTCAGTGAAATAAGCCAGGGGGAGAAAGGCAAGTGCCAAATGATTTCCCTCAGTTGTGGAGTATAACAAAGCAAAACGGAAAGAACAAAATAGTAGCAGACTCAGAGATTCCAAGAAGGAACTAGTGGTTACCAAAGGGGAGGGGTGGGAGGGTGGGAGAAGAGGATTGAGGAGTATCATGTTTAGTACACATTGTTTGGGGGATCACGGGGAAAACAGTGTAGCACAGAGAAGGCAAATAGTGAATCTCTGGCATCTTACTACACTGATGGACAGTGACTGCACTGGGGTATGGGTGGGGACTTGATAATATGGGTAAATGTAGTAACCACATTGTTTTTTCATGTGAAACCTTCATAAGAGTGTATATCAATAATACCTTAATAAAAAAATCAGATTGTTTTTAGCTATTGAGTTGTATGTGTTCTTTATATATTTTAGATATTAACACCTTATCAGATATATGATTTGCAAATATTTTCTTCTATTCAGTAGGTTGCATTTTCACTTTGTTGATGGTGTCCTTTGCTGTGCTGAAGCTTTTTAGTTCAAAGTCATCTCACTTGTTTATTTTTTGCCTTTGTCGCCTGTGCTTTTAGTATTCAAATGCAAAAATCATTACCATGACTGATGTCATGGAGCTCACCACCTATATTTTCTTCTAGAAGTTCTACAGTTTCAGGTCTTATGTTCACATCTTGAACCCATTCTGAGTTAATTTTTGTGACTAGTGTAAGATAGGGGTCCACTACTCAACACCATGGGTCGTACTCAACACCATTTAATGAAGAGACTGTCATTTCCCCATTGTATATTCTTGGCTCTTTTGTCATAAGCTAATTGACTGAATATGTGTGGGTTTATTTCTGAACTCTGTATTCAGTTCCATTGAACTCTGTTGCTATGCCAATACCATACTCTGTTGAGCACTATAGCTTTGTATTCATTTCTTTGAAATTGGAAAGCATGCCGCCTCCAGCTTTGTTCTTCTTAAGACTGCTTTGGCTGTTCCAGGTCTTTCATGGTTCCATATAAACAGAGAAGTGTACTTTATAGTGGAGAAAACTGACAAACCTTACCTCAGCCAGGTGATCAAGGTCAACGTCACAGTGGTAAGTCATGTTGAGAATGGGTGCCCTTGATATGATGTGGTAAGAACGGCACTGTACCTCATGGTTGCCTCCGAAGCCCCACAGCCCCAGACTAAGTGTGAGAAAAAACAGCAGACAAATCCCAATAGGGGGACATCATACCGTACACCTGAACAGTCTTCCTTGGGTCATCCGAAACAGGCAAAGTCTGGGAACCTGTCCAGCGCAGAGGAGGCCTAAAGAGACTGACGACTAAATGTCATGTGGTGTCCTGGATGGGATCCTGGGAAAGAAAGAGACCTTGGGGGAAACTGAGGGAATCTGAATAGGTGTGGACTTTAGTTAGTTAATAATGATGTATGAATATTGGTGCCTGATTGTGACAAATGTACCACACCAATTTTATTAGTAGAGTTCTCCAGGGCAACAGAACTAACAAGATAGAGAGCTGGAGATAGAGTATAGGTTTCGATTTATTATAAGGAATTGGCTCATGCAGTTATGGAGGCTGAGAACTCCCAAGAGCTGCTGTCAGCAAGTTGGAGACCCAGGAGAACTGATCGTGTAAGTTCCAGTCTGAAAGCTTGCAGGCTTGAAATCCAGGAAGAGCTGGTATTTCGGTTAGAGTCCAAAGGCAGGAACAGACCAGTGTCCCAGATGAAACAGCCAGGCAGGAGGAGTTCGCTTTTACTTTTTGGAGGGTCAACTTTTTTTGTTTTATTCAGGCCTTCAACTGATTGGATGAGGCCCACCTACATTGGGGGTCACCATCTCAGTCCACCAATTCAAATGTTAATCTCATCCAGAAACACCCTCACAGATACCCCTGGAATAATCTTTGTGTATCTTGGCTTCATGGCCTAGCCAAGCTGACACATAAATTAACCCTCACACCAGCTAGTCAGGCTGTGAAACACCATGGCTATCGAATGCCGTCAGGGTTTCTCTGTGGGCGTGTCCCACGTGATGAAGGCCTGGGTGGAAGCTGAGCTCCAGAGAAGGTGGGTGAGGAGGGGGAAGCAAGTGCCCTCCATAGGCTCTGTACCCATGAGCCCCCGAGTTTCAGTAAATCCTGCTAAACCTAAGAAACACCTAGTAGAAGTGTGTTCTTGTAGATGGAAGGGGCTGAATTTTGCAATCTAGATGAGATTTTAATTTTTCTGGAAGTGGTCATTTAGTTTTGAATGAAATAGTGTGAAGCATCTCATGTTTATATGACATGAAAGTGATTCTCAAACTTGTCTGTGCATCAGAATTCCCTGGGGGACTTGTTATAATGGATGACTGACCACCCCAGAGTTGCTGATTGACTTCTAACAAGTCCCCAGTGACATTGTTGCTATTGGGCCACACTTTGAGAATGTTTTATGTGATGAAAACAGATTTCTCATGCAACGAAGATGATATGCAAATGTTTGCATGCATGTACATTTTTTCTGGGTCCCTGATGCAAAGAACCTTGGCTGTAGAGAGCTGTGCCCCACAGCCAGTACCTCTTTCTCCACAGTCTGCGGTTCCAAGTGTGGACACAGGGTGGTGCCATGTGCCCACAGTGTCTGCCCCAGACCTTCCAGGCGCCTTGTAGCTTTGTGAAAGAGGATGTGCACAATGGCTGGTCTCCCCATCCCACCCCCAAGGGGCAGAGGGACAGGTCCAGAGCGGAGAGATGCAGATGATGGTAGATGATGGATGATAGACGAGGGACTAGGGATGAGGGAGGCCGAGTGGCTGGAGGAAGGAGGTGAAGGTGAGTATTGAGGCAATAGGGCTACTTCTGTCCAGCAGAGCCTGAGAGCTGTTCCTGAGGCCACCCAATCCAACACAGGCCAAAACAGGCCTGGCTGGGCCTGACCCCTGGGCACTGCTTTCTCTCCGTGCCTCGGTTTCTCCAGCTGTTGTAGGGGCCTCATCCCCGCCCTGCACGCCCCAGGGCCTTGTTCCATGTGACCCCCACCTGGCTACCACCTTTATCCAGGAAAAGGTAGATGTTGGTGGAGGAGGAGAGTCCAGGTCACAGGGCTGTGCCCTGGATGGGCCTAGCATGGTCTTAGGGTGGTGCCAGGCTACCCACCTCAGTGTGGGGTGGGGGCAGCAAGACCTGGATTGGGTTTGGTTGGGGCAAGTGCTTCTGGGGACTAAAAACCCGGTGGGGGCCTGAAGCTCACGGCCACAGCCTGTAGGAGCCGTCCCAGGCTGCATGCACAGGGGAGCCAGGCAGGTTTGAGCTTGGAGCCGTTGGAAATGTCAGAAGGCCTGGGGCAAGGAAGGCTGGGGCAGGTGTGGCCATCTAGGCTGCAGGGGCAGGCCTGCCATGTCTCCCTGCTAGAGGGCAGCCCCCAGCTCTCCTGGTCTGGCCCTCCCTGGGAGCCTCACCCGTCCAGTGCTGGGCTGGCTGGGGACTTGCTAGGAAGCCTGGTCTGACACCTGGAGTGCAGTGATCCCCCTCCAAGCTGGGGAGGATGGAGAAGGCCCCCCTCAGAGCCAGGCCTGGGTGGCTGGGGTAGCACATCTTATCTATGAAAGAATAAACATCATAGGCTGGGTGGTTGATCCTCTGATCCACAGCCTTATCCCCAGCTGGACCCCAAAGCTATAATTAAAGGTTCAGGTGGAAGGGATTATTCCACAGGAGGGGTGGATCCCCCCACGGACTGAGGCTGGTATTGGAACTCTGCACCACCGGAGATAACATTCAGGATATGCTCCTCCCTCTGGCCTCCCAGGACTTGGCTTCTCTCTGGGAAACCAAGTCACGGGGAGACGGTTTAGCATGGGCTCTGGGTGGCAGGGCAGGGACCCCAGAAACATCCCACATTTAGAACAAGTGTGATTTCCAGGCAAGAACGCAAGTAACATTGTTCCTCGTACAACGTATTCACATCAACACTGATTCTAACACACCGATTAGGGCATGGTAAGCCCTACTGACAGTGACCCTAGCTGAGTCTGAGGGCTGAGGGAATGGATGTGGTCGACTCTCCAGCTTTCCATCCCTCAAGCACAACCCAGTGCCTGGAGTGAAACGCAGCTGCACCTGTCCATCCACCCCAGCCCCGCCAACATGGGTTGAGAATCTGTTCAGCCAGCACTGCTCTGGCCTCAAAGCTTCAGTGGCGAGCACAACAGAGTCTTTGCCCTCGTGGGGCTTATATTCCAGCCACAAAAGCTGGACAAGTACATCTGTGATGTAATTGAACAGGGCACAAGTGATCTGAAAACATGAAAACAGGAGGGAAAGGCACCAGATGGGGTGGGGCTGGTGTGTCCGGACAAAGCAGGAAGTACAGGGGAGCTGGTGTTTGGGGTGTGGGGCAGGTGGGGGAGAGAGCAGGTGGTGGTCAGTCCTCTCAGCTCCTGGACGCAAGCAGTGTCAGCACGTCCTGAATATCTTGACTGCAAATCAGCTGGGTGTGAAGGCTGGCTGAGGGCTGTGGAGGGCGGGAGACTGCCAGGGTCCTGGGGCCCTCAGGTTAGGCAGGGTCTGGACAAAGTGGGAAGAAAACCAGGGGCTGTGTCCAGCAGCCAAGGAGAGGACAGCTGGGGAAGACTTGGACACTCGACGCCTCATCTGGCAGGAAGGGCAGGGGGCGCAGGCAGGGCTGCTCTCCTGGAGGACCATGACTGGGCTGGGCGGTGGGTGTCACGGGGGCCCTTCCGTTCTCTCAGGGAAAGCGCCGGCAGGGGCTTCGATGCACGGGGGCAGGGTGTTTGCAGAGGGAAGGGGCAAAGCATCTCTCAGAGGTCTGCGGCCACCACCTGCAGGCTTGGGTCCCAGAGTAAGGTCACCCAAAAATGTTTGCTATGGCAGGAATTAGCATTGCAGAAGCAAGAGAAGAGAGGCAGGCAGGCTCTGAGCTCACACCATGGCGTGTGGGCCAGTGGGCAGCATGGACGGGCATGGGCAGCCACCGGGGGCCAGGGTCTGAGAGCCCACGGCACCATCGTGGGGGTCCCTCACCGCGGACTGTGCCCAGGGTGGAGCAGGGTTTCTTGACCAGGGGCTCCCTCAGGTAAGAAAGAAGGCTGGGCGGCTCAGCCAGGAAAATTCCTATCATAATTTAAAGTAGCCCCACAGTTCTGCCAGCAGACACCCAGGTGTCAGGCTTACTCCTCAACTGTGTCACCTCCCTTGCAGCACCTCACACCTGACTTCCCTGGCCCTGCTCCTTGGGGGGCCCCCTTTTTCACAAGAAGTGAAGGCTCTTTCCAGAGAAGGCCCAGCCTCCTGGGAGCACTGCAAGCCCCTCGGGCGCCACAGCAGGGGCACAGTGCCTGGAGGCTGGCCTGAGGCTCAGTTCTAAGCCCGCGTCCTCTCTGCCAAGCCCTGTGACAGGAAGGGACAGCTGTGCCTCCCCCATCAAGCTATAAAAAGCCCAACGCTCAAGCAAGCAGAGGACACGCTGAGCGGTCACACAGAAGTTCACTGGACGCAGGAAGGAGCTGTGCCCCCCCCAGACATGCTGAGGCCGGCCCCCACAGTCAGGCTGCTGCAAGCCCCCCTGAGAGGCTGGCTGGTCCCCAAGGCGCACATCTCCGCCAAGCCAGCCAGAACACCTACTTCTCCTGCAGTGAGTTCCTCCAAGGGAGCAGGGGGCTGATGTGGCAGCAGGGTGGTGGTCCTGAGATGTGCTCATGATGAGGTGGGTTTGGGGACATGAGAGGCCAGGCTGATAAAGGGGAGGGGACGTCCTCAGCCCAGCAGCGCCTGGAGGTAATCCTGGGGCTGGGTCTCAGTCCTATGGCTGTGACGGCGTCCCTGCTCCAGGAAAGGGGCTCTTGAAGCCACTGCCTACAGGCCGGGGTCCCTAAGCAGCCAGCAGTCACTCAGAGGCAGGGCTCTCTGTTCTCAGACTCCCACTCACCTGGCAAGTGGGGGTGCTAGTGACTGAGCTTGGAGGCTCCGTGAGTACTCAGGCCCACCACTGTTAGAGGGAACTGGGGGGCTGCTTTGAGGGACCATGAGAGCACAGGAGGAAATGCAGACCTGTTTCCCTTTAGGAGAGCACAAGTACCCATTTTAAGGATAAAAAACCCAAGGTCTTGAAGGTCTGCCCAAGGTCATACGGCTGCATGCAGCTCAGATGTGAATCCAGTCAGGTCTCTGTTCTAGGACAATGTTGCTCTTAAGCCTCTGGGAGTTAAAGTCAAAAGGAAGAGTGGTCTCCAACCTGCCATCCGAGTCAGCTTTAGAAATGGGAGGTAACTGGCCCAGGCTGTTTCAGACAGAAACTGTGTGGAAGTGGAATACAGCCAGTTCTTCAGAACCTGGCTTTGCAAATTCACCACTGAAAACAAGGGGTTCCAGGCGGGGTGGCCTCTGCACATGTGTTCGTGTACACAAACACACACATACATAGGGCAGGGAATCCTCCCCCCACCCCCAAACAGATACACACACACACACAGTGCAAGGAATTCCACCCTCTCCACCCAGGCTTCTGAACAGGACTGCCATTTAGAGAAAGGACCCTGTACTTATTTGAAAGCAACTTAAACTCAGCTGTCTCTGCCTTTCTGCATGGCACCTGACATGCACACATCCACAGGTAACCAGAGGGGGGCACATTTCATGCCTGAAGGGTAAAGCTCAAGGTCGAGGGACATGAGGCCCTGGGGAAGGCACAGGCTGCCGGGAGGCTCACAGGGGCGGGGCTGAGAGGAAACAGCCCCACAGACAGGAGCCCAAGGCTGCCCACAGGCTCCCTCCACGTGACACGAGGTCAGGACAGGAGCCAAGGCAGCAGGCTGCATCCGAGCAGAGGTGAAGCCTGCCTCTGCCTGCCACTCTGCTTAGGACTTAGCCCCACACGCCAGCACCAGGCACAGACAGGCCGGCTGGCAACCTCCCTTGGTGACCCGGTGGACTCATGTGTGCTTTCCTCACCCCAGGAGCAGGCCATCGGGCTCTCTGTGATGTTCTTCAGCTTCCTGACTCCCGCAGGGTGGGTCCTGGCCCACCTGGAGAGCTACAAGAGCAGCTCCACACACTGAAGGCCTGAGGCCAGGGCTCCAGGCACAGGAGACCATATTAAACCCCTCCTCCCAACTAACACTGCTCAGAGTTTCTTGTGTACACGCCGTGCCCCTGCCCCGCTGGCACTGGGCTGAGCACTGGCTGTCAGCACTGGGGGAACAGAAGCTGCAGGCCAGGTGGTGATGGGCAGCCGCCGCAGTCAGGGCTCGTTTCCCACGTCATCGTGCCCTCTGCGCAGAGGCCCTTCTCCCAGGGTGGGAAAGGAGGGCCACAGCCAAATCCCCACCAGGCCCTCCCTAGGCGCCATCGCCTGCTGTCTGGCCTCTTCGCCCAAGGAACAACCACAGGAGGACAGGGCAAAGGTGTTTATTACAGGAAGGTTCTCACACCCGGTGGGGAAGGTCCTTGCAGGAGGGCGCGATGCAGAGCATCTGTGTGGGCGTCCTCCACAGCCTCCTGCCTACTCCTTCCCAGCCCTCGGGGCACCCACACCCTTGCCTGCCTCATCGCCTGAGACCTGGTGACCCCTTCCCACTGCAGGCTACACAAGATGCCCACAAAGGAGGCTTCTCTCTGTGGCCGGGACCCCATCAGTGACAGTCCTGACTCCAAACAGAGTCCCAACCGCACCCCCAGTGAAACGCAGAGCTTCTGGGCAGCCAGCTTCACGGGGCACAACAGGCCGAGGCAGGGCATCTAGGTGAGGATGTCGTGGGCCTGATGCTCCAGCAGCATCTCCATACTCCTCACGTCCGTGCACCAGAACTCCAGGCGGTCCTTCATGCCCTTGATCTGAGGCAAACCAGGGCCACACAAAGGCATTAGGGACACTTGGCAGCTGGCACTTGGTGGTGCAGGTCTAGGTTTCCAGCTGGTGCTTCAGGGCAGCACGAACAGAAGAGGCATCAGAGTGGGAGCAGGTTGTGGGCAATGGGCTATCCCAGTCAATTCTTGTCACAAGGACATTTAAAAAACTTGAATGAAGGAAAACAGGCAAGAATAGAGGAAATCCACAGGATTAAATTTCTAGCAAATATGATACAAGATGGATTTGAGCTCAAATCACAGAGCCAGGGGTGCATTTCATCAAAGTGCCAATTTTAAGATTAAAAGGCAGCATCAGGACAACCAGCACTGTTATTATGAGATAAGCTTTTAAATGCAGGGTTCAAACCCCGGGCTTCCATTACATCAGGTGCAGCCCCTACAGCAGCGATTCATTCTCTAAAGTTTGTCTAATAATGCCTTCTTTCTACATGGCTTCCACCCAAACGGAACTTAGGCCCACAGATATAACCCAGAACACCGCTTAAAGGAGAACCACGCATTCCTATCAATCACCTGTTGCAGATCGAGCACACGGGGCTGCACCCAGGTCATGTGAACCCGCTCATCCACTTCGTCAATACTGCCTCTCACCAGGCCCACCGACAGCGCCTTCATCACCAGCAGCTCCACCTACGTGGAGAGGCCTTGCGGTGAGACGCGCGCTGCCGACAGGCCCGAGCCGTGGGCCTGCCCGCCCTGCAACATGAGGGGGCAGGAGTCCCTTGGGTATGGTTTCTGGGTCTAGGGGGAAGCGTGCTGGTGCAGGGCCCTGACCCTCCAGCCACAGCTTTCTGCTGTGAATCCCGAGCCCAACGACTGTACCTCGTTCACAGCGATTTTAGCACTTTTGGCTATTTCTTCAAAAGTGAGTTGTCTGTGGTTGGCAGGTCGTGTGAAAGTCATCTGGAAACAAAGTTCTGCTTATTAACTACTTTTCAAAATAAAATTTGTTACAGAACTGATTGATAAGGTTATTTCTGTCAGTACCCGCTCTGAAAATAGATTTTCTTAGTACCCAAATACTCAAGTTTTCTTAGTCATGTATCTTAATAAGAAGAAGCTTTCAGTGTTTAGACAGGAAGGTGAAATAGCTTTACACTCATCATCTATAACAGTCATATTCATTTCCTGAACAAGTACTTGAGGCTGCTGAGTGCCAGGGCTGTACCTGGACTGGGTGAACAAGGTCCATTTTCTCAAGAAGCTTAAATTCTAGTAGGGAAAGGCAGGCAAGAATGTAGACAGAGGATGGTAAGTGCAACAAAGTGGGAGCTACTTTAGCTCAGATGATCAGGGAATACCTCTCTAGGAGGGGTCATCTAAGCTGAAACCAAAATACAAACTTTAAAAAGTGGTGGCAGAGAAGCAAGGAAGGCAGTGGAGAGAGGGGACAGAAAAGTTACCACTGCAGTTCAAAGGGCACCCACAGACCCTCGGGCTTGCCTACAGGGTCTTGAATCACAGAGTCGGTCCGTGTGCTTGCTTACCTCCATGAGGCACAACAGTTGGATCTTCCTCAGAAGCTGGGCTTCGTTGGCTGCTAAATCAGGCTACAGAGTGGAAAAACATCAGTGGCCTAACTAGGCTTTGGAATTCTTTCTACAACAGTAGATCTAACAGGAAGAAACTAGGCAGGTCCAAACCCTACACAGAGATCAGAGGTTTGTTATCAGCTTCAAGGGACAGGAATGTCACTTCCTTAGGAAACCACTAGAACAGTGCCTAGCTGAAAGGCAATTTTCCAAGACAAGGAATTTGCAAATGAGATTTGTACTAAGGCCACAAACACCAAGACGCAGGACCACAGGTGTGGAAGAACATGGCCATGTGAGTGGGGCTGGGGGCTCGGCCTGCCTAGTCAGCTGCGTGAAGCAGGGCCAGAGGGACGCACTCTTTAAATTCCAGGGACTCATTCTGAACTGAAAATGCCCTTCAGCATGACACATACACTCTCCTTGCAGGTGGATCAAAAAGGTCATTTGTTGAGCACAGAACCAAAGCAAGGAGAGTGGATTACTTGATTCCAACTTTCAGTAGCTCATCCCCTGCCACAGACAGCCCGAACAGGGACATCCTGCCACAGGCACTGGACAGGTTAGGCTCATCACAAAGGGTCCACTTCCCCTGACAGGTGCTGGTGGGACGTCTGTGTCTTGCTTTTTGCTCTCTGGACCTGCTTCTGGCCTCATCACAGTCCACTTCTATCTACTCTGCTCCATTCGTGTGATTCTACAAGCTTATTTGGAATGTCAAGAAAATGAACAGATTCAGAAAAGTAAAAACACAGCAACAACCCTATTCCTATCAGTGTAACATTTAAGTAATATTTGCTCCTGATACTTTCATTTAAAAAAGAATAAACTTACTGTTATTAAAGCTCAAGGCCTCCTCCTCAAGCACCTCTCCTCCCTCCTCCCCTTACTCGCTGCCTCCTTCCCGGTTGGCCCTTCCCTCATGACTGGCCCCCATCACCGACCCTCTCTCTCTCACCCCTTGCTCTCCTCCCCTCTCAACAATCCCTCTTTTTGGCCTCACACACCCGATTTCAGCTGAATATACTAAAAGCTTCCTCTGCTGCACTTGCTGACCCCGTTCGTCCCTAAAGCCACAAAGGGAGCTTCTTAGTGGGAAGCCTCTGTGACGCGCCCCCGCCCAGCGCTGATGAAGCCCCCACATCATATCCTGTCTGCCTGTAGCACCGAGTACTCTTAATAAGCAAGTTACTATGGTAAATAAATAACTACTTAAACACCTGCTCTGAGAGCAGGACTGGCTCTCCCCAGGGCCTGCCATGGAGAAGGAAGGGGCACATAAGCATCTTTTGAATAAAAGAACAGACACTAGATGAAGTGTGGGGGTGCCCAGCCACCCTTCCCGTGACTGACCTGCTGGCCCCAAGAAGCCTTCAGGGTATGGAATCTCTCCACGTTGCCACTGTTAAAGGCATAAAGGGTGTCGATCAGCCACTGCCGGTCAGTGCTCCTCAGCGATTCTAGCACAGGGTGCATGAGCTGCGAGGGTGGAGGGGGTCAGTCAGTGAAGAGCACAGTCTCCCTCTTGTTAAAGATCCCGTGCCCGGGGTCCACTTACGAGCTCTCCAAAGTTGAAGACTCCCTCGCCAAGAAGTCCTGCTAGTCCCAGCGTGAACGCTCTCTCCTGCTGCTCAGACACTATGGTAACAACACACTTCCAGTTACAAGAATCCATCCTGTTTGGCTCCGAAAACCTCACATGAAAAAGTAAGAAGCCATTCTCTGTAACGGCCATTAAAAAACCCTTAGATTGTACCTGGAACCACATATACGGGTTTTGTGGGAAAGACATTCACTTGCTTATTTACTTTTACCTTAATATATGGGAATCTACATTTTCAGCAGACCTATCTACTTCCTAGAGTACCATGTCCCTTATATCCCTTGCCTGCTATGGGAACTAGTACCATGTTTTACTCATTTTGAAGTCATCCCATTTATTCTCTTTTCAGACTAGAATTAACTCCTTTCTGTTCCAACAAGTGATTCCTTTATTCTTTTAACCACATCAGTTGTTTTTTCCAATGCATTTGTCTTGAGATGCAGCAGTTAAAACTGCACTGACGTTTTTAGGTGTTGCTGGTCTCTTCAGCTTCAACAGTAGACTGTGAGGAACATACAAAACATGCTATAATTTTTTTTCTAAACACACATTCCTTGCACTGTCCACAAAACTCACTGGTCACTTTTCTCTTCACCCTCACATCCTTGAAAGGTTCTTGTAACTTATCTGCTGGGCCTGCCACTTGGGCTTGCAGAACAAGCTCCTCAGGGGACGGGATCTCACCACGCCCTTCACCCGGCACCTGGGCTTCTCACCAAGACCTCTGACTCAGGTATGGTGAAGACTCGGAGAAGGCGTGGGAAGGGGGCTTGAGGAGTTAGCCTGATCGTCTTCTGAACCAAATGCTGAAGACAAATACAAGGTAAAACTAAAACTCCAAGAGCTGTCCCCACCCTCTGGCCACATGGGCTTTATTCAAAAAGGTGAGACTACATGTCACGTCTGAGACTTGCTGCCTCAACCACTGCACAGCTGCTGTTGAGAGAGACAGCTCCTCACGCACATGGGCTTTAGCAGCCCCGGGTTACCTGGCAGATCCTTGATGTCAACACAGCCCAGAAACCGCAGAGCATCTTTGTAGTAGGATGCATGGTTTCCAACTGTTTGGTAGTATTTACTGGAGAGATCGTAGAAACGACTGTGAACTGATGTCACACCGGGGAGGTTGTTGAGCATTTCCTCCACATCTTCAATTGTCTCCTAAACACAGGATGCAAGATGCCCTTTCTTTTCAACTCAAAGCATTTTTAGAATAACACATGACAAGATGAAAAGCATAAGCCACAAAAATTGGTAAATATGACTACACTACTCAGAGAGGACAAATAGGGACTCTGTGTCATCTTACTACGCTGATGGACAGTGCCTGCAATGGGATAATAAGGGTGAATGTAATAACCACATTGTTTTTCTTGTGAAACCTTCATAAGAGTGTATATTAATTATACCATAATAATAAAAAAAATATATGACTATACTAACATGGAAAACTTGAGTTCATCCAAAACAGGGAAAAGAACAAAGACATGGTATAGACTGGGAAAAGATGTTTATAGCCCATGTAACCCACAAGGGAATGTGACCAAAGCTATATAAAGAGCTCCTACAGATCAACAGGAGACAAGCAATACAGAAAAACAGGCAAAGAAAAGGAATTCACAGGCAATTTATAAAACTGGAGACATGAATGGAGTGGTCAGGAAACTACTAGTAATCAAGAAATGCAAATTAATCCCCCAACGAAATACCTTTTCATCTCCATTAGACTGACAAGAATTAAACAGTCTGAAAATACCAAGTGCTGAAGAGGTGGTGCTGAGGGAGTCGGCCACCTCGGAGGAACACCAGCAACGTCTGGTAAAGGTGGAGCGCACATGCCTTACACCTGCAGTCTCACCTTCAGGAGTATAACTGGTGAGATTCTGCCCATATACACAAGGAGCCAGACACAGAATTGCTGACCACAGCATGCTTTACAATAGGAAAAGAACCCTGAATCCCTTCACTAGGAGACTGGATATGTAGGCTGTGAAACACTTCTACAGTGAAATACCATAAAACAGTGAAAATAAACTGGTCACCTAACCTCGAGCCAACAAGTTAAAACAATGCCACGCATCACTGGAGCTGCACATCCTTATCTAGTGGAGCAAAACGAAGCACAAGCAGGGAGGCGCTGCTGGAGGAACGTGGCCTGAGGCGCCCAGGAGCTCCCTGTGCGGTGCTGCTCGTCCCTCAGGCATCTGCAGCACAGGAAGGCCCACTGCGGTGGTCCCTACCATATTTCGTGGCTGTCAGCATGTCTTACACATTCAAACAAAATACAGTAAGTATGCATGCAGGCTAGGACTGGGAATCAGTATGAAATAATGTTTTCTGAGGGCCATGAGAACATGAACACTTACCCCCAATATTTAAGATTATGGTTCCCCAAAATAAATACATGTAGTCTCTGGTTAAACAAGGTGGACTGACCACACAAGTTGGTCTTACTGATATCCACACCTGCCCCCAAAATTACACTGAAATAAAAGCAGGAAAGGCATAAACACAGGAAAGTTCAACAATCAGCAGTGGGAAAGAGAGCGAAGGCATGGCCTATGAGCTGTCGGTGGTGAGGAGGCTGGCCTGGCTAGTGAGGACCCCCGTGCTGTGGGCAGTCACGCCTGGACTCCTGCTCCATGAGCATGCTGCGTCACACAGGCCAGGGCTCTTTTGTTTAAGGGTTAACAGGCATCATATCAGCAAAGTACTCCTAACTGGTTTTGAAAGGAAAAAAAACCCTGCACGCATAGAATCACAGCCAAATGGTGACATGTTAACAACGGGAACATGAGGTGAGGGTACTGGAAGAGTTCTCTGTGCAACTTTTACAACTTTTCAGTAACTTACAATTGCTTAAAAGTAAAGAGTTAAAGAGGAAAAATAGGACTTGTTCCCCTACAGTTCTAAACAACCATCTAAACCAAAGCTAAGTCTGTCTCTTGGTGACCTCACCTTGGTGACCTGGAGGTCCCCGATGTTTAATTTTAGAGCTCCAACCGCAGTTTTACACAGGATCACAGCCTCATCGCTGCTCTTCACCTAAGACATCAGAAATGAGGGGACCTCAGAAGTGTGGGCTGCAGATAACAAAGCAAGGTACCTATACACTGGCTTAACCTACACAACTAGAGACTTACTGGTTTCTAAAGGTGTGACACTGAGTACAGATGCAAACTTTAAGTCACACGTATTCTAAAAGGTCTGGCTCAAACTTCACATTTACCTTCTCACGAGTCTTTTCCAGAAAAGTAAGAGCTACATTAGGATCTAGAAAGAACAGAAGAACAAAGTCAGAAGGACCACCCAAGAGTATTTTTACAGATTGGTTTCTACCAACCAGGAGATTTTTAGGTAGGATAATTTTTATGCTTAGGCCACAAAATATATAAGAACCATTACTTAGAATGTGATATCTTTCTACCAAAATGTAAACATTCAATTAACTTATATCATTAACATTCGGATCTGCTCCTTTAGGAAACAAAGTGAGACTCACCAGTCATCTGTCTAACTACATGAAGAATGATTTCTACCAGAGACAAAGGGTTCACCCTGAAATAAAGACCGTCAGTCTTTGAGTGCCAACAACTATCAATGTTTTCATTTTCAAAGTAAAAAAATGACAAAAGAATTTTACCTGTGTTCAAATTCACTGATGAAGTTTTCATAAAGCTGTGGAACCAAAACATGGAGTAATTATAGGATACTTTTCATTTTGCAAAACCAAGATTCTGAACACTACCACAATGCCCATCACACAGTAGGCACTGCATACATTTTTTGCTGAATAACAGGACACCCATATTTGGGCTTATTAAGTTCACATAAATGACCACCAATGGATTACTGAAGAAGCTAGGGCTTTTTCTGGCTTTGGGAATTAGAGCACTGCCCTATAAGAAATCCTGAAAGCCAATTTCCATATTCTTCTTAAGTAAAATAGACTCTCAGTTGACTATCACTAACCTAACAGATTGGAGTTCCCTCAGATTTTAGAAGGTTGCAGACTAATTATGTGCCACTACCACATTTATTAGCCACTTGGCAAACATCTGAGCACTTACTCAGACTCTGCTAGGTACTATAGACACAGAAAGTGTAGGACAAAAGCTGGTCTTTCAATGAACTCCTGGCTTAGTGGAGCAGACTTGTAAACAGAAAAATGACAATACTGTGAATTTACGAGCAAAGAAAAAATAGGACATAGGTTGATCAGCCAAAGGGAGAGGTTTCAAAGGTTATTCCAGAAATGGTGATAACTGAGTTTTAAGGAATGAAGAGCAGTTAGAGAGGTGGACAAATTTGTTGTGGGATGGGTGTAGCTGGGAGAACATTCCAGATAGGAACAAACATGTTCAAAAGCACTGAAGAAAAAAACTACACTGTGTCTTAGGAGTACTTCTGAAGGACATAGAGTGGGTAGCACTGGGGCTTGACGCCTGTCCTAATGTCAAGGCTAAACCAGTGGAGACACACCATCAACTTCCATTTTAGAAACATGACTCAGGGCAGAGGATGGCAAGGGAAAAGACAGGGGGAGAGACAGCTGAGGCTACTAGGCAAGACACTGAGGGAAGGCCAGCAGCAGTGAAGACAGACAGAGTCTGAGGGAGGTTTGCTGGTGAGCCTAACTAGACTTGATCAGATACAGGCACGTGACCGGGAAGGGGAGCTGACAACCTTGGAGCTTATGGCTGGGTAACTGGAAAAGGGGTGCTCAGTGGGGCAGAGCTGGGAGAAGGACCTCTAGATGACGTCAGCTTTGGATATAGGGAGTCTGAAGTTAAGTTCCTCTTGGATACGAAGATATAAAGAGCAAAAGGAAATTTGGGGCATACATACGTGTATATATGTATACACATAACAGAAAACTACTAAGTCCTGAAAAAGAAGGAAATCCTGTGACATTTGCAACAACGTGGATGGACCTTGGGGGCATTATGCTACAAGTCATGAAAAGACAAATACTGTATGATCTCACGCACATAAGCAATCTAAAAAAAAGTGAGCTCACACAAACAGACCAGATTGATGGTTGACAGAGGCGGGGGTGGGGGAAATGGGTGAAGGGGTCACAAGGCACAAGCTTCCAGTTCTAAGTCCTGGGGGTGCAATGCACAGCATGATGACTATATTTAATGACACTGTCCAGTATAGCTGAAAGTTGCTAAGAGAGATCTTACACGTTCTGACTACAAGGAAAAAAAGTGTTAACTGTGTGTAGTGATGGGTGTTAACTAGACTTATTGTGATGGTCCTTTCCCGCACATACAAGTATCACATCATTACACAGTACATGTTAAAGTAACACAGTTATGTATCAATTATTTCTCAATAAAACTAGGAGAAAGAAAATGTCCCTGTAGCAGCCAATTAGATATTTAAACCTGGCACCTAGCAAAGAGCCATCTAAAAAAAATGGGTTTTTCACTACAAGGGGTTACTTCAAAGATATTGTTCTCTTTAAGAGGGAATATTTCAACTTTCTGGTATCTAATTTATGGGACTACCTAAAAAAAAAACAAGAAAGTCCACTAAATCTAGACACTCAAAATTTGCTTCTGACGACTGCATATTCATGAATACTACCTATCTGTAAGTTACATGGCCAGGTCCCAACAATTTTTAGAGGTTTATTTTGTCTATTGAAATAGTTAAGCTAATCTGCCGACCTGAATAAGTGTCATGTTACCATGAGATTGAGGAAATATTTTGCTATGTGTAGAAAATGATTTAAAAGACAAGAAAGCAAAGGATAGAGACAATTATATTATCCATCACTATGATACAGAACCTTAGGGAACAAATTCTAAGACAATTCTATCATTTTCCCACATAAGTTAGAAGGCAAGAGTGCCCAGCAAAAGCTTTAGGCTTACATATCATTACAAGTTCTTTGGGTAGTAAAATTTCAGGCTGATGGGTATAAACCACAAGAAAATCTTAGGAGCCCAGGTGGTGGAGTGACAGGTGGCAAGCTCATTGTGAGAAAATACAGTGTATTTGGGGCAGTTAACTCAACTATCTTGAACTAGTTTTCAGTTCCAATGCAGGTACAAATCTCTGATTTATTGAGAATCCAAGAGAAATGCATCGAAGTGTAAGACGTCAGGGAAGAATTCAAAGAGGAAGCTACCAGTGAACAAATTCATGGGGGTCTGTCAGGATATCGGGGGAAAGCTGGGGCTGTGTTTTTTTCCGTTGACAAAATTGTAGAAGTGCTCTATCACAGAGCAGCGTGGTATTACACAGGATTTCCCCCTCCAAACTTCTTCACCTCCAAGTGAAACAAAAGGTATTTTACCTTCCACAGTACCATGACAAAGTGTTTGGGCAAAGCAAGCAGAGTCAGTAGGGGGAGGAGACAGCAGTGATGGAAGCCATCTCAAAGTTTCCTATGGTCATTTTCTTCTGTAACCCACCGCACCCCTAACTGGTTTTGAACTTTCAATTTTGAGTAAGTTTTCCAAAAGTACAGTACTTAAAAAAAAAGTCTATGAACAATAAGGTACAGGGCCATACTATGCTATAAACTGGCTGGAATTTCAGAAGGAGCTGGAATGTCTGTTTGAACCCTCTTCTGCCACTTATTAGCTGTGATCTATGGCAAGTTATGTAATTTCCTGGTATATGCTTCCACACAAATAAGTAAACAGGATAACAGTATCTATTGAGAGATAACCTATCTCTCAATGTTGTTATGAAGAGTAAACGAGTAAATATATAAAGTTCTGACATAAAGTGATTGATGGATAGGTGTAGTACATTATTTTGAAGCCCACCTATTATTTTAAAAAGTCCTTGAGCACATTTATATAATCTGACCTAACATGGCAAATCATTTACCTTAATGAGACCATCTCCTTGGGCAAAGCATGGGTCCTGCACAAAATCAAGCACCTGAAGTGTCAGCTGATGCCACAACCTGAAAGACATAAGGCCCTTAACACCTATAAACTAATATCCGGTCACAGGCACCTTCTGCCTTGATGGTCCTATCAAATAACAACAGCAACTGGCCTCTACTTCCTAACAGGAAGAATGCTAAAGTGGATGCTAGTAAGCCTGGGTTCTTTTCCTGGCTTTGCTACTCAACAGTTATGTCACCCCAGATCACCTAACCTCTCCAAGAATCAGGTTTTCCGTTATAAATGGAGATCATCTTTCCAGACTACCTCAAAAGGTTAATGTGAGGTGTGACTGGAAACAAGAACTTTGGAATCATACGTATCTAAGTTGAAATCCTGGCTCTTCTACTTATCAGCTGAGTATCTCAGGGAAGGAGCTGAGGCTGAGTTTCAGTGTTCTCACCTGCGAATGGGACGAAGGAAGGAATGAGCTATGCATACAACCTCAAGGAAAATGCTAGAGCACATTGGAAACCAAAGGTTGATTTTTAAAAATGCAAATAAAATGCTTTGAAGAATGCAAAATTCTAGCCAGCACAGCAATTACTTAGCAAATAACTTCCTCTGAAAACCGCTAAAGGCAGAAGGCTGCTGAATATCATCAGAACACATTTAGTATCTATGTGAAGGGCACCGGCTAACGCTGGGGTTAACAGGGGTGGGTTTTCCTATAGAACATCGCAAGCTCAATGCCAGCAATTTAGTCTATTCATTTAACAAGAAGCTGGTGCTTAGCAACAATTTGAAATTCATCCTGTCTATAAACAAACCCAAACTTTGGGACCGTGGGAGATGGAAAAGTGTTGCGCCTTAGCGTACAGGCAGTCGCAGAATCAACAGGGAAAAGAAAAAACTGCACTGGCCTCTGTTTATGCGTTGCACATCGCTGAGGGAGCTGTAGACACAGTCACATTGTAACAGGGCTACGCGCAACACAAGGATCTATTATCCAAAATGGACAGCAGCCTAATCCTGAAAGGGTGTTTGCCTGTTTGACTGGAATCAAGAGATAAAATCTTTTAAAGCCCTGAAACCTTTTCATAAAACTAGTTCAGAAGCGTCGGTCGGGAAGGCAATGAACCCGAGACCCCCACACCCTGCGGACGCTTCTGCTCCTCAGGTCTCCTGAGCTGTCACGCCGCCGGGCCCTCGGCCGCGCTTTCCCCACACGGCTCCATCCAGGCCCCGCCCCTCCGCGCCTCCCCATCTCCCCACCCTGGGGGCTCGCGGCCCGCGGCTCGGGCTCACTTCTTCGTGTAGAGCTCCTCCAGGCGGTGCCACACGGCGGCGGGGCCGGGCCCGGAGCTCTGGCTCTGTTGCAAGAAGCCGGGTACGTCCTTCATGACTGCAGCGAGACCGGGAAAGCGGCACCACAGACACAGCAGCGCCGCGGGTATGGCCGCCGGAAATGCTCACTCACTTCCGGCGGCGCTCAGCAGCCTGGGAGCGCCGCTGGTCGCCTGGGTGACCGCCCCTCTGTGCTGGAAGAGCATCACCGCCGGGGCGTGTACAGGATTTCCCGCGCCTCT
>JAVSCE010000026.1:0-124573 GCA_032199065.1 Smutsia gigantea
TATGGGGATAGACAATATTCCAGTTTTATTCTCTTACATGTAGCTGTCCAGTTTTGCCAATACCAGCTGTTGAAGAGGCTGTCATTTCCCCAGTGTATGTCCATGGCTCCTTTATCATATATTAATTGACTGTATGTGCTTGTGTTTATATCTGGGCTCTCCAGTCTGTTGCATTGGTCTATGAGCCTGTTCTTGTGCCAGTATCAAATTGTCTTGATTACTATGGCTTTGTAGTAGGGCTTGAAGTCAGGGTGTGTAAATCCCCCTGCTTTATTCTTCCTTCTCAGGATTGCTTTGGCTATTCTGGGTCTTTTGTGGTTCCATATGAATTTTGGAACTATTTGCTCTAGTTCGTTGAAGAATGTTGTAGGTATTTTGATAGGAATTGCATTGAATCTGTAGATTCCTTTAGGGAGAATGACCTTTTGACAATATTAATTCTTCTAGAGCATGGAATGAATTTCCGTTTATTAGTGTCCACTTTAATTTCTCTTAAGACTGTCTTGTAGTTTTCAGGGTATAGGTCTTTCACTTCCTTGGTTAGGTTTATTCCTAGGTATTTTATTCTTTTTGATGTGATTGTGAACGGAATTGTTTTCCTGATTTCTCTTCCTGCTATTTCATCATTGGTGTATAGGAATGCAACAGATTTCTGTGTATTAATTTTGTATCCTGCAACTTTGCTGAATTCAGTTATTAAGTCTAGTAGTTTTAGAGTGGATTCTTTAGGTTTTTTTATGTACAATATCATGTCATCTGCAAACAGGGACAGTTTGACTTCTTCTTTGCCAATCTGGATGCCTTTTATTTCTTGGTGTTGTCTGACTGTCATGGCTAGGACCTCCAGAACTATGTTGAATAAAAGTGGGGAGAGTGGGCATCCTTGTCTTGTCCCAATCTTAAAGGAAAAGCTTTCAGCTTCTCGCTGTTAAGTAATAATACTGGCTGTGGGTTTGTCGTATATGGCCTTTATTATGTTGAGGTACTTGCCCTCTATACCCATTTTGTTGAGAGTTTTTATCATGAATGGATGTGAATTTTGTCAAATGCTTTTTCAGCATCTATGGAGATGATCATGTGGTTTTTGTTCTTCTTTTTCTTGATGCAGTGGATGATGTTGATGGATTTTCGAATGTTGTGCCATCCTTGCATCCCTGGGATGAATATCACTTGATCATGATGGATGATCTTTTTGATGTATTTTTGAATTCGGTTTGCTAATATTTTGTTGAGTATTTTTGCATCTATGTTCATCAGGGACATTGGTCTGTAATTTTCTTTTTTTGTGGTGTCTGACTGGTTTTGCTGTTAGAGTGATGTTAGTTAGACTCGTAGAATGAGTTTGGGAGTATTCCCTCCTCTTCTATGTTTTGGAAAACTTTAAGGAGGATGGGTATTAGGTGTTCACTAAATCTTTGATAAAATTCAGCAGTGAAGCCATCTGGTACAGGAGTTTTGTTCTTAGGTAGTTTTTTGATTACCAATTCAATTTCTTTGCTGGTATTGGTCTATTCAGATTTTCTGTTTCTTCCTGGGTCAGCCTTGGAAAGTTTATTTTTCTAGAAAGTTGTCCATATCTTCTAGGTTATCCTGTTTGTTGTCATATAATTTTTCATAATATTCTCTCATAATTGTTTGTATTTCTGTGGTGTTCGTAGTGATATTTCCTTTCTCGTTTCTGATTCTGTTTATGTGTGTAGACTCTCTTTTTTTTTGGTAAGTCTGGTTAGGGGTTTATCTATTTTGTTTATTTTCTTGAAGAACCAGCTTCTGCTTTCATTGATTCTATTGTTTTATCATTCTCAATTTTATTTATTTCTGCTTTAATCTTTATTATGTCTCTCCTTCTACTGACTTTGGGCCTATATTGTTTTTCTTTTACTAGTTTCATTAATTGTGAGTTTAGACTGTTCATTTGAGATTGTTCTTCCTTCCTGAGGTAGGCCTGTATGGCAATATATTTCCCTCTTAGCACGGCCTTCGCTGCGTCCCACAGAATTTGCGGTGTTGAATGATTGTTGTCATTTTTCTCCATATATTGCTTGATCTCTGTTTTTATTTCGTCATTGATCCATTGATTATTTAGGAGCATGTTGTGAAGCCTCCATTTGTGTGTGGGCTTTTTCATTTTCTTGGAGTAGTTCATTTCTACTTTCATACCTTTGTGATCTGAGAAGCTGGTTGGTACAATTTCAGTCTTTTTCAATTTACTGAGGTTCTTTTTGTGGCCTAGTATATGATCTATTCTTGAAAATGTTCCATATGGACTTGAGAAGAATGTGTATTCTGTTGCTTTTGGATGGAGTGTTCTGTAGATGTCCATTATGTCCATCTGTTCTAATACGTTGTTCAATGCCTCTGTCTCTTTATTTATTTTCTATCTAGTTGATCTGTCTTTTGGAGTGAGTGGTGTGTTGAAGTCTCCCAAAATGAATGCATTGCGTTCTGTTTCCCCCTTTAATTCTGTTAGTATTTGTTTCACTTATGTAGGTGATCCTGTGTTGTGTGCATAGATATTTATAATAGTTATATCCTCTTGTTGGACTGACCCCCTTTTTATTATGTAATGTCCTTCTTTGTTTCTTGTGACTTTTTTTGTTTTGAAGTCTATTTTGTCTGATACAAGTACTGCAGCTCGTGCTTTTTTTCTCCCTCTTAGTTGTATTCTCCTGCTTTTGGGTGTAGTTGTGTAGATGTCTGTTAGGTCCATCTGTTCTAATGTGTTGTTTAGTGCCTCTCTCTCCTTACTTATTTTCTGTCTGCTTGATCTGTTCTTTGGAGTGAGTGGAGTGTTGAAGTCTCCTAGAATGAATGCATTGCGTTCTATTTCTCCTTTTCATTCTGTTAGTATTTATTTTACATATGTAGGTACTCCTCTGTTGGGTGCATAGATATTTATAATGGTTATATCTTCTTGTTGGACTGACCCTTTTATTCTTTGTCTCTTGTGACTTTCTTTGTTTTGAAGTGTATTTTGTCTGATACAAGTACTGCAACTCCTGCTTTTTTCTCCCTATTAGTTGCATGAAATATCTTTTTCCATCCGTTCACTTTTAGTCTGTGTATGTCTTTGGCTTTGAAGTGATTCTGTTGTAGGCAGCATATAGATGGGTCTTGTTTTTTTATCCATTCAGTGAGTGTACGTCTTTTGATTGGTGCATTCAGACCATTCACATTTAGGGTGATTATCGATAGGTATGTACTTATTGCCATTGCAGGCTTTAGATTCGTGACTACCAAAGGTTCAAGGGTAATTCCCTTACTAGCTAACCGTCTAATTTAACTCACTTTGTATGCTATTAAAAACACAACCTAAAGTTTCTTTTTTTTTCCTCCTTTTTCTTCCTCCTCCATTCTTTGTATGTTATGGATCATATTCTGTACTCTTTGTCTATCCCTTGGGTGACATCTATTTAGTCTTAGGAATAGTTCCATCTATAGGAGTCCCTCCAAAATGCACTGTAGAGGTGGTTTGTGGGGGGTAAATTCTCTCAGCTTTTGCTTATATGAAAATTGTTTAATCCCTCCTTCAAATTTAAATGGTAACCTTGCTGGGTAGAGTATTTTTGGTTTGAGGCCCTTCTGCTTCATTGCATTAAATATATCATGCCATTCCCTTCTGGCCTGTAAGGTTTCTGTTGAGAAATCTGATGATAGCCTTATGGGTTTTCCTTTGAATGTGATGTTTTTTTCTCTCTATAGCTGCTTTTAAAAGTTTGTCTTTATCCTTGATCTTTGCCATTTTAATTATTATATGTCTTGATGTTGTCTTCCTTGGGTCCCTTCTTTTGGGAGATCTGCGCATCTCCACCGCTTGAGAGACTATCTCCTTCCCCATGTTGGGGAAGTTCTCAGCAATTACCTGCTCTGTGACACTTACTATCCCTTTTTCTCTCTCTTCTTCTGGTACCCCTATTATGCAAATATTGTTCCGTTTGAGTTCGTTACCCATCTCTCTCTGTATTCTTTCATTCTTAGAGATTCTTTTTTCTCTCTGCCTCGGCTTCTCTGTATTCCTCTTCTCTAATTTCTATTTCCATAGACCATCTCTTCTACTACATCTAATCTGCTTTTAAATCCCTCCATTGTATGTTTCATTTCAGATACGGAATTTCTTAATGATTGAATCTCCATCTTGAATTTGTTCCTGAGTTCTTGAATATTTTTCTGTACCTCCATAAGCATGTTTATGAATTTTATTTTGAACTCTCTTTCAGGAAGATTGGTGAGTTCAGTTTCATTCGGCCCTTTTCCTGTAGCTTGTGGGATTTTGGCCTAAACCATGTTCTTTTGACATTTCATATTTCTGTGTGGTGCCCTGTAGTGCCCAGACGCTCCTGTCTCTGGAGCTGCTCAGCCCCGAGTGAGGTTGGGGGTTATAGGGGAACGGAGCTGGTGCCTGGAAGGAGGAAAGATCTGTTTCCTGATTTCCGTCTGCTGTGCCTGTCTCCCGTATCAGAGCCAGTGGGTGGAGCGCACACGTATAAGCCTCTGTGCTTTGTGTCTCTAGCTGTTGTAGGTGGGCCTCCGTCTGACTGTCCTGACGCCAGTGCAGTGACTGCTGGTTTCCGAGCTGGTGCCGTCAGTCCAGGAGGAAGGCTGGGCTGGCTGTGTATCACACTGGGGGGCCTCGGAGCTGAGTAGCCAGCCAGTGGGATGTTGCGCCTGAAGCTCGTCAAAATTCCCAATCTGCTGGGCAGAGCACGCCCAGACAACCTTGTCCCCCTATCCCTTCTATGGTGCAGCAAGCTCTGTGTAAACCCCGCCCCTTCAGCAGCCCTCTTGTGGTAGGAAGCCTGTCAGACTGCCTACCTTTCCCTTTTCCCAGAGTGGCCAGGTGTGGTTCCCATCCTCCACAAACAGCTGGATCTGTTTCTCAAGCACTCCCCCTGTCCCAGCTCCCCATCCTCCAGAGCACCACACAATGTAGGTTTCTGCTGGCAAAGCAGATATCCAGGGCTAGGTGTTCAGCTGTCCTAGCCTTCCACCCCCTCCTCGCTCTGTTTCTATTCCTCCTGCCTGTGAGCTGAGTGGGGGAAGGGCTCTGGTCCGCCTCTCAAGCGTTTCATATGTTACCCTGTTTTGTGAGGTCTGCTCTGTTCATGAGGTCTGTATGCAGTCTGGTGCAGCCTTCTTTCCTGTTGCTGTTTTAGGATTAGTTGTATTAACTATTTTCACACTGTCTGTGGTTTTGCGAGGAGTTCTCTGTCCCACCTCTCACGCCTCCATCTTGAATCTCCCCCCAGGTTTTTTCTTTTAGGTGCCTCCTTAATTCCTTTTTCTGAATGTTTGCTATTGATGTATAGAAGCTCAGCCAACTTTTGTGTGTTGATCTTGTACTCTGTAATGTTGCTGAATTACTTTTTAGCTGTTAGTTTTCTTATGGATTTTTCAGGATTTTCTGTATCTGGGGTCATATTTCTGTGGATAACGATATATTTTTAATCTTTTCAATTCAAATTTGGATGCTTTTTATTTCTTTTTCTTGTCTAATTGCTCACTAACTTCCAGTGCAAGCTGTTCCTGATCTCGGGGAGAGTCTTCATTCTTTCACCGCTGAGTATAATGTTACCTGTGGCCTTTCATTATGACCTTGATTATCATTTAAGGATATTCTTTGTTTTCTGAGAGAATCCTTATATTAGTTTTCTCAGAGTTTTTAGCAAGTATGGGTGTTGGATTTTGTCAAATGCTTTTTTGTTTTGGCAGTAATTGAGAGGATCATACTTTTCTCCCCTCTGTTCTGTTATTGTATGTGTTGTTATTTGATTCATGTTCTTATATTGAACTACCCTTGCGTTCCTGGGATAAATCCCATTTGGTCATGGTGTATAATACTTTTAATGTGCTGTTGGATTCGCTTTGCTGAGGGTTCTTGGTTGAGAATTAAAGTTAAATTTTTTTATTAGACTTTTTAACAGGAGTCTTAGGGACCCAGCAAAATTGTGCAGAAGGCACAGAGATTTTTTTTCCTAATTTCATCTATAGATTTAATGCAATCCGAAGCAAAATTGCAGCAAGTTATTTTGTGGATATCAACAAACCTGATTCTAAAGTTTATATAAAGATGAAAAAGACACAGAAACCCAGCACAATATTAGAGGAGAAGGAAAAGTTGGAGGACTAACACTATAAGACTATAGTTGTCAAGACAATGTGGTATTAGCATAAGTAAAAATAGTAAAATGGGACAGAATAGAGAATCCAGAAAGAGAGCCACATATAGTCAACTTGATCTTTAGGAAAGGCAATATAGTGGAGAAAAGGTAGTGTCTTAACAAAGGGTGTTAATATCAGAGACTTCCTATTCATGAGCATGAAACATCTCTCCACTTATTTAGTTATTTGATTTCATTCATTAGAGGTTTGTGGTTTTCCACATACAGACCTTACACATATTTTGTTAGATTTGTAACTCATTTTTTTTTGGTGTTAATATAAATGGTACTGTGTTTTTAACTTCAAATTCCACTTGTTCATTGCTTGTGTATAAGAAAACAATTGACTTTTTGTATTAACCTTATAGCCTGCAAACTTGGTGTAATTGCTTATTATTTCCAGAAGTTTTCTTCCCTGATTCTTTCAGATTTTCTGTGTTGAGTCAAGTTGTCTGCAAAGACAGTTTTAGTTCTTCCTTCCCAATCTGTGTACTTCTTACTTCCTCTTCTTGTAGTATTGTATTAGCTAGGACTTCCATTTTTTATTATGTGAAATAGCGTTGAGAGAGAACTTCCTTACCTTTTTCCTGAGCTTAGTAAGAAAACTTTGAGTTCCTTACCATTAAGTCTGATGTTAGCTGTAGGTTTTTGGGGGGGTAGATACTCTTTCTAGTTGAGGAAGTTCTCTTCTATTCCTAGTTAACTGAAAGGTTTTATCATGAATGGGTGTTGAATTTTGTCACATGCTTTTCTACATGTATTGATACAATAATGTGATTTTTTTCTTCCTTTTAGTTTGTTGATGTGATGAATTACATTAATTGATTTTTGAATGCTGAACCATCTTTGCAGACCTGGGATAAATCCCACTTTGTCTCAGTATGTATAATTCTAATACAGTGGTGTATTTGGTCTGCTGATACTTTGTTGAGGAGTTTTGAATCTATGTTCATGAGCGATGTTGGTCTACAATTACTTTTTTGTCTCGTTTTGGTGTTAAGGTAATGCTAGCCTCATAGAATGATTTGGGAGGTATTCTCTTGTTTTTAATCCTCTGAAAGGTTGTTGAGAATTGTGTAATTTTTCCCTACTGTTTGGTAGAATTCATCAGTGAACCCATCTTGCCTTGGTGTTTTCTCTTTTGGAAGGTTATTAATAATCAATTCTTTGATACAGACCTATGTACATCATCTGTTTCTTCTAGTATGAGTTGTGGCAATTGTATCTTATAAGGAATTGGTCCATTTCAACTGATTATCAAGTTTGTGGGCATTGAGTTCATAGTCTTCCTTTATTATCCTTCTAATTATGGTGTCTATAGTGATCGCCTCTTTCATTTCTGATACTAGTAATCTGTGTCCTCAGTCTTTTTTTTTTAATTTTGGTATCGTTAATGTACAATCACTTGAACAACATATGGTTACCAGACCCCCTATTATCAAGTGCACCCCACATACCCCATTACAGTCACTGTCCATCAGCATCTTCTTTTTTAAGTTATGCTGACAAGATTTTGTTTATTGATTTAATAGATCTTTTCAAAGACTCAGACTTTGGTCTTGTTGAGTTTTCTCTATTTCCTATTTTCAGTTGCATTGAATTTTGCTCTAATTCTTACTTCTTTTCTTCTGCTTATTTTGGATTTCATTTGCTCTTTTTATAGTTTCCTAAGGTGGAAGCCTAGTTGATTGATTTAGATCTTTTCTAATATATTCATTAATTGTTACAAATTTCTCTCCATGCAGTGCTTTTGCTGTATCCCACAAGTTTTGGTAAGTTGTGTGTAGTTTAAAATATTTTGAAATTTCTCTTGAGATATCTTTGAGCCATATATTATTTGGTAGTTTGTTATTTAATTTCTAAGTATTTGGGGAATATCCAGTTGTCTTTCTGTTACAGATTTCTAATTTAATTCCAGTGTGGTTTGAGAACATACATTGTAGTATTTATGTTCTTTTAAGTTTGTCCAGGTGTGTTTCATAGCTCAGATGTGATCTATCTTGGTGAATGTTCCATGTGAGGTTGAGAAGAATGTGTATTTTGGTGTTGGCTGTAGTCTATAGATGTTAATTATATCCAGTTGATTGATGGTATTGTTTAGTTCATCTGTGTTCTTACTGATTTTCTACCTGCTTGAATCTATTACTGGTGGAGGGGTATTAAAATCTCCAACTCTAATAGTGGATTTATCGATTTCTCTTTGCAGCTCTATCAGTTTTCCTTACATATTGTAATGCTGTGTTTTTTAGACACATACCACATTAAGAATTTTATTTCTCATAGGAGAATTGACCTCATATATTATATGTAACATTCCTCTTTAACCCAGATAACTTGCTGAAACTCTTGCTTTCTTTTGATTAGTGTTAGATTGGTATATCTTTCTCCAGTCATTTACATTTATATGTGTATGTATGTTTAATTTACATTAGTGTTGGGCATACAATATAATTACATATATATATATAAATAATGTAGTGATGATCACCAACAGTAAGTCTAGTTAACATTTATCACCATCACAAGTATACAGAATTTTTTTTCTTGTGAAGAGAATGTTAAAGATTTATTCTCAGCAGTTTGTAAATATGCAAGATGGTATTGACTGTAATCACCATGCTGTGTATTTCATCCGTTTTATTTATTTATTTATTTTATTAAGGTATTATTGATATACACTCTTACAAAAGTTTCACATGGAAAAACAATGTGGTTACTACATTCACCCATATTATCAAGGCCTCCCCAATACCCCATTGCAGTCACTATCCATCAGTGTAGTAAGATGCCACAGAGTCACTATTTGCCTTCTCTGTGCTACACTGTCTTCCCTGTGACCCCCACACCATGTGTACTAAACATAATACCCCTCAATCTCCTTCTCTCTCCCTCCCCACCCACCCTTCCCCACCCTTCCCCTTTGGTAACCGCTAGGCCCTTCTTGGAGTCTGTGAGTCTGCTGCTGTTTTGTTCCTTCAGTTTTTGCTTTGTTCTTATAATCCACAGATGAGTGAAATCATTTGATACTTGTCTTTCTCTGCCTGGCTTATTTCACTGAGCATAATACCCTCTAGCTCCATCCATGTTGTTGCAAATGGTAGGATTTATTTTCTTCTTATGGCTGAATAATATTCCATTGTGTATTTGTACCACATCTTCTTTATCCATTCATCTACTGATGGACACTTAGGTTGCTTCCATGTCTTGGCTATTGTAAGTAGTGCTGCGATAAACATAGGGGTGCATATCTCTTTTTGAATCTGAGAACTTGTATTCTTAGGGTAAATTCCTAGGAGTGGAACTCCAGGGTCAAATGGTATTTCTACTTTTGGTTTTTTGAGAAACCTCCATATTGCTTTCCACAGTGGTGGAACTAGCTTACATTCCCACCAGCAGTGTAGGAGGGTTACCCTTTCTCCACATCCTCGCCAGCACATTTTGTTCTCAGTTTTTTCAGTGCTGGCCATCCTAACTGGTGTGAGGTGATATCTCATTGTGGTTTTAATTTGCATTTCCCTGATAATTAGTGATGTGGAGCATCTTTTCATGTGCCTGTTGGCCATCTGAATTTCTTCTTTGGAGAATTGTCTGTTCATATCCTCTGCCCATTTTTTAACAGGGTTATTTGCTTTTTGGTTGTTGAGGCATGTGAGTTCTTTATATATTTTGGATGTTAACTCCTTGTCAGATATATCGTTTACAGATATTTTCTCCCATACTGTAGGATGCCTTTTTGTTCTGTTGATGGTGTCCTTTGCTGTACAGAAGCTTTTCAGCTTGATATAGTCCCTGTGTTCATTTTTGCTTTTGTTTCCCTTGCTTGAGGAGAAGCATTCAGGAAGAAGTTGCTCATGTTTATATTCAAGAGATTTTTGCCTGTGTTTTCTTCTAAGAGTTTTATGGTTTCATGACTTACATTCAGGTCGTTGATCCATTTTGAGTTTACTTTTGTGTATGGGGTTAAACAATAATCCAGTTTCATTGTCTTGCATGTAGCTGTCCAGTTTTGCCAACACCAGTTGTTGAAGAGGCTGTCATTTCCCCGGTATTATGACTTTTTAGAACATCCATTTCTACTGACATTTTTTAACTTTTTAAGTGAACAAAGTCAAATTATTAATGATAACCTTGTTAGGACAGATTTTTAGTTCTTGTGAAAAAATTGCATAATTCATAATGTGAAAATTAAAAGAACTCTTTTTTTTTTTTAGAAGTCAATGAAAGGATTCTATTTTGCAAAACTGTACTATGAAGCTAAAGAATATGATCTTGCTAAAAAGTAAGTACCAAACTATAAATTTGCCTTAGTTTTCTAAAATCAGTGCCTTTACCTCATGATCTTCTTTGAAATGGGTGAACATTTTTTAGCAGTTCTTCCTAAGTGTGTCCTGGAAATAAGGGAATTCATCACAGACTGATGTTAAGGACTAGCTTTGATTTCATGTAGATTGACTCTAGAATAAGTATTTTCTGCATGCTTCCTGCTTGCTTATACCTAGGACAAGAAATTGTTTGGCTTAAAACACTTTTTCTAAAGATTGTCCTGGGTTAGAAAAAAAGAACCAAGTTTATATCTTAATTTCTTATACCTGTCTTTCAGCTGGAAATAGAAATTAATACAAAATTAAACTGTGATTCCTGGAAAGGAGACAGTATTGTGTAAATTATCTTTAATTGACTTAACAGGTGATACTCTGAGGTCTTGTCTCACCTATAGGGCCTAGAATTTAGTGATCTGATTTCCTGGTGTGATGTTGTTTAAAGCAGGAAATTAGAAGGGAGGCAAATTAAAGGCATTGATAGGAAGATAGACATGCTGATAAGTAAGGAAAATGGTAGCACCTTTATATAACTTAACAACAGTGAGCTGTTAACTCTTGTTCCTTATTAATGGGACACTTTTTCCTCCAGTTTTGGTTTTTGGTCTCATTTCTGGTATGGTCACTGAGCCTACAAGATGCTTACTTTTTAGTTACTTGATTTAAGAAATAGAAATTATCAGCATTTGGTAGTGTATTTTGTTATTTTTTTCTCTGGTCTAATTTCAGCTCCATACTGTTACATATTCTTTGTTTAAAAAGGTCAATACATTCTATTATTGCTTCAGAAATTGGCAATCTTTAGTAGTTTATAACTTTAAAAATATTTCATCACTTTCTGATTTCTGTACAAAACTCTTCTGTGGTTTACCAAAATGTAATCAGGAAGAAAAAGTAATTTATGTTTTCATTTTTTGTGTGAGTAGCACTGAAAGAAATATTTGGTAAATGTAGCATTTAATGGTAAAATGGTAATATTGTCAACTTTGTATGTGTGTGTGTGTTTAGGTATTATCCATGTCTTTCTGTGGATACTTTTGAGTTATCTATATATTGGTTTGAGTAAATAGTGGTAGTCAAATTAGAGTAATGATGTAATTTGTAATTTAGTTTAGTGGTTGCTTTGGTTTAAGATGTACTCTCCAGTTAGCATTTACATACAGTTCTAAATGTGATAATTTGAATATTATTTATTTTTGTATTACTGTTTTTAAACAGATACATATCTACATATATTAATGTACAAGAAAGAGATCCCAAAGCTCACAGATTTCTTGGTCTTCTTTATGAAGTAGAGGAAAACATAGACAAAGCTGTTGAATGTTATAAGGTAAACCACGTAAGATTAAAATATAGCCCTTTGCACAAAAACGTAATGCCCAGAATAATTTACATAATAATTAAAATATATGTTATGGATGTATAAAAACAAGCACTGGTATCATAGCATTTTTAGAGATGCAGCTTGGAACAAGTTTTGAATTATTTGGTCCAGAGTATGCTGTAATTTATCATTAAGAGGTTAGCTCTTGTAAAAGAAAGATTAATACCTAAAAGTAGTAAGTCTAACATAGTGATAAATGCTGTTACATGTTCAGTTTTCTTTCTTTGTTTTTTTGAAGGGAGGGGGGCATTTATATAATAAAATCATAATTTTAATTTAATTCATCTTCAGAAAAATTCCAAGATATTTTAATTTTAACAACTTTGAAATAACATGTGGTTATTTAGGAGTAGAGTTTTTAATGGGGGCAGTGATACATTTTTAGCTTTTATATATGAGTGTATGTACTTCAGGAATCCTACTCATTTATTATTTCTTTTCTGATAACAGCGTTCAGTGGAATTAAACCCAACACAGAAAGATCTTGTGTTGAAGATTGCAGAACTGCTTTGTAAAAATGATGTTACTGATGGAAGAGCAAAATATTGGGTTGAAAGAGCAGCTAAACTTTTCCCAGGAAGTCCTGCAATTTATAAACTAAAGGTAAAAAACTGAACAAAACAATGTAGCAGAGCAGTTGGGGAAAACTTAAGACACAACCATTTCCAGTATTTGGAGTTTAAATAACTTTTCAGTAGCAAACCTTAAACCAGTGGAGGTGGGCAGTTGGTGGGAAATGGGTAAAGAAGGTCAAAAGGTACAAATTTCCAGTTATAAATAAGTCATGGGGATGTAATGTAGAGCATGGTGACTATTGTTAACAGTACTGTATTTTATTTTTTATCTTTTTTGCATTTTTTTTCTTTTGGTATCAATATAAAATCCCATTGGCAACATTGTGGTTACTCGATTCCCCCCATTATCAAGTCCTCACCACATACCTCATTACAATCACTGTCCATCAGCGTAGTAAGATGCTATAGAGTCATTACTTGTGTTGTCTGGGCTATACTGCCTTCCCTGTGCCCCGCTTCCTACATTATGTGTGCTAATAGTAATGCCCCATATCCCCCTTCTCCCTCCCTTCCCACCCATTCTCCCCAGTCCCTTCTGTTCTTGGGTTCTGTGAGTCTGCTGCTGTTCTGTTCCTTCAGTTTTTGCTTTGTTCTTATGCTCCACAGATGAGTGAAATCATTTGGTATTTGTCTTTCTCTGCCTGGCTTATTTTACTGAAAGTAATACCCTCTAGCTCCATCCATGTTGTTGTAAATGGTAGGATTTATTTTCTTCTTATGGCTGAATAATATTCCATTGTGTATATGTACCACATCTTCGTTATCCATTCATCTACTAATGGACACTTAGGTTGCTTCCATTTCTTGGCTATTGTAAATAGTGCTGTGATAAACAAAGCGGTGTATATGTCTTTTTGAAACTGAGCTCCTGCATTCTTAGGGTAAATTCCTAGGAGTGGAATTCTGGGTCAAATGGTATTTCTATTTATACCATCTGAATTTCTTCTTTGGAGAATTATCTGTTCATATCCTCTGCCCATTTTTTAATTGGGTTATTTGCTTTTTGGTTGTTGAAGCATGTGAGTTCTGTATATATTTTGGATGTTAATCCCTTGTTGGATATGTCATTTACAAATATATTCTCCCATACTGTAGGATACCTTTTTGTTCTGCTGATGATGTCCTTTGCTGATGATGTCCTTTGCTGTACAGAAGCTTTTTAGCATGATGTAGTCCCATTTGTTCATTTTTGATTTTGTTTACCTTGCCCAAGGAGATGCGTTCAAGAAAAAGTTGCTTATGTTTATATTGATGAGATTTTTACCTATGTTTTTTTCTAAGACTATTATGGTTTCATGACTTACATTCAGGTCTTTGATCCATTTTGTGTTTACTTTTGTATATGGGGTTAGACAATAATCCAGTTTCATTCTCTTGCATGTTGCTGTCCAGTTTTGCCTACACCTGTTGTTGAAGAGGCTGTCATTTCCCCATTGTATATCCATGGCTCCTTTATAGTATATTAATTGACCATATATGCTTGGGTTTATATCTGGGCTCTCTAGTCTGGTCTATAATTCTGTTCTTATGCCAGTACCAAATTATCTTGATTACTGTGACTTTGTAGTAGAGCTTGATGTCGGGGAGCGTAATTCCCCCTGCTTTATTCTTCCTTCTCAGGATTGCTTTGGCTCTTCGGCATCTTTTGTAGTTCCGTATGAATTTTAGAACTGTTTGCTCCTAGTTCATTAAAGGATGCTGTTGGTATTTTGATAGGGATTGCATTGAATCTGTAGATTGCTTTAGGCAGGATGGCCATTTTGACAATACTAATTCTTCCTATCCATGAGCACGGGATGTGTTTCCATTTATTGGTATCTTTAATTTCTCTCATGAGTTTCCTGTAGTTTTCAAAGTATAGGTCTTTCTCTTCCTTGGTTAGATTTATTCCTAGGTATTTTATTCTTTTTGATGCAATTGTGAATGGAATTTTTACCTGATTTCTCTTTCTGCTAGTTCATTAGTGTATAGGAATGCAACAGATTTCTGTGTATTAATTTTGTATCCTGCAATTTTGCTGAATTCAGATATTAGATCTAGTAGTTTTGGAGGGGATTCTTTAGGGTTTTTTGTGTATAATATCATGTCATCTGCAAACAGGGACATTTAACTTCTTCTTTACCAATCTTGATCCCAGTTATTTCTTTGTGTTGTCTGATTGCTGTGGCTAGGACCTCCAGAATTATCTTGAATAAAAGTGAAGAGAGTGGGTGGGCATCCTTGTCTTGTTCCCGATCTTAAAAGAAAAGCTTTCAGCTTCTCGCTGTTAAGTATAATGTTGGCTGTGGGTTTGTCATATGTGGCCTTTATTATGTTGAGGTGTTTGCCCTCTATACCCATTTTGTTGAGAGTTTTTTCATGAATGGATGTTGAATTTTGTCAAATGCTTTTTCAGCATCTATGGAGATGATCATGTGGTTTTTGTCCATCTTACTGTTGATGTGGTGGAACGTGTTGATGAATTTTCAAATGTTGTACCATCCTTGCATCCCTGGAATAAATCCTACTTGATCACGATTGATGATCTTTTTGAAGTATTTTTGAATTCGGTTTGCTAATATTTTGTTGAGTATTTTTGCACCTATATTCATCAGAGGTATTGGTCTGTGGTTTTCTCTTTTTGTGGTGTCTTTGCCTTGTGTTGGTATTAGAATGATGCTGTCCTCATAGAATGAGTTTGGAGGTTCTGTCCTCTTCTACTCTTTGGAAAACTTTAAAGGAAGATGGGTATTAGGTCTTCACTAAATGTTTGATAAAATTCAGCAGTGAAACCATCTGGGCCAGGAGTTTTGTTCTTAGGTAGTTTTTTGATTACCAATTCAATTTCTTTGCTGGTAATTGGTCTATTCATATTTTCTTCCTGGGTCAGCCTTGGAAGGTTGTATTTTTCTAGAAAGTTGTCCATTTTTTCTAGTTATTCAGTTTGTTGCCATATAATTTTTCATAGTATTCTCTCATAATTGTTTGTATTTCTGTGGTGTCCATAGTGATTTTTCCTTTCTCATTTCTGATTCTGTTTATATGAGTAGACTCTCTTTTTTTCTTGATAAGTCTGGCTAAGGGTTTATCTATTTTGTTTATTTTCTTGAAGAACCAGCTTCTGCTTTCATTGATTCTATTGTTTTATCATTCTCATTTTATTTATTTCTGCTCTAATCTTTATTATGTCCCTCCTTCTACTGACTTTGTGCCTCATTTGTTCTTCTTATTTCATTAGTTGTGAGTTTAGATTGTTCATATGGGGTTTTTCTTCTTTCCTCAGGTCGGCCTTTTCTTTTTCATAAGTTGTTTGTAGTGTCATACCTTTGTGGTCTGAGAAGCTAGTTGGTAGAATTTCAGTCTTTTTGAATTGTATTTTGTATTTTTATTTAATTATTGTATGTTTTTTATTGAAGTGTTGTTGATATACAGTCTTACATTGGATTCAAGTATAACAGCACAGTGGTTCAACACTTAACCATATTACTAAATCCTCACCCCCACTAGCACAGTTTATATCTGTCAGCATAGGAAGATGTTACAGAATCATTGGCTGTATTCTCCATGCTGTACTACCATCCATCTGACCAGCTTGTATTATGAATGAGAATTTTTGTGCCCCCTCATCCCACCCACCCACTTCAATCCTTTCCCCATAGTAGCCACCAGTCACCTCTCAGTGTCTGTGAGTCTACTGTTACTTTGTTCATTTTGTTTTGTTTTTATATTCTGCAGATAACTGAAATCATATGGTATTTGTCTTTCTCTGCCTGGCTTATTTCATTGAGCGTAGTACCCCCAAGGTCCATCCATTTTGTTGCTAATGGCAGGATTTCTTTTTTATGGCTGAATAATATTCCACTGTGTATATGTACCACATCTTTATCCATTCATCTATTGATGGACACTTAGGTTGCTTCCATATCTTGGCTATTGTAAAAAGTGCTGCGATAAACATAGTGGTGCATATGTCTTTTTGAATCTGAGAAGTTGTATTCTTTGGGTAAATTCCAAGGAGTGGGAATTCCTGGGTCAAATGGTATTTCTGTTTTTAGTTTTTTGAGGAACTTCCATGTTGTTTTCCACAATGGTTGAACTAGCTTACATTCCCACCAGCAGTGTAGGAGGGTTCCCCTTTCTCCGCATCCTCACCAGCATTTGATGTTCTTAGTCTTTTCGGTGCTGGCCATCCTTACTGGTGTGAGGTGATATCTCATTGTGGTTTTAATTTGCATTTCCCTAATGATTAGTGATGTAGAGCATCTTTTCATGTGTCTGTTGGCCATCTGAATTTCTTCCTTGGAGAACTGTCTCTTCATATCCTCTGCCCATTTTTTAATCGGGTTATTTGCTTTTTGGGTGTTGAGGCGTGTAAATTCTTTATGTATTTTGGATATTAACCCTTGTTGGATATGTCATTTACAAATATATTCTCCCATACTGTAGGATGCCTTTTTGTTCTGTTGATGGTGTCCTTTGGTGTACAGAAACTTTTTAGTTTAGTGTAGTCCCATGAGTTCATTTTGCTTTTGTTTCCCTTGCTCTAGGAGATGCGTTCAGGAAGAAAGTTGCTCATGCTTATATTCAGGAGATTTTTGCCTATCTTGTCTTCTAAGAGTTTTATGGTTTCATGACTTATATTCAGGTCATTGATCCAGTTCGTGTTTACTTTGTGTCCACATACATTTCTTAAGGTTTAGCTTCTGGGCTGGCAGCAACTCTCCAAAGGGGTAATGCGGTATGTATGATGGTAGGCGCAGTTTACTAAGAATGGACACAGTGGAATGGTACTCACAGGAATCATGATGTGTTTAAAATTGCACAGGTGTTTCTCTGATTTTTTTTTAATAGGAGCAGCTTTTGGATTGTAAAGGTGAAGATGGATGGAATAAACTTTTTGACTTGATTCAGTCAGAACTTTATGCAAGACCTGATGATGTCCACGTGAATATCCGACTAGTAGAGCTGTATCGTTCAAATAAAAGATTGAAGGATGCTGTGGCTCACTGCCATGAGGCAGAGAAAAATATAGCTTTGCGCTCAAGTTTAGAATGGAATTCGTGTGTTGTACAGACCCTTAAGGTAGGTAAAAACTCTTGGGTCTCTGCATTTCTACATAGGCAATTACTGTACATTCCTTTGTATTTAAGCAGTGCCCTCCAAGACTTAAATTTCTTTCATTTGTATATAGTAACTGTGAAATGAAATTTTTACTAGGATATTTTCAATCAATAATAGTACCTATACTTCCAGTGTTACAGGCTGCTCTAAAAATCAGTGTGGTTTTAGAAATAAAGGAACGGGCAAAGGAATTTGTAGGCATAAAATCAGTTTTGTAACACTTGATTAAGTTTTATGATGTAATGCTTTTTCTACAAAACAGGAATATCTGGAATCTTTACAGTGTTTGGAGTCTGACAAAAGTAACCAGCAAGCAACCAACAAAGATTTACTTTTGGCCTATGCAAATCTTATGCTTCTTACACTGTCCACTAGAGGTGTTCAAGAAAGTAGAGAATTACTGGAAAGGTATGTTCATTTAGGGGGGTGCTTCAGTATACATTCTGTAGTAGTTCAGTTTTTTGGTTTAAGCATTGTTACTGCTTTCTTCGTTCTGTAACATACCCAGGGCTAATAGTTAATACAGTGAAGCACTTGGAAGCAGTTGTACTTCTTTTGTGGGGATGTTATAATTGGTTTTACTTGACTTTGATATTTAGAGAACTGTATTGTTCAGTCTTGATCAAATTATCAGTAGTTACATATCCAGTTTTGGCATACTTAACAAAGAGGCAGTTCTGAAAATGAATGTTCTAATTGCTATTCCGTATTTTATTTCAAAAAAACGACATAATCTTTTGTGAAAAATCAGAATAAGCTTCATTTGTCAGATGTTCAGGAGTAAGCAGTTAGCATCGTTAGTACTTCAGAAAACACCTAAAATATTTATCTTAGAAACAAGATAGCTAATGTGTAGTACATGATTTTTCTATTTTCCTCAGTATGATGTGGAGAACCATATCTCCACTTCATTAAAATAAATTCATTGAACAGAAATGTCACTTGTATTTGTATGAGGATGTTAGTTTGAAGCAGGGGTCTGGAGTTTGTGGGCAAATTAAGGCCCACTGCCTGATTTTATGAATTGAAGTTTCATTGGAACATGGCCATGCCTCTTTGTTACGTGTTCTCTGTGGCAATTTTCACACTGCAGTGGTGGAGTTAAACAGTTTGATAGTGGTTGTATGCCTGCAAAGCCAAATTAGCACTTGGTCATTATAGAAGAAGCGTGACAGTCCCTGGTTAGACTGTCCATTTGTTTGAAAAGTAATTCTTGTTTTGCATCTGGCATATGGAAAGCAGTTCTTTTCACTGGCATATAGAGGGTAGGTACTTTTCTTGAAGAACTTTTTAGTGTCCTAAGATGGAGGGTAAGGGTAGTGTCCAAAAAAACTGACTTGAGCTTCCAGATTATTTTAGAAAATATTTACGATATTTTCTTTTGTATGGCTTCTATACCCAACAATTTTTGGTGACATTAGAAAACAAGGGTGAAAAAGGCAAATAATTTCTTAGTAGTACTATAAAAATAATTTTACCCTCATGGGTACTCTGAAGGGGTCTTGAGAACTTCTAGAGGTCCCTGGAACTCACTAGAAGAAATACTTGTTGCTCAGGTTTCTTATTTTAACCTACTTTAAAATCATGCTTTGCATTTCTATTAAGCTCTTGCTTTTCTAAAAAAATGAAGATTCTGAAGATCATTAGGATTTAGAAGCACTAATTAGAACATAGATTACAAATAATAGAAATACAATTTATTTAAGGCTGTATTTACCTATGTTGTAAGAACAATAATGGAATTGTTCTTATATCAGTTATTGCAATTTAAAAATGGCGTGTCTAATTTGAAAGATTCCAACTTTGAATAAAATAATGAAACCTATGATCAAGAGGAAACTAGAAAAAATTTATTTTCCCAGTTTTATTCTTTTCTATTATGAAACATAAACCATAATCACTAATCTTATTTGATTTGTATCTTTTCAATGATTGGAGGGCTGGAAATAACTTCTTTGGAATAAGACATTGTTCTAGAACTTAAACTTGAAGTATAGAAAGGATGTGGGATGTGGAATAAAAATATGCACTAGATTCATAATTGATAAAATAGAATAAGAATTATTAGGAGTTTGTGGAATACGAAGCGTGAAGTAAATCCCTTCATTGATTTTTTTAATTAAAAAAATGAACCATGATTATTCACAATGCAATGTGTTTAATACCTGTTTAATTGATGTTAATATTACAGCTTTGATAATACTCTTCAGTCTGTGAGATCTTGTGTGGGTGGAAATGATGAACTCTCAGCTACTTTCTTAGAGATGAGAGGACATTTCTACATGCATGCTGGTTCTCTGCTTTTGAAGATGGGTCAGCACAGTGATGTGCAGTGGCGCGCTCTTTCTGAGCTGGCGGCATTGTGTTATCTCAGAGCTTTTCAGGTAAGCCTTTTCCAGTTTGAGTGCAGTATAAATTTCACTGAGACTTTTTATTTCACATGGACCTGTATCCTGGTCTGTGATGAAAATATGAATAAACCCATAGAATTAAAGTTAAAATGAAATAATTTGGTGAAAAATAAGATTTATACAGTACTGGTGAGGCTGGTAAAACAGGTGCATGGCTGCATTGCTGGTGCAGTCCACACTGCTGTTACTTACTGGAAGATGAGTTTGAAGAGTTTGATCTTTTTACTCTGCCATTTCTGGGAACCTGTAATAAGTAAATAATCTCAAATGTGGATAAAACTTGATTCAAAAGATACATGCAGGAGTTCCGGGAAGATGGTGGTGTGAGCAGGGCGGCGGAAATCTCCTCCCAAAACCATATATATCTATGAAAATACAGCAAATACAACTATTCCTAAAAGAGGGACCAGAATATACAGGACAGCGCACAGCCTGCATCTGCACCTGAGAGGACGCGGCACCCCGCGAGGCGGGTACAACATGGAGCTGCGACCCGACAGGACCCGAGCACTCCCCAACCCCAGCGCACCGGCAGGAGGAGAGGATTCAGAGGCGGGAGGGAGTGGAAGTACATGGCTGCGAAATAACCAGCCCCGGTGATCTGCGCTGGGAGCATTGACACACATCGCGTGGTGTATCAGATTGGAGAGGCAGAAGGTGCAGGTTTTGAGCTGGGAATGCGGAAGGCTCCCCAGGACAAAAGAAAACCGCGTGCTTTTTTTGGCGGTCTTAAAGAGGAAGGGGCCCAACGGAGGAACACGATCGTCCCAGCACACTCAGACCAGCAGGCTGGGAGTCCTGAGGAATTTCGGACCCCTTGGCTGGTGACTGGGAAAAAGTAGCTGCACTTAGACTTCACACAGAGAACAACAGCCTCCCATTCGTTCCCACCCCGGCCAGAGCTACAAATAGCCTTGCGGAGCTGCGCAGCCTCGGCTGTGGAATAGTGTAGCAACAGTGCCACCTACAGTATCCTTACAGAATCTACTCCCAGTGGGCGTTTTTTTTCTTTTTCTCTTCTTTTCTTCCTTTTTTTTCTCTTTTCTTTCTCTTCCTTCTTTTTTTCTGTTTTTTTTAAAGTCTTAAAGAGCCCAGCTGACATATGTGGCACCTACCAGCGACCACTTCTATTGCCATGAAAAGACAGAGGAATATGGTACAGACAAAGCTCAACCAGACACAGACAACACCAGACAGGGAGCCTGAAGAGATGGAAATGCACAATCTTCCTGAAAAAGAATTCAGAGTAAAACTCATAACCATGCTGGTGGATCTACAGAGAAATATGCAAGAGATGAGGGAGAAGGTGAGGGAAGTCAGGAAAGACAATGGAGAAATGAGACAAGCCATTGACAGGCTTAGCAGACTAGACGAGATGCAAGAGACTGTTAATGGAATAGAAATCAGAAAACAGGAATACAGAGCAGCTGAGGCAGAGAGAGATAGAAGGATCTCTAGGAATGAAAGAATATTAAGAGAACTGTGTGACCAATCCAAACGGAACAATATTCGCATTATAGGAGTACCAGAGGAAGAAGAGAGAGAAAAAGGGGTAGAAAGTGTCTTTGAAGAAATAATTGCTGAAAACTTCCCCATGCTGGGGAAGGAAATAGTCTCACAGTCCACGGAAGAGCACAGATCTCCCAACACAAGGGACCCAAGGAAGACAACACCAAGACACATAATAATTAAAATAGCAAAGATCAAAGGTAGGGACGGAGTATTAAAGGCAGCTAGAGAGAGAAAAAAGATCCACCTACAAAGGAAAACCCATCAGACTATCATCAGACTTCTCAACAGAAACCTTGCAGGCCAGAAGGCAATGGCATAATATATTCAGTGTAATGAAACAGAAGGGCCTCGAACCAAGAATATTGTATCCAGCATGATTATTATTTAAATATGATGGAGGGATTAAACAATTCCAAGAAGAGCGAAAGCTGAGAGAATTTGCCCCGATAAACCACTCCTACAGGACATCTTAAGGGAACTGCTCTAGAGGGAAGCACCCCTAAGGCTAAAAAGATGTCACCAGAGAAAATAAAATCATTGGAAAGAAAGCAGACCATCCAAATACTAACTAAAGGCAAAGAATAAAACACCTAGTATATAAAGAATGGAGGAGGAAGAATAAGAAGGGAGAGAAATAAACATCAGACTGTGTTTACAATAACTTAACAAGAGAGTTAGGTTAGATTGTTAGAGAGTAAAGAAGCAACCCTTGAACCTTTGGTAACCACAAATCTAAAGCCAGCAATGGCAATAAGTACATATCTATCAATAATCACCCTAAATGTAAATGGACTGAATGCACCAATCAAAAGACAGAGTAACAGAATGGATAAAAAAGCAAGACCCATCTATATGCTGCCTACAAGAAACTCACCTCAAATCCAAAGATATACACAGACTAAAAGTGAAGGGATGGAAAAGATATTTCATGCAAACAAGGAGAAAAAAGCAGGTGTTGCAGTACTTGTATCAGACAAAATAGACTTCAAAATGAAGAAAGTAGCAAGAGATAAAGAAGTACGTTACATAATGATAAAGGGGCCATTACAACAAGAAGGTACAACCATTATAAATATATATGCATCCAATACGGGAGCACTGGCATATGTGAAACAAATACTAACAGAATTAAAGGAGGATATAGACAGCAATGCATTCATTTTAGGTGACTTCAACACACCACTCACTCCAAAGGACAGGTCAACCAGACAGAAAAAAAGTGAAGACACAGAGGCACCGAAGAACACACTAGAACAGATGGACCTAACAGACATCTAAAGAACTCTACAGCCAAAAGCAGGATACACATTTTTCTCAAGTGCACATGGAACATTTTCCAGAATAGACCACATACTAGGCCACACGAAGAACCTCAGTAAAGACAAAAATACTGAAATTCTACCAACCAGCTTCTCAGATCACAAAGGTATATAACTAGAAATAAGTTTTTGAAAGAAAACAAAAAGGCTCATAAATACATGGAGGCTTAACAACATTCTCCTAATTAATCAATGGGTTAACGACCAAATCAAAACAGAAGTCAAAGAATATATGGAGACTAATGACAACAACAACACAAAGCCAAAACTTACGTGGGATGCAGCAAAGGCAGTTCTAAGAGGAAAGTATATTGCAATCCAGGCCTATTTAAAGAAGGAAGAACATTCCCAAATGAATAGTCTAAAGATGCAATTACTGAAATTGGAAAAAGAAGAACAAATGAGGCCCAAAGTCACCAGAAGGAGCGACATAATAAAGATTAGAGAAGAAATAAATAAAATTGAGAAGAATAAAACAATAGAAAAAATCAATGGAACCAAGAGCTGGTTCTTTGAAAAAATAAACAAAATAGATAAACCCCTAGCCAGACTCATTAAGAGAAAAAGAGAATCTACACACATAAACACAATCAGAAATGAGAAAGGAAAAGTAACGACGGACCCCACAGAAATACAAAGAATTATAAGAGAATATTATGAGAATCTATATGCTAACAAGCTGGAAAACCTAGAAGAAATGGACAACTTTTTAGAAAAATACAATCTTTCAAAACTGACCAAACAAGAAACAGAAAAACTAAGCAGACCAATCACCAGCAACGAAATTGAATTGGTAATCAAAAAACTACCCAAGAACAAAACCCCCGGACCTGATGGATTCACCTCTGAATTCTACCAGACATACAGAGAAGAAATAACACCCATTCTCCTTCAATTTTTCCAAAAAATAGAAGAGGAGGGAAAACTTCCAAACTCATTCTATGAAGCCAGCCATCACTCTAATACCAAAACCTGGCAAAGACCTAACCAAAAAAGAAAATTACAGACCAATATCCCTGATGAATGTAGATGCAAAAATACTCAACAAAATATTAGCAAATCGAATTCAAAAATACATCAAGAGGATCATACACCATGATCAAGTGGGATTCATCTCAGGGAGGCAAGGATGGTACAACATTTGAAAATCCATCAACATCATCCACCACATCAACAAAAAGAAGGACAAAAACCACATGATCATCTCCATAGATGCTGAAAAGCATTTGACAAAATTCAGCATCCATTCATGATTAAAACTCAACAAAATGGGTAAAGAGGGCAAGTACCTCAACATAATAAAGGCCATATATGACAAACCCACAGCTAACATCCTACTTAACAGCGAGAAGCTGAAAGCTTTTCATCTAACATTGGGAACAAGACAGGGATGCGCATTCTCTCCACTGTTATTCAGCGTAGTACTGGAGGTTCTAGCCATGGCAACCAGACAAAACAAAGAAACACAAGGCATCCAGATAGGTAAAGAAGAAGTCAAATTGTCATTATTTGCAGATGACATGATATTGTACCTAAAGAACCCTAAATACTCCACTCCAAAACTACTAGAACTAATATCTGGATTCAGCAAAGTGGCAGGATACAAAATTAACACACAGAAATCTGTTGCTTTCGTATACACGAATGATGAACTAACAGAAAGAGAAATCAGAAAAATAATTCCATTCCCAGTTGCATCAAAAAGAATAAAATACCTAGGAATAAACCTAACGAAGGAAGGTAAAGACCTATACTCTGAAAACTACAAGACACTCCTGAGAGAAATTAAGAGGACACTCACAAAATGGAAATTCATCCCATGCTCTTGGCTAGGTAGAATAAATATTGTCAAAATGGCTATACTACCTAAAGCAATCTACAGATTCAACACAGTCCCTATCAAACTACCAACAGCTTTCTTCAATGAACTTGGAGAAATAATTCTAAAATTCATATGGAACTACAAAAGACCCCGAATAGCCCAAGCAATCCTGAGAAGGAGGAATAAAACGGGGAATTACACTCCCTGACTTCAAGCTCTACTACAAAGCCACAGTAATCAAGACAATTTGGTATTGGCACAAAAACAGACCCACAGACCAGTGGAACAGGATAGAAAATTCAAACATTAACCCAAACATATACAGTCAATTAATATTTGGTAAAAGAGCCATGGATACACAAGGGGAGATGACAGCCTCTTCAGCAGCTGGTGTTGGCAAAACTGGACAGCTATATATAAGAATGAAACTGGACTACTGTCTAACTCCATACACAAAAGTTAACTCAAAATGGATCAAAGACCTGAATGTAAGTCATGAAACCATAGAACTCTTAGAAAAAAATATAGGCAAAAATCTCTTGGACGTAAGCATGAGTGACTTCTTTATGAACATATCTCCCCGAGCAAGGGAATCAAAAGCAAAAATGAACAAGTGGACTATATCAAGCTGAAAAGCTTCTGTACAGCAAAGAATACCATCAGTAGATCAAAAAGACATCATACAGTATTGGAGAATATATATTTATAAATGATGTATCCGATAAGGGGTTGACATCCAAAATATATAAAGAACTCACACACCTCAACAAACAAAGTAAATAATCCAATTAAGAAATGGGCAGAGGACATGAATAGACACTTCTCCAAAGAAGAAACTCAGATGGCCAACAGGCACATGAAAATATGCTCCACAAATGCAGATTAAAACCACAATGAGATATCACCTCACACCAGTGAGGATGGCCAACATCCAAAACACAAACAACAACAAATGTTGGCGAGGATGTGGAGAAAAGGGAACCCTCCTACACTGCTGGTGGGACTGCAAATTAGTTCAACCATTGTGGAAAGCAGTATGGAGGTTCTTCAAAAAACTCCAAATAGAAATACCATTTGACCCAGGAATTCCACTCCTAGGAATTTACCCTAAGAATGCAGCAGCCCAGTTTGAAAAAGACATATGCACCCCTATGTTTATCGCAGCACTATTTACAGTAGCCAAGAAATGGAAGCAACCTAAGTGTCCATTAGTAGATGAATGGATAAAGAAGTGGTACATATACACAATGGAATATTATACAGCCATAAGAAGAAAACAAATCGTATCATTTACAACAACATTGATGGAGCTAGAGGGTATTATGCTCAGTGAAATAAGCCAAGCTGAAAGAGACAAGTACCAAATGATTTCACTCATATGTGAAGTATAAGAACAAAGAAAAAAGCTGAAGGAACAAGACAGCAACAGACCCATAGAACCCAAGAACGGACTAATAGTTACCAAAGGGAAAGGGAGTGGGGAAGATGGGTGGGAAGGGAGGTATAAGGGGGGCAAAAGGGGCTTTACAGTTAGCAGATGTAATGTTGGGGGGGTACGGGGAGGGCTGTACAACTCAGAGAAGACAAGTAGTGACTCTGTAGCATCTCACTACGCTGATGGACAGTGAGTGTAATGGGGTCGGTGGGGGGATGTGATGAAGGGGGTAGTTTAATTACCGTAATATTGCACATGTAATTTTAGATTAATGATACCACAATAAAGTATAAAAAAATGTTTTAGCAAAGTTGGGATAAATACAAATACAGTGCAAAATATTCTTCAGATAGCTCTTTCATAGGACTTCCTATTCTAGTGTGTTAGAATTTGTTTTCTTCTACTATAAGGATTTTTATCGAACCTTGAATTATATTTGTAGTATAATTTCATAATTTTTTTTAGAACATTAACACATGTCCATCTAGGCTTTCAGTTTACTGGTTTTATTAAATATCAGTTGTTTTCATTAAAAAAGAAAAAAGATACATGCAACTGGGACAGAAGCCTAAGTAAATAAATTTTGGGGTATGTTTATGTAAGCTAGGATAGAAGAATATGAGCATTTTAACATGTTAATTAAAGAGCATGTAATATGTATATAACATTAATGACAGTATAAGATGGCAGTATATTTATTTATCTTTGGAAGCATAAAGTCTTTCCTTGTATGTAGAACGTGACATGAAGGAAATATACCAAAATGTTAATGACCATTTAGGTGAAGAGATGCCGGCTGTTGTTCCTTGTGCAACCCATTTTAGTAGTTTTAATGTTTCTCTATGAGCTTGCATTAATTCTGAAATGAAGAGAGATAAGCTATCTGCCCAAGAATGCATGAAGGCAGCTTATAAAAATTATTGTTACTGTTAGAGAAGTATCTTTTGTTTGAGGGGGAAAAAAGGAGTCCCTGTAGAATTACTTTTCGAGAAGGCTCCTCCTCTAGTTCACATAGTACATAGTTTTTTTAGAAAACACTGTTGATACGTATCCACAATGTTAAATCCTATTTGCTCAGCAGAAGCATTTAGGTTCATAAGGAATATATTTATTAGTAAAAATCAGTGAATTTACTGAAGTTTGCTAATTTATAATTTACATAAGCACTTAAAGTTTCTTATGATTAATACTTTTATAGAATCCTTAGCTGAAAGTTATTTTTAATGGATACTAAAAGATATTAAAAATACATATGTTTTTAAAGTTAATAGCTGTTTTTAACTTTCACCTTTTCTTAATAGTAAAAACTAAATCGCTCTTTTAACACATTCACTCAAATCTCCTTTCCTGGATATCAGTTGCTGTTACCAAATTCTTGGGTATTCAAGATTTTTTCTGCATATGCAAGCGTATTATACACCCTTTCTTAACTTCTAAAAACTGTTTTGCCTCAGTGAAGGCGTGCTTTATCTACTGTTAAATACCTTGCTTTCCTCACTGTTTTTCCATTGTTCAATTTCTGAACATAGAAATCTCCCTCAGCCTCCGCCCTCTCTTTCTTTCTTGACCTACTACATATTTCCATTGAATGGGTGTATAGTGGAAACCTCTAAGATGCTTGGATTTTTTATTATCATTTGCTGTAAAGCTTAATTATCAAATGATTACAAGGATAAAAGGGAAGTGTAGACTGGCATAGGGCTTAAGGGATCACGCCAAGCTAACTTCTTTAATGGTCGAGTTTTCAGACTCTTAGTCAGGGGAACGCTGTGGTTCTAGTAGAAATATCTTCATTTCAGATGGGCATTAAAGTCTTGAGACCTTTTAATTAAGATGAGGAAATGTTGACTTTAGATGATGCGACTAAGTGATTTCATGACTTAATTAACTGGTCACAAATGATAGCTGTTGAATACTTTTGTAAAAGAGGCCAGTTTTGTGAATTGAGGTCAGTTTGAAAGCAAAAAGGGTGTCATGTTTTGCTTCCTTGTGTGTTCTTCCACACCTATAGATGACAAAGTTCAGCCTCATTTTTAGAAAACTTGTCAAACTAATGTTTCGAAAATTCAAAACCTGAAGCTTTTAGGTTTATAAGGAATATATTTTGAAAAATTAGTTATGTTTGCAAAGGTGGTTGTATTTACATGGTTTAAAATTCTAATGGTGTGTATGAGTATACCATGAAAATCCTTTCTGACTTCTGTTCCTTAGTCATTTACTTCTCTGTCCTGGAGGAGCTAACATTATTAATTTCTTGTGAGTTCTTCAGGATATGTTCTATGCATATGTAAGCAGGCAGGCAGACAGACAGACAGACAGACACACACACACTCACACTCATTAACTTCCTCTCTTTCCCCCACTCTCTCTCTCTCTCTCTTCCAGCTTGCCTCCCTCTCCCGCTCACCTTAAGAAAAAAATCAAATAGAAAGTGTTCTGTACATTCTATTTATTTTCTTTATTTCCATAAAATACATCTGGGTAATATTTCCGAATCAGTGTAGAAAGCATAGCATAGAAAGTATAGCATCCTCATTTGTTTTGATGGTTGCATATTCCATCCTGTGGATACATCAGTTTTGGATTTTTAAAACCAATGCCCTAAAACAAGACATTAGGTTACGTTTACATTTTTTGCTGTGCTACTTTTCAGATAATTCTGCAGTGAATAACGTGTTCCATTTCACATTTGAAAATTTATGGGTAGAATAAATTCCTGAAAGAAGAGCCCAAGTGTATCTGTGCATTTATATTTAGAGCTTTTTCCAAATTTCTGACCTCAAAGACATTGCACCAAATTACACCCCCACTACCAATTCAGAACATTCTTAGAGATTCACAGAAGTTACCTTAGCCACCCATGTAGTTACTTTTAGTATATCTCCACTAAGTGGTTATTGCCTGTGACTGGACATTTTCAGTGATGGACATTAATTAATTTTCAAGATAGCTATTTTATTTTTGGTTAATTTGGTTCTTGGTGCTTCCTTATATGGAGTAAAAATATTTTCAAGCTGTTACCTACTGGTGGTGGTTTTTCTTTTAGGGCTATTGAAAAAGTCTGAACCTTCTTTTACAAGATAATTCTCTTAATATCTGAAGGCAGGTATCATGTTTTCTCTTCACCACTTTATCTGTTGATCACTTTTCAGTTCTTTGTAGGATAGAGCTTGGAGTCCTTTTACTCTCTAGGTTGTCCCAGCTTATTCCAGTGGTATCACAGATTAGCCATACTCTGTGAAAATGTGCTGTCCACAGTGTGGTATTTCCAAGTACGGTCCCACTGTTCCTGTGTAAAGTAGGGCTATCATCTCTTCTACTGCTGTAGTTCTGTTCATACAGGATAGAAAAGTTCACCAACTAAACACTACATTTCCCCAAATGTAATTTGACTGTGCTTTTAGTAGAAAGTAATTTCTCAGAAGTGGTCTTTGTAGGCATTTTATAGATTATCTAAATTCTTTGGTCCCCTGTTTTTTGCAGGTGGTTTCCCAACCCAGTTTAACCATTGGATAACTGTTCGTTATCCAGAAAAAGCACAGTGTAATAGAAAGGAACAACTTATTGTTAGAAGTATTTAGAAGTTCAAATCACTAAATACTTTATTCTAAAATTAATCAGGTTCCAAGACCAAAGATTAAATTAGTGAAAGGAGAAGCTGGACAGAATCTGCTGGAATTGATGGCCAATGATCGTCTGAGCCAATCAGGTAATATTAAAGTATAATTTATTTTATTTTAAAAAGAAATGTGGAAAATTTCTCTGTTAGAGCACATCCTATGATGATTATCTATCTATACAGGAGATAATTTGTCATTATTTTCTCTTTGCCATATTGGATTAGGGCAAAAGATACAGAAAGAATTAGAAGAAAAGGTGTATTCTTTAAAAGGAACAGGTATTTGATACGGTTTGCTCCCGTATGGAGAGGCTTCTTGAGCCCTCCCTAAGCTCTGTGCTGAGGCACTTACTGAGTCCAGACTAACCACTGGTTTGCCCTCAGCTGCTTGTAAGACACTGCTGTGGGGGATGGGGTGTAAGATGACGAAGGTACAGACTTAACTCATAAGGAACTGACAACATAGGCACATAGACAATAGATACTCACATTCTGTTTAGGTTCTTGGAATTTGTAGATCTATTTCCACTTTTGACTATTTGGGACGGATCCTAAAGATCTGTACATTTATCTGGTTTTGCTAAGGCAAAAACTTCAAGGTATTCACGTAGCCAGTGAATCAAGCTGTGAACTGAAGAAACATGCTTTCTGTAGGAAGCAGTTTGATACAATATTGAATTAACTTTGTAAAGAGCAAGAAGTAGTATTAAGTCAGAGTTGTAAGCTTTCACCTGTAGTTAGGCTGTTGGTCAAAACTTGTATCACCCCCTGTCTCACAGCCTGCTTTTTTGTGAGTGATAGACTACTTTCAGTCTTTGAAAAAGTGGCTTTCAGTTCTTTTTTTCTGATGTCTCCCTTTTACCTTTGCAAGGCTATGCTAGATGCCTGTGCAGAGTGGCAGTGAGGAAAATGAATGTGTTTAATGTCCTTGATCTGGACATTCTTGAGCTTGTCTCTGCTGATCTTTGGAGAGATAATAGCCTAGTGGTGGCCAAACCTGACTGACCAGCAGAGAATTATTTCAAGGAGTGTTTCTTGTTGTTGTTTCTTTTTTTAAAACAGCTTGAGATTAAATTCACATAGGTGTGATTCACATATAATTAGAGTGTACAGCTCACTGGTTTTAGTATGCTCAGAGATACACAGCCATCACCACAGTTTTAGAATGTTTTCATCACTTCAGGAGGAAACCCCGTGCCTGTTAGTAGTCACTCTCCATTTCCCTCTAAACCTAAACTCCCAGTCCTGTGTAGCCACTAATTTTCTACCTCTTCAGGTTTCTGTGTTCTGTACATTTCATATAAACTGAATCACACGATAGATATGTGTGCTTTGTGACTGGCTTCTTTGACTTAGCATAGTGTTTTCAAGGTTCATCCATATTGTAGTGTGTACTAGAACTTCATCTGAGGAGTGTTTTTAAAATAGATTGCTCACCCCAAATCTGTGGAATCAGAATCTCTGGGAATGGGACCTGGAAATAATTTTTTTAAAAGCTTATTAGAGGATGATTCTGACCAGCCAGGTTTAGAAATCAGTGTATCAGATCAGAGAATTTGAGCGTGGCCCTTCTCTCCTACAGCTGCTTAAATCCCACACTTTTCTGTGTAAAATATAAATACTTTTGGCATTTTTCATACACATTCCAGTCTCTTTTTCATTTCCTTTTATGCTACCAGATAATCTATATTTATTTCTTTTTTGCATAAGCATCCCTTTTATTGTCCAGCTGCAGTTGTAGGGTTGGAAGGTTAGGTCTGAGATAATCATGTTATTTCCGCCTAGGGTATATGAATGAAACTATTGAGAGATATGAGTAAAACAAAATAATCTGTATTGTCTAAATGATGGAAATAATTTGTTTTTCAGGGCACATGCTGCTAAACTTAAGTCATGACAAGCAAGATTTTTTAAAAGAGGTTGTAGAGTCCTTTGCCAACAAAAGTGGGCAGTCTGCTCTATATGATGCTCTGTTTTCTAGTCAGTCACCTAAGGATAGATCTTTCCTTGCCAGCGATGATATAGGAAACATTGATGTGCGGGCACCAGATACTGATGATTTGGCTAGATATGATATTGGTAAGTTCTGTCTTTCAAAGGAAACATTTTGCATCTTAATCCTTTCCATATTAGAAGAAAAACCAAAGCAAAAAGGGGAAATTAAATTACTCATTATCCCATGACCCAGAAATAATGACTTAGTGTTTTCCTGAATTCCTTTTGGGTTTTTGGGGGTTGGGAGTGGTGTGAGGAGTTGGTTGTGGTAATGGTGGCATATATTTTTCATCTAAATAGTTGTTTATACTGTACATAAATATGATTTGTCTTCTTTCATGAATTCTGTCCCATTGTGTGTCTGTAAACAATCATTTTTAATGGCATGTAATCTGCTTTATGAATTAGTTGTCATTTGCTTGTCACATTTATTTTTGGGCATCTATGATGTTTCCAGTTTTTTCCATTATTAAAGATAATACTGTGATGAAAACCTTGAAGTGTCTTCATTTCAGATTTTTTCCATTGATTCTTTTTTTTTTCCATTGATTCTTAAAAATAGAATAACTGGAACAAAGTTTATGAGTGTATTTAAGTTTCTTGCAAATTGCCTTTTGCCAGAAAGGTTTTTTCTTTTTATGCTTCCAGAAGCCCACATCTTTTTCAATGTTAAATTTCTTACAGAAGAAAAGATGTCTTTATTATTCTCATGGATTAATGTCATGATATCCCATTGTTTCAGTGACTCTTTACTGAAAGGACAACCCACTATTACAAGATTTCTTACTGGGTGGCCATTCTTTATTTGGCCTGTCAGATTTTGTTTTGAGTTCTGGTGGGTCTTTTTTCCCTTAGATGGACTTGAAAGAACTTTCTCTCCATCATACCTGTTTCTATTAAAATTCTTAGATATAAAGTGTGAATACCTTTAATAACAGCATCAGACTTTGCTTATCATAGAATGTCCCCCAACTCTGGTATAGAAAAGCAACCATAAAGTTAAGATAACATGAATCAATTGGTTATGTTGGCAAAACTGATAGCATACAAAAAAATTTCCAAAACCTCAGGCCAGTTTTTTCCCTTTATTTCAGGTGCCATTCGAGCACATAACGGTAGTCTTCAGCACCTTACCTGGCTTGGCTTACAGTGGAATTCGTTGTCTACCCTACCTGCAATTAGAAAATGGCTAAAACAGCTTTTTCATCATTTGCCCCAGGAAACCTCAAGACTTGAAACAAATGCACCAGAATCAATATGTATTTTAGATCTTGAAGTAAGAAAAGATTTTAGCAAATTAAATATTTTGAGTTTTGTTTAATTCTTTTCTAACATAATGATTTTTCTTCAAATAAAACAGGTATTTCTACTTGGAGTTATATATACCAGCCACTTACAATTAAAGGAGAAATGTAATTCTCACTACAGCTTCTATCAGCCACTGTGCTTGCCACTTCCTGTGTGTAAACAGCTTTGTACAGAAAGGCAGAGATCCTGGTGGGACGCAGTTTGTAATCTAATCCACAGAAAAGCAATGTAAGTAATCAATCAAAAATTCTCATGGAAGTTAATGCCTAGGTTTTAAATTTAAAAACCTATTTAGTTTAAAAACATACTGCCTAGGGATTTAGCCTAATTCTCATGTAAAGATTTAATTTAACTCGTGTGATTAACATACATGTAACCATTGAACTGTATGTTTATAAATCAATTTTATTAAATAAACCATTTTTAGACCTGGAACTTCAGCAAAATTGCGACTTCTAGTTCAGCATGATATAAACACTCTAAGGGGCCAGGAAAAACATGGTCTTCAACCTGCTCTTCTTGTACATTGGGCAAAATGCCTTCAGAAAACGGTGAGTTCATTTAAGTAAAGTGTCAGTGTTTCTAAGAACATTACCTTGATTTTAAAAAATTGTAAACTTCTCACTGAAAGTGTTTAGTTCTAAAAATAGCAGCTTGTTCATATTATGCTAGTGAAACGTATTTTTTTAATCTTCCCAAAGAGCAGTTAATATATAAGCACTTGGAACAGTGCCTGGCACAGTAAATGTTACATAAATATTAACTGTTAAATTATTGTTCAGCTTGGAACATTTTTTACATGTTAGGTTATATAAGGCTTTATAGGTAAGGGTATTATAGATCTTCCTAAATATTTGAGATCTGTTCTTGCTGCAAGAGTGGGTGTAGATGTTTAACTCTGACCAAACTGTTATGACAGAGCTGCAGATTTTGGCTATCTAAAAATGTCAACTAAAAAAAAATAGATTGGGCTGCCTCATTAGGTAGTATCATAAAAAGTGTTAAAAGTAGGGCCTAGAATATGATCACTGGTATTAATAAGGTGGTTAATATTTGGCAAATTAGGCATATGGCTTTTGAGATTCTGTTTTGCTTTGATTTGAAATTTTAACCAATTATTCAGAACATTTATAAGTGAACTTTAGATCTTATCACTTGTGTTTCTTAGGTTTGTGCTTCTAACTTTCTATTTTAGGGCAGCGGTCTTAATTCTTTTTATGATCAACGGGAATATATAGGCAGAAGTGTTCATTATTGGAAGAAGGTTTTGCCATTGTTGAAGACAATCAGAAAGAAGAGCAGTATTCCTGAACCTACAGACCCACTGTTTAAACATTTTCATAGTGTCGACATTCAGGTAATAGAGGATCCCTTTGTGAATTAGCAAGAGATTTGGATTTCTGGTTTATAAACAAAGAAATCGAGGTATAAATTCTTAAATGAATTGCCTGCCTATTTAATGGTAGTCCTGTTTTCTGAATCCCCTAGCTGTCACAGTAAAACATGGCAGAAAAGAGTACTCAGATGTTACTCTCACTAGATCATATAAAATGTTTGAGAAATCATTTAGGTTTGATATTTTGGGTAGAAACAATTGACTCAAAATTACTAATTGTGTTTAGGCATCTGAAATTGGTGAATATGAAGAAGAAGCCCATATAACATTTGCTATCTTGGATGCAGTTAATGGAAATATAGATGATGCTATGACTGCTTTTGAATCTATAAAGAATGTTGTTTCTTACTGGAATCTTGCACTGGTAAGTAGATGTGGTACTTGACTTTAAAATTTTTTGTTTTAAAGGCCTAATTGTTTCATGAAAGCATTTTTTGTATAGATTTTTCACAGAAAAGCAGAAGACATTGAAAATGATGCCCTTTCTCCTGAAGAGCAAGAAGAATGCAAAAACTATCTGAGAAAGACCAGGGACTACCTAATAAAGATTTTAGATGACAGTGATTCAAATCTCTCAGTGGCCAAGAAAGTAAGTTGTAGGTTGTTGGTAATTTCTTATTGGTAACTGGGTGATAAGTATTTTTCCCTTGGTGTTATATTTTGGTAATTTCAGAAGTGCTCACAAATGCCTGGTTATTAATGCACAGAAGGTGTGTGTGTATAAATGTTTAATTAGCACTGCTTTGTAGTAGGTTTGGTGTTACTTTTTTGAAGCTTGACCATTTGATTTATACTCTCACAAAAATATCCTTTGGGGATTTAGAAGAGGTTTTTAAGGCAAGACATTTATTTTTGTTATCTTAGCAATGTAAGCAGAACAAATCCTGCCATCTGAGGACTAGTTCTAATGAATTTGGCAGTTAAACATTTTACTGAAATCAAAAGTAGTTGCTGACTTCAGAGCATTTCTTCTCATCTTCATCATCTGCTATGGACTGTCTTCTTTCCAGCTATCCACAGTTTGAGACTGTCATGATGGTATTAACTTCAGTTATATTCAGCCTTCCAAGATTTTATTGATTAATTTGTGTTGCAGCTCTTTGATTAGGATTTGTGTTGTCTGGTGCATTCTAGCATATGTGTTTCTCTTTCTATTCAAAATCAACTAACAAAAATCAGTAACTTACTTTGTGTGGGAAAACTTCCCAATTTAACATTCCTCTACCATTATTATGGCTGACCAAAGGATAGGGAACAACGTAGTCCTTAAAGTTAGAAGACAACTCTATAGATTGCACAGCAGTTTCATGTGTGTTACTATGTAAAGTATAAAGTGCTTGTTACACAGAAATAAGAAAAATGTAAGTAAATTAGTAAGATAAAATCTTTGTATTTATTGCATAGTTCTTTCTTTGGTATTTCTGCAAATTAAGGCTCTTGATTCTTTTTTTTTTTTTTTTAAGTTACCGGTGCCCCTGGAGTCTGTAAAGGAGATGCTTAATTCTGTCATGCAGGAACTCGATGACTATAGTGAAGGAGGTCCTCTTTATAAAAATGGTTCTTTGCGAAATGCAGACTCAGAAATAAAACATTCTACACCATCTCCTACCAAATACTCCCTATCACCAAGTAAAAGTTACAAGGTCAGTGAGAAACAAGTGAATTACCCATTGTAGAATGTTTCTTTTCTAAATGTTTTTTAAGTACTGTTTTGTTATTTTTTTTTCAGTATTCTCCCAAAACACCACCTCGATGGGCAGAAGATCAAAATTCTTTACTGAAAATGATCTGTCAACAAGTAGAGGCCATTAAGGTATATCACTTAGTTTCTCTAAATTCTGCCTGTGTTATTCAAAAATTATTTCCTTGACCACTGTCCTGCTTCTTTCTAAAGCTGTTCAAATGTCCCTTGCCATGCCACTGCAGAATCACACTAGATCTTATGTACCTCCATCTTGACACCTGCCACAGTTTTGAAATTACTTATGTGTCTCTGTCTTCCTCCAGATTCCAGTTCGTCAGAGATAGAGATTTTTATCCAAAACTTAGCATCATTCCGGGCAAAGAGAAGGGTCCGTTGAACTGAATTAGCGAAATATATCAATCATGCCTTAGTCTGTGAGTTCATTTCTCAGACTAAAAAAAATTTGCTTAGCTTGAAAATTCAAGATATTTTTAACCTCAGTAGTTATGGCTTTTGGGAAATTTCTATTTGGAAACAGTTCCAGAAGAAGAAAGCAGACATGATGGATCTGTCTCTAACCTCACTTACTATAACTGGTCAGACACTTAGCTCCATATAGAGATATTTGGTAGGTGTAAGGATTAAGAACTTTAATAAAGTACCTGGAATGTATTATTACATACATAGTATATTCTGAGCAAATATTAGTTGTTTTTCCTTTCCTAGTGGAGCATTTGAGCCTTCCTGTGAAGGATTAGTAGTACTTGTTACCTTAGATGTAGGTAAGGGAAAGCTAGCATTGGAAGGGAATTTGGAATGTTGAATGGTACAGATGGACTGAAGAGTAAAGGAGTGTGGAAAGGAGATGCTGGAAGAATGTTTGAGGTAATACCATGAGGACTGTGAATGTCAGAAAGTTTAATGTGTGAGTACTTAACTGCTTTGAGCAGGGAAGTGTCTTGGCTAGAGCTGAACTTTAGAAAGATTAATTTAGGCAACTGTAGGATGGAAATGGAGATGAGGATGTTTAGGAGGTTACTCGTTTAGGTTAGTGCTAACTAACCTGGAGTGAATGAATTAAGTAATGCTACTAAGCAAAGAAAGAAGAGGGGCAAGTTAGTTTTAACAATAAGGTTCATGTTCTGAAATCAGCACCTGGTACTCAGATCTTTACTGGAATATAGAATCTCTTAAAAAGGCATCATCAAATATTTCAATTTAAAATGTTTAAGTTTACTCTAGTACTATTTATGGCATGACATAATTGCTTAAAAATTATTTTTGTTCTTCCAACAGAAAGAAATGCAGGAATTGAAACTAAATAGCAGTAATTCAGCATCCCCACATCGTTGGCCTGCAGAGAATTATGGACCAGATTCAGTGCCTGATGGATATCAGGGGTCACAGACTTTTCATGGGGCTCCACTAACAGGTGAGTTGGCAACTGGATAATTCTAGATGTTAATAAAATCATTGTACGCCCCTCCTTTAAATAGGCAACTTGTGAAATCACCTTGTCTATACACATTTGTTTATATACATGTCTATATATGTCTGCTTACATGTTACTTAAGCTGTATTTGGTGTTACTGAGATTTTTTTATAGCTCCAGGCGGAAACTAAATAAGCTTTCTCTAATCCTGTGTATCTAAAGGCTTAGAGAATCCTTTAATGCACATCTCAGAGGAACTGAGACTGAGGGAGCTATTCCTTAACAATTGATAAATATTAACATATCATTTTATATCAAGAGATGCCTAATTAGAACTAAGACTTGGGAATTAGTTTGATGGTATACTGAGAAGTATGACATTCATAAGAAATCTTCTTCATTTTGAAATACTGTGGTCAAACATGAAAGGAAGGAGTTTGGACCTGGACCATTGGATTTTGAAATTGTGCTCTGTCATATGCCTCTCTGAGCCAGTTTGTTTGAAATGTGGAGATAATATTTGCCTCACATGATTATGTGAGTATTTGTGTATTAGGCATTTACTTATGGTATACAGTAAACACCTAATGAACTAGAAGGTACAAATAGTACTTCCTGTGGGTTGTTTGTGCAAAGTGCTTTATGTATATAATTTTATTTAATTATAGTCACTGGAGAGGTAGGTGCCATTATTAAGCCCAGTTGTGTAGATGAGGAAATGGGTTTGTAGAAAGGCTGTGTGACTTAATCCATTATTGTACAGCTAGTTACTGTTCAAACTCCAGTGATCTAAATTTAAAGCCACTTGCCAGTATGATACATTACCAGTATGATTCAGGTAGCCAGAAATGATGATAAAAATAGGTTTCTCTTATAGGTAATAGATTCCTAAAATGGTAGTAGGGCATGTGTTTTTCTTCCTGGTTTTAACCCACGAAAGACTAGAATATTGTGATCTAGTTTAGTACATTTGTGTGGTGGTCCACAGGTAACACTCAAGGCAGACCCAATATCCTCTTGTGACAGTATGACATTTAGAAAAATGCAGGCAAAATCATAGAAAGAAAATATTTGTGAAGTCAGACTTCCTAAATGTCATTAAGTCGTAGATAAATCTATGAGCTGTTGAGTTCAAACATTGCTCACTTAAAGACCATGTGTGCTCTGCAGAGCCTCATATAGATAAGTTAATTAGGGCCTAGCGAGTGCTGTCTTCCTGGGTCAGTTTCCATTTCTTCTGTGTACGGGCATGAACAGTGTTCTGGTTGTTAGACACAAAAGCATCACGTTGTCTCATTTTACTCTTGAATCGCCCTATGGAAGGCACAGGAGCGGTACATCCTCATTTTACAGCTGAGAGAAGAGGCCCCCAGCGGCTGATTGACAAGGTCACAGAGCAGCTCTGTGGCCCCTAAAGGAGGAGCGCTCAGCTCTGCTCCCATTCTGTGTGTCTTAATGAAAGTAAAAATACACCAAGATGGTTCTTAAATAAGATGATTAAAAACCGATTAATAAGCTTATAGGAAGTATTCCAAAGTACTGTACAATGTAAAGAAAACATAAACTAACAATATTACATAGAGTTCGGTTAACATTTTGGAACATTTCCTTCTGGTCCTTCCTGTTTGTATATGTAAAGAATTTTTTATGAGGTTTTTATCATACTATTAGGTTGTAGGTAGATGAGTAAGCCTGTTTTAAAAATAGTACTTTAAGTTCTGAGCATTTTTCTAGTGTTTTTTGAAAATACTATTAATGGTGGAAGTACTGCAAATTTAATTCCCTTATTTTTGTTATTTCAAGTTTTTGCTATATAAATAATGCTGTGGACACATTCCTAGGATTGTAGGGCATTTTAAAAATTATTTTGTGTTGGGAAATTGCTTTCCAGAAAAGCTACACCAGTTTATACTTACCACCAGTATCTGATTGTGTCCATCTCTTTGCACTCTTACCTAGTTTCAACTATTATCACTACAAAAACCTTAAAAAATTTTAAAAACAAAAATAGGGTTAGTTTTTATTTTTTCTACCTGGCATGCTCAATACTTTATGATCTTTTATATTTCCTGAGTTATCTGTTCATTTGGTGCTTTTTTCTATTAGATTTTTTTAGTAGGTTTATAACAACCGTCCCCCCACCCTCCACCACCACACTATTAAGAGTCATTGGTTACTGATAAAATCACTAAATTTCACACTGTGAGGCCCATATCCTTCAGCTTGTTCTATGTTCTATGACTGTTTTCTGCCAGAATATTTCTAAAACAACCATCTTCACCAGGCAGTTCGTTTTCCAAAATCAAACTTGGGCTTCTTCAAGCAATTTTAAATTTTTCTAGTAACTATATATAGAGAAGATAAATAGACTGGCTAGCTCTTTCTAGATCTTCTTCAGGGCTTTCTAGAATCAGTTGTTGAGCACCTCTTGTGTCACAGTTTTCATTTCTTCCATGTAAGTCATAAATGGTCTTTAAGTTTTGTTCTCTGGTATGATTTCACAAAACAGATCAAGGAAACTGACTTTTGATAGTTCTGCCATCACCCTGAGTGTCTTCTAGTTTTTGGGGTCGTAGTTAAAATTCACACAAAACAAGCAGAGCACATAGTTTGGATATCAACATGAGTGTCAGTCATGATGTGCCTTTTTTAAAGCCAAGAAACACATTTTGTGTTACTTGTGAGATGCTTTCCATGAATTTGTCAGGTGATTTTTTTGACCAGAATATTCTTAGCTTGAGTTTATAAAAGGCAACCTTAATCATTCTGTACATTTTCAAGGCTCACTTCAGAAACATGGCCCTGAGGCCATCAGATGCATTTTGGTTCCTTAAATCCTTCCTGTGACTATTGTATTCCCAATATTTCTGATGCTGAACACAGACTGTGCTTGCCTATCATGCCAATCTTTCTTAGAAAATGGACCAAACACTTTCTTCTTGGCTCCTTTTTTTGATGCTTGTTGTATGGCACTTGTTCTTGTTGACCATTGTGGGGCTGCTCTCTTTTTCCTCATGTGTCATATTTAGGGGTTTTTCCTAGTTTGTCATTTGATAATCTTTTTTATGGTGTGTTTTGATGTACAGAAATTTAAAAAAATAATCTATGTAGTTAAATCTTTCTTTGATTTCTATTGCTTTTGTATTTATAGTTCTTGCCTAGATAGACTTAACTGTAGATAGACTTTAACAGTGTTTTCTTTCTTTTTTTTTCTTTTTTTTTTTTTTAGTTGCAACTACTGGCCCTTCAGTATATTATAGTCAGTCACCAGCATATAATTCCCAGTATCTTCTCAGACCAGCAGCTAATGTTACTCCCACAAAGGTAACAAAGGAATAATTTATACATTTATAAATATCTCCTTTTTAATTGTTCAGGCTTCCTTCAAAGAAATTCAAGAAGTAGTTCAGCATTAAAACTTACGTGTCCCACAGATAAAGATTTTAAATTTCTCTCCAGATACAGAAGTTATGCTTCTTAGTCACTATCTTTTTTTTTTTGTTACAATAAATGTGAACATATAAAATATTTTTTAAATGGGGTTGGTGGTGGGTCCTTGATCTTTCTGTTTTGGCAGAAATAAAATTAGAATGTCCTTGCCAAACCACTGTGTGGTGTAAGTACTTCCAAGCCTGAAGTGGCTATGTAACTTTTGATTAAGACCCAGGATCACAACATTAAGTGAATGTGAACCTTTGAAGACAGAGGGCTTAGTGCCTTTAGACCCTGGCTCTTCTGCTCACTGTGACCTTGGGCAAGTTTCTTAACTCTTTTATGTATTAGTTGCCTCATATGTAAAATGAGGATAATAATGCCTAATTCATAGGGTTTTTTGAGGATACTAAAATGAGATAATATATGTAAAATGCTTAGAACAGTGCCCAGTTGGCACATTAATAAATGCTCAATAAATGTTAGTCTTCATCATCATCATCATTATTGTGAACATCATTTGATACATTGTTTAGGAATGAAGAATATATTTATGCTATGCATTTATTGTAGGAAAATAAGTTTCTAAAATGTTAGTTAAGGCAGTTTTGTTATATGCCAAGAAGGCTCTAACTGTAAGTATCTCTGTAAGTAATGTTTTCTTCTCTTACTGGTGTGCTACATGCTCTAATAATATCTTTACCTTATGATACTCATGTTTTGTGAGAATAGTTTTCTGTAGTTTTGTAGGCAACCTACAAAAACGTTTAACTTTTGTTTTCTTCTAGGGTCCAGTTTATGGTATGAATAGGCTTCCACCACAGCAGCATATTTATGCCTATTCACAACAGATGCACACACCCCCTGTGCAAAGCTCATCTGCTTGTATGTTCTCACAAGAGATGTATGGTCCTCCACTGCGTTTTGAGTCTCCTGCAACAGGAATTCTATCACCCAGGGGTGATGATTACTTTAATTACAATGTTCAGCAGACAAGCACGAACCCACCTTTGCCAGAACCAGGTTATTTCACAAAACCTCCAGTTGCAACTCATGCTTCAAGATCTGCAGATTCTAAGGTTATAGAATTTGGAAAAACAAATTTTGTTCAGCCAGTACCAGCTGAAGGAATAAGGCCGTCTTTGACAGCTCCTACACATGCAACACAGCCAACTCCTTTTAAATTTAACTCAAATTTCAAATCAAATGATGGTGATTTCACATTTTCCTCACCGCAGGTTGTGACACAGCCCCCTTCTACTGCTTACAATAATAGTGAAAGCCTGTTAGGTCTCCTGACTTCAGATAAACCTTTGCAAGTAGATGGCTACAGTGGACCAAAAGCTAGCCAAACTGTTGGAGCTCGAAATACATTCAATTTTGGAGGCAAAAATGTGCCTGGAATTTCATTTACTGAAAACATGGGCCCAAGTCAGCAAAAGAATTCTGGTTTTCGTGGAAGTGAGGATATGTTTACTTTCCATGGTCCTGGGAAGTCAGTTTTTGGAGTACCTGTTCCAGAGCTGGCCAGCAAGAGTCATGAAGCAGATGGGGGCAGCACCCACGGTGATGATGATGATGATGGCCCTCACTTTGAGCCAGTGGTACCTCTTCCTGATAAGATTGAAGTAAAAACTGGTGAAGAGGATGAGGAAGAATTCTTTTGCAATCGTGCAAAATTGTTTCGTTTTGACACAGAATCCAAAGAATGGAAGGAACGTGGAATTGGCAATGTAAAAATACTAAGGCATAAAACATCTGGAAAAATTCGCCTTCTAATGCGACGAGAGCAGGTGTTGAAAATCTGTGCAAACCATTACATCAGTCCAGATATGAAACTGACGCCAAATGCTGGCTCAGACAGGTCTTTTGTTTGGCATGCTCTGGATTATGCGGACGAGTTACCAAAACCAGAGCAACTTGCTGTTAGATTTAAAACACCTGAGGAAGCAGCTCTTTTTAAGTGCAAGTTTGGAGAGGCCCAGGGCATTTTAAAAGCCTTAGGAGCTAATGTAGCCCCAACAACAAATCAGGCTATGAGAATTGTGAAAGAACCCACAAGTCGTGATAGCAAGGATGTTTGTAAATCTGATGCTGGAAACGTGAATTTTGAATTTCAGGTTGCAAAGAAAGAAGGGTCTTGGTGGCTTTGTAACAGCTGCTCATTAAAGAATGCTGCAACTGCTAAGAAATGTGTGTCATGCCAGAATCTAAACTCAAGCACTAAAGAGCTCCCTGGCCCACCATTAGTTGAAACTGTTTCCACTCTTAAAGCTGGCCCAGAAAATACTCCGCATAGATTTGCATTGGTGACTCCAAAGAGGGAAGGTTGCTGGGATTGCAGTGTTTGCTTTGTAAGAAATGAACCCACTGTCTCTAGATGCATTGCATGCCAGAATACAAAGTCTGCTACCAAAAGTGGATCTTCATTTGTTCAGCAAGCTTCCTTTAAATTTGGCCAAGGAGATCTTCCTAAGTCTGTTAACAGTGATTTTAGATCCGTCTTTTCTGCAAAGGAAGGACAGTGGGATTGCAGCACATGCTTGGTACAAAATGAAGGCAGCTCTTCAAAATGTGTTGCTTGTCAGAATCCAAGAAAACAGAGTTTACCTGCTTCTTCTGTTCCAGCACCTGCTTCTTTTAAGTGTGGCACTTCAGAGGCGAGTAAAACGCCAAAGAGTGGATTTGAGGACATGTTTACAAAGAAGGAAGGACAGTGGGATTGCAGCACATGCTTAGTACGAAATGAATCAAATGCTACAAAATGTGTTGCTTGTCAGAATCCAGGTGAACCAAGTCTGTCTACTTCTGCCATTCCAGCACCTGCTTCTTTTAAGTTTGGAACTTCAGAGACAAGCAAGACTACAAAGGGTGGATTTGAAGGTGTTTTCACCAAGAAGGAAGGACAGTGGGATTGCAGTTTGTGCTTAGCATGCAACCAAGCGAGTGCAACCATGTGTGTTGGCTGTCAGAATCCAAGGAAACAAGATCAGCCTGCTTCTGCTGTTCCAACACTCGCCTCATCAGATACAAGCAAAGCTCCCGAGGGTGGATTTGCAGGAACACTCCCCAAGAATGAAGGACAGTGGGATTGTAGTGTTTGCTCTGTGCAAAATGAGAGTTCTTCCTTAAAATGTGTGGCTTGTGAGGCCTCCAAGCCAACTTATGAACCTAATGCAGAAACTCCTTCAGCTTTCACATTGGGTTCAAAAACCAAGTTAAATGACTCTTCTGGAAGTCAGGTGGGAACAGGATTTAAAAGTAACTTTTCAGAAAAGGCTTTTAAATTTGGCAGTGCAGAGCAAGGATTTAAATTTGGGCATGTGGATCAGGAAGATATACCTTCTTTTACATTTCAGGGTTCTTCTAATACAGACTGTAAGTCAGCAAAAGAAGGATTTAGTTTTTCTATCCCTGTGTCTGCTGATGGGTTCAAATTTGGCATTCAGGAGCCAGGACATGAAGAGAAGAGTGAAAAGCCCCTTGAAAATGACACTGGCTCTCCGGCCCAGGATGCAGGAAGTGAGAAGAGTGGCGTTGGTGTGGTGTTTGGTCAGACTGGGAGCACCTGTACCTTTGCAGATCTTGCAAAATCAACTTCAGGAGAAGGATTTCAGTTTGGGAAAAAAGACCCTAATTTCAAGGGATTTTCAGGTGCTGGAGAGAAATTATTCTCATCACAAAGTGGTAAAATGGCTGATAAAGCTGACACTTCTGCTGACCTTGAGAAAGATGATGATGCCTATAAGACTGAGGACAGTGATGACATCCATTTTGAACCCGTAGTTCAAATGCCTGAAAAAGTGGAACTTGTAACAGGAGAAGAGGATGAAAAAGTTCTTTATTCACAGCGGGTAAAACTATTTAGATTTGATGCTGAGATAAGTCAGTGGAAAGAAAGGGGCTTGGGGAACTTAAAAATTCTCAAAAATGAAGTCAATGGCAAACTGAGAATGCTGATGCGAAGAGAACAGGTACTGAAAGTGTGTGCCAACCATTGGATAACGACTACAATGAACTTGAAGCCTCTCTCTGGGTCAGATAGAGCGTGGATGTGGCTAGCTAGTGACTTTTCTGATGGTGATGCCAAACTAGAGCAGCTGGCAGCAAAATTCAAAACACCAGAGCTGGCTGAAGAATTCAAGCAGAAATTTGAGGAATGCCAGCGACTTCTATTAGATATACCTCTTCAGACCCCCCATAAACTTGTAGATACTGGCAGAGCTGCCAAGTTAATACAGAGAGCTGAAGAAATGAAGAGTGGACTAAAAGATTTCAAAACGTTCTTGACAAATGATCAAACAAAAGTCACTGATGAAGAGAGTAAGAGTTCAGACGCAGCTGCTGTCCATGCATCAGACCCAACCTCCAGGCCAAATCCTGAAGGCACCGGGCCCACCTTAGAGTGGGACAACTATGACTTAAGGGAGGAAGCTTTGGACGGTAGCATAAGCAGTAACTCGGTACAGACTTCTCCACGGGCAAGTAGCCCTGTGAGAAAAAATCTTTTCCGCTTTGGTGAGTCAACAACAGGATTTAACTTCAGTTTTAAATCTGCTTTGAGCCCATCAAAGTCTCCTGCCAAGTTGAATCAAAGTGGGACCTCTGTTGGCACTGATGAGGAATCTGATGTTACTCAGGAAGAAGAGAGAGATGGACAGTACTTTGAACCAGTTGTACCTTTACCTGACCTAGTTGAAGTGTCCAGTGGTGAGGAAAATGAACAAGTCGTTTTTAGTCACAGAGCAAAACTCTATAGGTATGATAAAGATGTTGGTCAGTGGAAAGAAAGAGGCATTGGTGATATAAAGATTTTACAGAATTATGATAATAAGCAAGTTCGCATAGTGATGAGAAGGGATCAGGTATTAAAACTTTGTGCCAATCACAGAATAACTCCAGACATGACTTTGCAAAATATGAAAGGGACAGAGAGAGTGTGGGTGTGGACTGCGTGTGATTTTGCAGATGGAGAAAGAAAAATAGAGCATTTGGCTGTCCGTTTTAAACTGCAGGATGTTGCAGACTCCTTTAAGAAAATATTTGATGAAGCAAAAACAGCCCAAGAAAAAGATTCTTTGATAACTCCGCATGTTTCTCGTTCAACCACTCCCAGAGAATCACCATGTGGCAAAATGGCTGTAGCTGTATTAGAAGAAACCACAAGAGAGAGGACAGATTTAATTCAAGGTGATGATGTAGCCGATGCAATTTCAGAAGCAGGAGAAGTGGCTGGTACATCTGAAACAACAAAAGCAGTGGTTTCTCCTCCAAAGTTTGTGTTTGGCTCAGAGTCTGTTAAAAGCATTTTCAGTAGTGAGAAATCAAAACCATTTGCATTTGGCAACAGTTCAGCTACAGGGTCTTTGTTTGGGTTTAGTTTTAATGCACCTTTGAAAAATAACAGTGAAACTAGTCATGTAGTCCAGAGTAGATCTGAAGGAAAAGGGGAAGCTAATAATTGTGAAGAGTCAAAGAACTCTGATACCAAACAGTCTTCAGATGGCAAAGTGAAAAGTTTTTCTGCTTCTTTACCAAACGAAGAGTCCTCAACTAATTACACATTTAAAACACCAAAAAAGGGTAAGCACTAATTAAGTCTTTAGCTTAAGCAGAATTTTTTTTTAACTTTTAATTTTTTTCTTGTTGCAGACTCTTTGTAGGGTACTAATGTTTTAGTAAAAGTTGGATCATAAACACAGTGCTTTGGGAATAGACAAGTATTTGTGCAGATTTTTTTTTCCCTAAACCAAGTTTATCTGTGAGTGTTCAAACAGCAACAGAGAGTGTATGAGTAAGTCGTTTAAGAGATTCTGGTGACTGGAGGATGTTCATACCCTGCTTAGGGAAGAGCACAGGAGCCCACTACTACAATACTAAAGTGTAGTGACTCATGTACTTGAATCATGCATGTTAACTTGAGTCTTTTTTTCAACAGTGTTCATTCTTTAGTTTCTTCCTATTTTCAGTATTAAGTATTATTATTATTCAGTTTATTATCCTGTCACCCAGAAAACATTGTACTGAGATGTTCAAATTTTATGTGTGGTATTCTTGCCACTATTAAATGAGCAAAGAGTAAAACAACTAGGATAAATGAATACATAAGAGCCAAATTGGTATAAATTGAGCGGCTCTGATATTTTACATTTTTAAAGTCATACTTGCAGTGATTCTCATAATGTTCAAAAATTAAATACTCTTTATTTTCTAGGATTTAACTTTAGCCTTTTTAAATCTAATCCAATGGCTTTTTGGACCAGCACCCCTTCCTCACAGCCTGAGAATGAAGGTATAGAGCTAGTATTCTCAGTGTGAGATGGCACCAGTTTTTGTAGCAGCCGGTAGTCCTTAGCAAAGTAACTGTGGCTGTGACCTTAAGTACTTAACACAGTAGTGTGCATGTGAAAGTGCCAATTTTTAAGCAAGTACCTTTTGACTGGTTGTGTGAAATCCTTTAATGCTGTTTTGTTATATACTTGGATGTCCTGTTTTCTCGCTATTGCGCAGCATTATTTTGAGGTAGATCCACGTGGTCTTCACCTTTGGCTGCTTTGTATTTTGTTAATCTATTATTTTTGACTCTGCTTAAAGAAAACCTACGTTCTGCTGTCTGCCAGTATCCAGCATGTATACACAGGGAACAGAGGGTCCCTTTTGGGCTTCCATCTTTTACATGGTTTAAAAAATACTGTATTTGAAAGTAGACCCCATTTCTAACAGCCACCATTACATGCCTGATATGTTACATATGTAGTGAAGATCATTTGTAAAAACAAGTGTTGGTGCTAGAATGGAATACTAGGAAGCGGGATCTGTTAAAAGACCTTGAAGAGAGCAAGGTAAGTAAGGAGATGAACTCACTGTTAGTGTCTAACAACCTATCTTGAGCAGTCCAACTATGTCGTAGGTTGCCAAACAGGTACAATGATAAAATGACAGAATCTTGATTTCTGGGGCCTTCAGTGTTAAAGTATACCAAACATATTACTAGCTAAAAAAGCAGCTCTTAACCTTCATTCTTCAGGATGGAAATTATGTGAAAAGCGTGGACTTTTTTTCTTTGAAGGCTGTATACTTGGACACAGACTTTGTGGGCCCTAGCTTAAGAATCCCTGGACTAAGCAGTTTTACCAATACAGTTCTTCAGGACAAAGAGCCTTACTCTGTTTCATGTCTGAAAATGTTACAGTCCCAACAGACCTTAGAGGTGAAGACTTGAGACACGAGGAAACTGAGGCCCCCGAGGCTGTTTGGTATGCCCAAGTCGTCTTTGCCAGCTGACAGCAGAACTGGGACAGGAGTCTTTATAGTGTTCTTTTACTGTCCCTGGCTAGGAGTCAATACTGAGTTTTTCTAAAGGAGAGTAAATGGCATGTTTAACATTGTAAAAGGGCTCAGATTCTCTAGATCAGCATCCAGTATGACCTGTGTAATTTAAAATTTTCTAATAGCCACATTAAAAAATAAAAACAAATAGGTGAAAAAGAAAACAGATGAAGCTACTTTTTATAATCTACACAATTTAACCCAGTCTATCTTAAATGCCATTCAACCTCTAGTCAGTATAAAAAATTAATGAGATATTTTGCCTTTTTTTTTTTACAATACCAAGTCTTCAAAGTCCAGTGTGTAACTTACTCCTGCAGTACAACTCAGTTTGGACCAGCCACATTCCAGGTGTCTAGTGGCCTCCTGTGTCTAGGCACCGTATTGGACAGTACCAGTTGGCACATAGCATGTTCATGATCTAGCCTGAAATTCTTTATAGACCAGAGCAGATTGTATGAAGACTTCCTTTTCTTTCCACTTTTGCCTTTTTTGTTGTTTTTTTAGCTGTAGAAATTGTTTTAGACTCTTAAAGTATTATCCACAGGATCACAGTTTTTATTTAATTTTATCGATTATCATGCTTGGAAATATGCAAAACTAAATGTAACTCTAATCACCCACATCCTTAGTAATTGTTAGCTTTCCTTGTGGGGACTAATCAGGGTTGGCTTTGCATTGGTTTCATATTTTTACTAAACTTTGCTTATGATTTCTCTAATTTGCTTTTGGTTTTGTAAATGCATGGGTATTTTGCTGAACTGTTGTTTAGTATACCAGATATGATTATAGCAGTACTACTTAAATGCCTTTTTAAATTATAGGCATTAGCATATAGTAGTTCTTTTCGATGAACAGTGAATAAAAGCAGGATTTTCTTTAGTTTTAAATAGAGTCTATGCTCCCTGAGGGCTTTTGGTAGAACATTAAATCAGGCTTCTAATTCTAAATGATGATTATTATAGAACTCTGTTCATATCTAAGTTTGTGTGTTTTTATCAGTATGCTGTTTTAACTAAAGATAAGTCCTGTGGTTTTACTTTCAGTTAGAATATTGATGTTAATACTCACATAATGCCTTGCCTTTGTCCCCGGTTTTGACTTGTGTTACAGCAAAAGAGAAGAAAACGCCTGCAGATCCTCCCTCAGATGATGATGTTCTCATAATATATGAGCTGACCCCTACCCCTGAGCAAAAAGCTCTTGCAAGCAAACTTAGACTTCCTCCAACTTTCTTCTGCTATAAGAGTAGACCAGATTATGTTAGTGAAGAAGAAGAGGATGGTAAGTCTTATTTTAAAAGCATTCTGTTGATGCTAATCTTAGTAATTGGGAGTATGGGTCAGTTATTTTAAGCCTGCTTCCTAGAACCCATCACTCCTGTCCTTGAAGGTAAATGTTTACCCTGAATGTAAATAGTCAGTGGGTGGAATGATCAAAAGAACTGCATTCCTTTATTAAGTAGGTGGTTTTTGGATGATTACCATGAGCAGGCAGGCACTTTGCTCTCAGATAATTGAAAGCGATTATAATTGCTCTGTAGTCTTGGATGAAAGAGTAATGAGGTAGGCAGGGATCTGAATATGGAAAACCTTGTGTGCTGTATCAGAATGTTAGGCAGGGAATTTACATGTTCAGAAAAGTTTCAGCAGGACCATCTGGCTCTAGTGGTAGAGGATTGGATTATGGGATGTGGAGACAGGAAGATGAGCTAAAATGATAGCTCAAACAAGAGGAAAGCCTAAAGGAAAAGATTTAATAGTAGGGGAGACATTAGGGATATAGCATTGGCAAACTGTTTGTTGTTTGGATGCAGGGAATAAGGGCGAATGTGAAGTTGAAAATAACTCCTACTAGATTTCCGGCTAGGAAAACCCCTGAAATTTAATATAAGTTCTTCTTATTTAATAAAATGAATTATTGTTTAAGATGAAGATTTTGAAACAGCTGTCAAGAAACTTAATGGAAAACTCTATCTGGATGACTCAGGAAAATGTAGACCATCAGATGAAAATCTAACAGGTATGTTAAGTGAAAATTACTAATGGTTAATTGAAATTAATAATCACTAATGTTTTTATAAAATCTTCCATTTAAAAGAATTATTAAAATATCCCAGTCTGACCATTTCTGTAATTAACAGAAGTATATGTTAATTAGGTAATATGGCCATGGTGATTTAAAATATTTAAAAATTATGTGAAGTGAAAAACACTGTTGCTCTTATGGCCCTTGTTCTCCATTAGCATTCATTGGTCTCGTCTGGGTCTAGTCTATAATCTGTAGATTGTGTTGAGGACCATCCTTATAGAGAAATGGGGCTTCAACTACTTTTAACTTCATTTGACTTGTGTTGTACTGGATTTTCAGATGAGAAAGAATGTGTTATTGTTTGGGAAAAGAAGCCAACAGTTGAAGAGAAGGCAAGAGCAGATACGTTAAAGCTTCCGCCTACATTTTTTTGTGGAGTCTGCAGTGATACTGATGAGGACAATGGAAATGGGGAAGACTTTCAGTCTGAACTTCAGAAGGTTCAGGAAGCTCAAGTAAGAGCATTTCCATTGTTTTTTGTCTGGTGCAGTTGCCTTTGTTGATGTTCTTACTTACTAAAGGGTAATAATGGGTTGCATCTGGCAAATGGATTAGGCATCTACCAATCAGCTATGGCCAGAGAAGAAGGTTTGTTCTACATAGAGGACTGCAGTGGTTCACCCTCATATGTATGATGGGTTTTGGGAGTGGGGGTAAGATGACTGTGTTAAGGATGTCTGCCACAATACCAAGAATGGTAATAAGTAGTTTGTTTCTGATGCAAGTTACTTTATTCTAACTAAGGTGGGCAGAGTGGATAGGAAGTAGCATTTGAAACCAGTTGCCTTGGCCTACACTTGGCTTTGTCAGTAATTTCATGATTTGATTACTTTTTTAAGCTCAAATGTAGTGATAATTTTAATAGCTATCAACACCTTGGTATCTTAATTTGTATTCCACAGAAGCTAGAGGACAAGGTCCCTGTCTAGTAATGGTTCCTTGCTCCCTACAAGTAATACTATTTTTTTTATGGTTAGGTAGTTAAAATAAAAAAGAGTCCTGGGATTACTTATGAATGCAATGGTTTATTTAACGGATATGTGGATGTCCTTGGTCTGATAACACATGGTCGAACACATGGTCTGAGGCTGTTAAGAAATTTACTGTCCTTCATAGTCTATCTGACTCTGAGTAATCCAGCAGGACTTTTTCTAGCCGTCCACCTGGCATGGGCCGGCTAGTCAGTACATTTAAACCAGCAGTGCACAGGTAGCTAACGGCTGTCAGCTGATGCAATGACACCATTTTCTAATTTATAACGGAGTAGATTGATTTGTGGAGGAAGTCTTACCTGAAGCTTTGGCGTTAGTGCCCTCACAATGCTAAATTTAAAGTGTTAAATCACTCAGCTGTTTGCCTGAACTCACTGCAGTACAGTGTGTAATTTCATTTCATCTGCTCTAATTGCACACTGCCAGAGGCGTCATCATGCAATATTCATTCAGCAAATAGAGTCCAGTTGTATTAATATAAATTTGGATTATGCAAAATGAAATAATGTGATTTACATATGGCTCCACTCTTTTATGTGTAAAAACTTAATATTTAACTTACATATTTAAAATTTATTTTAAAACTGAAATAATTTCCTTGCTGATGCTCAAGACCGAATCATACATCATTTGTTCTTTTCCTGTCTTGTGGTGCCACTATAGTTGATATGCAAGAACTTTGTATCTTTGGTCAGTATTTGTGAACCATGCTTTTATAGTTGTTGAAATATCTTGTTTAAAGCATTCGTCATTGTTATAGCTTAAAATCTTTTTGCAAAATATCCTAGAATACTATCATAATGTTGATTGAATATTAATACTAAAGGCTGTCCCAAAACACCGTATGGAAGGTAGGTGTGAGAAATCACTATAAAGGTTAAAAAAATAAAACAAATTATAAATTGAGGAGGACAGCACCCTTTGATACACAGAGATGAGACAGAAAAACCATTAAAGCTAAAGTATGCTGTACTGAATGTAGATTTATACCCTCTTAAAATGCATTGTCCCTGTGTTATATTTAATTTATCTTGGATTATTTAAAGGTTTTTAGATATGTATCCCTTTCATAAACTGCCTAAGTATACTGTATTTATAAGCATGTACTCTGAGCTAGCAGTGTGCTGAAGATTGGGGATCTGTTACTGAACAGAACATAAGTAATTTGATATGTCTGCATGGAGTTTTCCATTCAAGGAATGGGAGGAAGTGTTATGAGCTGAATTAAAAAATACTCCCCTCTCCCAAGTAATCTAGGTTACTTTTCTTGGGTAACATTTATTGTGGTAGAATTCACATACCATACAATTAGCCCATTTTAAGGTACAGTTTAGTGGTTTTTAGTATATACATGGTGTGCAACCATCACCACACTCAATTTTAGAACATTTTCATCATCCCCAGAAGAAAACCAGTAGCCTCTAGCAGTCACTGCCCTTTCCCATTTCCACCCAACTCCTCTAGCTCTAGAAACCACTGAGGTACTTTTGGTCTCTGTAAGATTTACCTATTCTGGGCATTTCCTATAAATGAACCATATGTGGCCCTTTGTGTCTGACTTCTTTCACTTAATGTTTTTGAGGTCTATCCACATTACAGTATATGATTTCTTTTTATGGCTGAGTAATATTCCATTGTATGGGTGTATCATATATTTTCTCATCTGTTGGTGGCCATCTGGGTTGTTTGTACTTTTTGGCTATTATGAATAATACTGCTATGATAGCCTGAAACATTTGACACAGACATAGAATAAATTATGTTTTCCTTGTGCTTCAGTACATTAAGACATAGAGTTTTTTCATTTTTAATTAATTTTTTAATTTGGATAAGTGAATACACTTTTAGGAGTATGTATGTGTTTTTTCTCTATGAATTCTTACACATGCCTGGGTTCTTGTAATCCCCACCACAGACAGGATATAAAACAGATCCAGCCCACCAAAGAATTCCTTCATGTTCCTTTGAATTCAGATCCTCCCCCACCCATAGCTTCTGGCAACTGCTGATCTGTGTTCTCATTCTATGTTGCCTTTCCCAAGTTAACATGAATCATACCAGTATGTAACCTTTGTCTCTTGTCACTCAACATAATGGCCTTGAGATTTGCCCAAGTTACTGTCTAGTGATAGTTTTGTTCCTTTATATTACTGAGTAGTATTCTATGTTGTGTGGATGTGCCACAGTTTATACGTTAGTCCATTGAAGGTGGGATACTGTTTCTTTCGTTCTTTTTCTAGTTTCTTAAGTGGAAGCATCTTACTAAGACCATTCTTCATTTCTAATATAAATATTTAATGCTGTAAGGTTCTCTTTAAGAACTGCTTAGTTCCATCCCACAAGTTCAGATATGTGATATTTTCATTCAGTTGAAAGTATCTATCTTCCTTGAGATGCTCTTTTTGATAATATGTATTAGATAGTAGTATGTTGCTTCCAAGTAGTTGGTGATATTCCATATCATTCTATTATATCTTGTTTAATTCCACTGTTTGTGAACATATTTTCTGTAATTTCATTTCTCATATTTAATGAAGGCTGTCTTGGTGAATATTATTGTGCAATTGAGAGAAATGTCTACTGTGTTAAGGTGTAGTGTTCTATAAATGTCAATTAGATCAAATTAGTTGACACTGTGTATGTCCAACTATAATATATTCTTGTTAATTTTTGTCTGCATGCTCTTTTGATTCAGAGGTGTGTTGCCAAGCATAATTATAGATTTATCTATTTCTCCTATCAGTTTTGCTTCATGTGCTCTGTTAGGAGATGTTCCCTCTGCTTCTATCTTCTGGAGAACATTGTGGGATTTGGTGTCATTTCTTCCTTAAGTGATTGATAGAGCTCACCACTGAAACCATCTGTGAGTTTTGGTAGTTTGTGTCTTTCAAAGACTTAGTCTGTTTCATCTATTGGGCATCATGCTACTTGTGAAGTTATGAAATTCATTAAACTTTATTACCTTTTTAATGTGCATGGATTAAGAGGGAGTAGCAGAAGGCTCCTGATTCTAGTTTCTGATATTAATAATTTCTATTTTCTTTATTGTTTTCTTGGGTTAGCCTAATTAGAGGTTTATTGACTTTAATGATCTTTTCAAAGAATCAGCTTTTGGTTTTGTTGGTTTATTTCTCTATTGATTTTCTGCTTTATTGATTTCTGCTCTTTCATTATTTCTTCTCTTCTTGCATTATGTTAAATTGTTGTTCTTTAGTTTCTTAAGATGGAAATATTGATTTTAGATCCTTTTGATATATGAATTCAGTACTATAAAAATTCTCTTTTCTTTTTGGCTGCATCTATAAATTTTGATAAATCATGTTCACTTTTATTTACTTCAACATAATTTGTCATGAGAGTTTTTGATGTGTATTTTTTAAAAGTATGTTGAATTTCCACATACAAAATACTCAACAGTATTTTGGGATTTTTTTCCAGCTATATTTTGCTAAATGAATTCTAGTTTAATTCCATCATGGACTGAGAGTATTCTTTTTATTAAGGTGTTATTGATATACACTCTTATGAAGGTTTCACATGAAAAAACAATGTGGTTACTACATTTACCCATATTATCAAGTCCCACCCATACCCTAATGCAGTCACTGTCCATCAGTGTAGTAAAATGCCACAGATTCACGATTTGCCTTCTCTGTGCTACACTGTTTTCCCCTTGATCCCCCACACCGTATGTACTAAACATAATACCTCTCAATCCCCTTTTCCCACCCTCCCAACCTGCCCTCCCATGCCCCTCTCCTTCGGTAACCACTAGTTCCTTCTTGGAGTCTCTGAGTCTGCTGCTATTTGTTCCTTCAGTTTTGCTTCGTTGTTATACTCCACAAATGAGGGAAGTCATTTGGCACTTGTCTTTCTCCGCCTGGCTTATTTCACTGACATTAATATCCTCCAGCTCCATCCATGTTGTTGCAAATGGTAAGATTTGTTTCTTTCTTATGGCTGAATAGTATTCCGTTGTGTATATGTACCACATCTTCTCTATCCATTCATCTACTGATGGACACACTTAGGTTGCTTCCATATCTTGGCTATTGTAAAAAGTGCTGCGATAAACATAGGGGTGCATATGTCTTTTTGAATTTGAGAAGTTGTAGTCTTTGGCTAAATTCCGAGGAGTGAGATTCTTGGGCCAAATGGTATTTCTATTTTTATTTCTATTTTTAGTTTTTTGAGGAACCTCCATGTTGTTTTCCACAGTGGTTGAACTAGCTTACATTCCTACCAGCAGTGTAGGAGGGTTCCCCTTTCTCCGCATCCTCACCAGCATTTGATGTTCTTAGTCTTTTCAATGCTGGCCATCCTTACTGGTGTGAGGTGATATCTCATTGTGGTTTTAATTTGCATTTCCCTGATGATTAGTGATGTGGAGCATCTTTTCATGTGTCTGTTGGCCATCTGAATTTCTTCTTTGGAGAACTGTCTCTTCATAATCTCTGCCCATTTTTAATAGGGTTGTTTGCTTTTTGGGTGTTGCGGCATCTAAGTTCTTTATATAGTTTGGATGTTAACCCCTTGTTGGATATGTCATTTACAAATATATTCTCCCATACTGTAGGATGCCTTTTTGTTCTGTTGATGGTGTCCCTTGTCATACAGAATTAGCTTGATGTAGTCCCATGAGTTCATTTTTGCTTTAGTTTCCCTTGCTCAAGGAGATGTGTTCAGGAAGAAGATGCTCATGCTTATATTCAGGAGATTTTTGCCTATGTTGTCTTCTAAGAGTTTTATGATTTCATGACTTACATTCAGGTCTTTGATCCATTTCGAGTATACTTTTGTTTATGGGGTTAAACAATAATCCAGTTTCATTCTCTTGCATGTAGCTGTCCAGTTTTGCCAACACCAGCTGTTGAAGAGTCTGTCATTTCCCCATTGTATATCCATGGCTCCTTTATCATATATTCATTGCCCATTGATGGTTGGTTTATATCAGGGCTGTCCAGTCTGCTCTATTGGTCTATGGGTCTGTTCTTGTGCCACTACCAAATTGTCTTGATTACTGTGGCTTTGTAGTAGAGCTTGAAGTTGAGGAGCATAATCCGCCCAGCTTTATTCTTCCTTCTCAGGATTGCTTTGGCTTTTTGGGGTTATTTGTGGTTCCATATGAATTTTAGAACGATTTTCTCTAGTTCGTTGAAGAATGCTGTTGATGTTTTGATACGAATTGCATTGAATCTGTAGATTGCTTTAGGCAGGATGGCCATTTTGACAATATTAATTCTTCCTATTCATGAGCACTGGATGTGTTTCCATTTATTGGTATCTTAATTTCGCTCATGAGTGTCTTGTAGTTTTCAGAGTATAGGTCTTTCACTTCCTTTGTTAGGTTTATTCCCAGGTAGTTTATTCTTTTTGATGCAACTGTGAATGGAATTGTTTTCCTGATTTCTCTCTGCTAGTTCATTGTTAGTGTATAGGAATATCAAAGTTTTCTGTGTATTAATTTTGTATCCTGCAACTTTGCTAAATTCAGATAATAGATCTAGTGGTTTTGGAGTGGATTCTTTAGGGTTTTTTTATGTACAATATCATGTCATCTGCAAACAGGGACAATTTAACTTCTTCCTTGCCAATCTGGATGCCTTTTATTTCTTTGTGTTGTCTGATTGCTGTGGCTAGGACCTCCAGTACTATTTTGAATAGAAGTGGGGAGAGTGTGCATCTTTGTCTTGTACCCGATCTTAAAGGAAAAGCTTTCAGCTTCTCTCTGTTAAGTATAATGTTGGCTGTGGGTTTGTCATATATGGCCTTTATTATGTTGAGGTACTTGTCCTCTATACGCATTTTGTCGAGAGTTTTTATCATGAATGGCTGTTGAATTTTGTCAAATGTTTTTTCAGCATCTTATGGAGATGATTATGTGTTTTTGTCCTATTTGTTGATGTGGTGGATGATGTTGATGTATTTTCGAATGTACCCTACTTGCATCCCTGGAATAAATCCTACTTGATCATGATGTATGGTCTTTTTTATGTATTTTTGAATTTGGTTTGCTTATATTTTGTTGAGTATTTTTGCATCTATGTTCATCAGGGATATTGGTCTGTAATTTTTCTTCTTTTGTGGTGTCTTTGGCTGGTTTTGGTATTAGAGTGATGTTGGCCTCATAGAATGAGTTTGGAAGTATTCCCTGTTCTACTCTTTAGAAAACTTTAAGGAGGATGGGTATTAGGTCTTCACTAAATTAGTTTGATAAAATTTAGCTGTGAAGCCATCTGGTCCCGGGGTTTCATTCTTAGGTATGTTTTTGATTACCAGTTCAGTTTTGTTGCTGGTAATTGGTCTGTTCAGATTTTCTGTTTCTTTCTGGGTCATACGTGGAAGGTTGTATTTTTCTAGAAAGTAGTCATTTCTTCTAGGTTGGTTATCCAGTTTGTTAGCATACAGTTTTTCATAGTATTCTGTGATAATTCTTTGTATTTCTGTAGTATCTGTAGTGATTTTTCCTTTCTCATTTCTGATTCTGTTTATGTGAATAGACTCTTTTTTTCTTGATAAGTCTGGCTAGGGTTTATCTATTTTATTTTCTCAAAGAACCAGCTCTTGCTCTCATTGATTCTTTCTATTGTTTTATTCTTCTTGATTTTATTTATTTCTGCTCTAATCTTTATTATGCCCCTCCTTCTACTGACTTTGGGCCTCATTTGTTCTTCTTTTTCTAGTTTCGTTAATTCTGAATTTAGACCGCACATATGGGATTGTTCTTCTTTCCTGAGGTAGGCCTGTGTTGCAATATACTTTCCTCTTAGTATGCCCTTCGCTGCGTCCCACAGATTTTGTGGCATTGAATTATTGTTGTCATACGTCTCCATATATTGGTTGATCTTTCTTTTTATTTGGTCATTGATCCATTGGTTATTTAGGAGCATGTTTTGAAGCCTCCATGTGTTGTGGGATTTTTCATTCTCTTTGTATAATTCATTTCTAGTTTCATACCTTTGTGGTCTGAGAAACTCGTTGGTACAATTTCAATCTTTTTGAATTTACCAAGGCTCTTTTTGTGGCCTCTTATATGATCTATTCTTGAAAATGTTCCATGGGCGCTTGAGAGGAATGTGTATTCTGCTGCTTTTGGGTGTAGAGTTCTGTAGATGTCTGTTAGGTCCATCTGTTCTAGTGTGTTCTTCTGTGCATCTGTCTTCTTACTTATTTTCTGTCTGGTTGATCTGTCCTTCAGAGTGAGTGGAATGTCAAAGTCTCCTAGAATGAATGCATTGCATTCTATTTCTCCTTTTAATTCTGTTAGTATTTGTTTCACATATGTAGGTGCTCCTGTGTTGAGCACATAGATATTTATAATGGTTATGTCTTCTTGTTGGATTGACCCTTTTATCAGTATATAATGTCATTTGTCTCTTGTGACTTTCTTTGTTTTTAAGTCTATTTTGTCTGATACCAGTACTGCAACTCCTGCTCTTTTCTCATTATTAGTTGCATGAAATGTCTTTTTCCATCCCTTAATTTTTTGTCTGTGTGTGTCTTTGGGTTTAAAGTGAGTCTCTTGTAGGCAGCATATAGATGGGTCTTGTTTTTTTATCCATTCAGTGACTCTGTCTTTTGATTGGTGCATTGAGTCCCACTTACATTTAGGGTGATTACAGATAGGTATGTACCTTTGCCATTGCAGGCTTTGGATTTGTGGTTACCAAAGGTTCAAGGTTAACTTTCTTACTATCTAAGAGTCTAACTTAACTCACTTAATTTGCTATTACAGACCCAATCTAAAGGTTCTTTTTTTTTTCTCCTCCTTTTTCTTCCTTCTCCATTCTTTATATATTGGGGATCATATACTGTACTCTTTGTCTATCCCTTGATTGACTTCGGGGATAGGTAATTTGATTTTGCATTTGCTTAGTAATTAGGTGTTCTACTTTCTTAACTGTGGTTTTAGTACCTCTGGTGACAGCTATTAAACCTTAGGAACACTTCCATCTATGGCAGTCCCTCCAAAATACACTGTAGAAATGGTTGTGGAAGGTAAAGTCTCTCAGCTTTTGCTTATCTGGGAATTGTTTAATCCTTCCTTTAAACTTAAATGATAATCTTGTCCTATAAAGTATTCTTGGTTTAAGGCCCTTCTGCTTCATAGCATTAAATACATCGTGCCACTCCCTTCTGGCCTATAAGGTTTCTTCTGAGAAGTCTGTTGATAGCCTGATGGGCTTTCCTTTGTATGTGATCTTGTTTCTCTCTCTGCCTGCTTTTAATAGTTTGTCCTTATCCTTGGTCTTTGTCATTTTAATTACTGTGTGTGTTGTCTTCCTTGGGTCCCTGGTGTCAGGAGATCTGTGCATCTCTATGGCCTGAGAGACTATCTCCCTCCCCAGATTGGGGAAGTTATCAGCAATTACCTCCTCAAAGACACTTTCTACCCCTTTTTCTCTCTTCTTCTTCTTCTTCTCTTCATATAATGCGAATATTGTTCTGTTTGGATTGGTCACACAGTTCTCTCAATATTCTTTCATTCTTAGAGATCCTTTTTTCTCTCTGTGCTTCAGCTTCTTTGTATTCCTCTTCTCTAGTTTATATAATTCATTTATCGTCTCCTTCACCGTATCCAATCTGCTTTTAGTACCCTCCTTTGTGCTATTCAACGATTGGATCTCTGACGAGAATTCATTCCTGCATTCTTGAATATCTTTCTGTACCTCCCTGAGCATGTTAGTGATTTTTATTTTGAACTCCCTTTCAGGAAGAGTCATGAGGTCGATGTCATTTAAATCTTTCTCAGGACTTGTATTGATAATTTTACTCTGAACCAGGTTCCTTTGGCACTTCATATTTGTATATGGCGCCCTCTAGTACCCAGAAGCTGTACTCCCTGGAGCTGCTCAGCAACTGTAGCAATGTCGGGCATTGCAGGGGAGTGGTATTGGGGCCTGGGGAGAAGAAAGAGCTGTTTCCTGCTATGCCTGTCTCTGCTGTCTGAACCAGTGGGCCGAGTACACAGGTATAAGCCTCTATGCTTTGCGTTTGTAGTTGCTGTAGGCAGATCTTCCATCTGGCTGGACTAACGCCAGGATAGGGTTTGCCTGTTTGCAAGCCAGGTGGGGCTGACCGGGAGAAAGGCGCAGTTGGCTGCGTATCACAGAGGGGGTCCTTGGAGCTGTGTAGCCAGCCAGGGACCTGGAGCACCTGAAGATTGTCTAAGGAGGAAGATTTCTTTTTCCTCCTTAAATATGAGAGTCTATATAGCAAAGCTCCCAACCTGCTGGGCAGAGTGCACCCGGACAATTTTGTCTACCTGTCCTCTCTCCTGAGCAGTGAGCTCTCTGCAGTCCTTGCCCCTTTAGCAGCCCTCTTGCTAAGGGCTTCCTTGTTAGGAAGTCTCTCAGACTACCCGCCTTTCTTTTGTCCCAGAGCAGCCAAATATGGATCTCTGCTTTCCACAAGCGGCTGGAATCTCAGTCTCTCCAGGAATTCTGCCTGTCTCAGCTTTCCAACCCTGTAATCACGAGAGTATCATGCAAGCACCATGAAATGTAGGTTTGTGCTCCCAGAGCAGATCTCTGGAGTTAGGTATTCAGTAGTCCCAGGCCTCCACTCCCTCCCTGCTTGGTTTCTCTTCCTCCCACCGGTGAGTTGCAGTGGGGGAAGGGCTTGGCTCCCACTTGGCCACAGTTTTGGTATGTTACCCTGTTCCGTGAGGTCTGCTCTTTTCTCCAGGTGTATGCAGTATGGCACAGTTTTCTTTCCTGTTGCTCTTTCAGGATTAGTTGTATTAATTATATTTTCGTATCATATGCGGTTTTAGGAGGAAGCATGTGTCTCACCTCTCACGCCGCCATCTTCAATCCAATCTCTGCACTGAGAGTATTTTTTGTGTGATATTTTTATTGCGGTGTTTTATGGCTCAGAATGTGGTCTTGGTAAATGTTCCATGTGCGCTTGAGAAGAGTGAATTCTGCTCCTGTTAGATGAAATCTGTAACATTAAAAAAAAGTGTTTTTCAGTTGTAAACTTCCCATTTGGTTCTTTTTTAGGCCTTCTACTTTTTGCTGAGAATTACTCTTTTCACTTGTTTTAAGAGTATTTGTCCTTATTTCCTAGAGCATTGTTATAACTTCTTTAAAGTCTTTTTTTTAATCATACTTCATGTGGATCATCATGACATCCCCACCCGCTGGTTGTAGAAAGGTGGCTTTTGGGACTTTTTCTATCAGTGCCATTGGCAACTGAAGGTCTTTGGGCTGTGCTCTAGCACCCGGGCTGTCTGGGGTGGGGGCTGGGAACAGAGAAAACACCACAGGGTTCTCACAGCCAGATTCTTTCTCTCTCAAGTCCTGGGATTCTTCATCATGCTTTCATCTGCCTTCCCGAGGCTCCCTACAGTTACTTTATCTGTTTCAGTCCAGTTCAGGTGTTAGGTGCTGGAGATAGGACAGAGCGTGGAATGGGAGAGATAAGAGGAAGTGTGCTCACTCCATTTTGTCTAGAACTCCACTTGCTCAATTTCTTTAAAACAAGGTATATGACACTTTTTTGTCAATCCGTGTTTAGTGGCATAGTTATTTTTTACTTCTTTTTTGCAGAAATCCCGGAATGAAGAAATAACTAGCATGACAGACAGTGTGTGTTCAGGTGGGACTAAAGAGACTGCGCCGTTATTATGTAAATCTGAAGAACCTGATTTTATTACCAAATCTGTAAGTTCATTACCTGTTTCTTCTGGATCTGTGGACAAACCTGTGGATTTGTCTACTAGGAAGGAAAATGATGCAGATTCCACAAGTCAAGGTAAAATTTGATACGTTTACACAAAGCTCCTAGGCATGTTTAGTTCTGTTATTAAACCTGTATGTTCGGGAAAGTAGACTTTTAAATCCTAAAAATTCTCTTTCTTAAAGTTTGAGATGTATAAAGGAGCATGAGATATTTGTAATAATGTTAGGAAAATTATACTGCCTTGTCAACAAAGGTAATAAAAGTGTTTTTATTGTTAGAGTTGTAGTTAAGGAATACAAAGCATCCTGACTCTCACCTGTCTACCTGAGATTAAACAGCAGTCCTTTGTGACAGTATTCTCATTTAAATGCTGGTTTGAATTATATTAAAGTACATACAAAGTAATTACAGGAAATATAACAAGGGGGTGTTAAATTTTTGATATTGCTTAAATGTCTTTTTCTGTACTTCCTTCATTAAATTAAGTATCCAGTTACAGTAATTAACATTTGACAGTATTTTCTCCTGTTTTTTCATTTCAGCTGATTTTAGGAAGGGGGAGTCTTTCTAAATTGTATTGCTTTATGAGTACCTTGTCTGTATTACCTAATTTTTTTCAGTAGTCCTGGATAATTCATAGATACTAGGATTTATAGGCACCTTACAGTCTTAATGTACTTGAGGAAGAAGGTAATTTTGGACCTAAAATCCTATGTTTTCAGATAATAAAAATAACTTGTAGGGCTTTAAGAGATCATACAGCTACATATTGTCAGAAATAAGAATTAAGACACCCAAAATTCATGGTGATCGAATATAAATAAGACATTCATTTTTATGATCTTCTTATTTATAATAGCACAAAAAAACCTTTATGCAGATGTTTCCTAAAATCCTGCCTTTGAATGAACGCTTGTTTTAGATTATAGGAGACTATATAAAGCAGAAATTGTCTGGTTCTGTATCTGCCTTAGTGTAGGTACAAATCTCATTAAAAAAATATATTTTTGGCACGCTTTTGGTACAGTGTTCACTGAGAACAGTACCTGCAAACTTAACAGTAGTGAAGGTCAGAATTGGTTGTGGTTTGTGATTTTTTCTTAGAGAATTAACCAGAAGATGAATGTACTACATCCCACCCTTAACCCCCTCAGTACTAGAAAAAGTCTTGCCCCCATTCTCTCTGGGTCCTGGGTAAAGCTTTGATTTGATGTTCAGTATATATTAAATGAATACTAAATTGCTGTTATTCTTTTGCCAGTGGAAATTACAACAGTTTCATTTGGATTTGGAAGTAGCACTGGCCTGTCGTTTGCAGACTTGGCTTCCAGTAATTCGGGGGATTTTGCTTTTGGTACCAAAGGTAAGGTCAGAAGGAGAGATTTTTGTGATCATGTTACAGGCTTGAGCGTGACTGAGAGAAATAACCCTTTGCCACAGTGTTGTAACTAACTTGGATGTTTCTTCCTTCATCCCCACCCTCCAGTTTGTTTAGTGTTAGTAAGGACGGGCTTCTATATTTTACCTTCATTTTTTTAAATAATTTATTTTGGTATCATTAATCTACAATTACAAGTGCAATATTATGGTTATTAAACTACCCCCTTCATCAGGTCCCCCCCACCAACCCCATTACAGTCACTGTCCATCAGCATAGTGAGATGCTATAGAATCAATACTTGTCTTCTCTGAGTTGTACAGCCCTCCCCAAGCCCCCCCCAACATTACATCTGCTGATCATAATGCCCCTATTTCCCTGTTATCCCGCCGTTCCCACCCATCTTCCCCAGTCCCTTTCCTTTTGGTAACTATTAGTCCGTTCTTGGGTTCTGTGAGTCTGCTGCTGTTTTGTTCCTTCAGTTTTTTTCTTTGTTCTTATACTCCACATATGAGTGAAATCATTTGATACTTGTCTTTTCGGCTTGGCTTATTTCACTGAGCATAATACCCTCTAGCTCCATCCATGTTGTTGCAAATGGTAGGATTTGTTTTCTTCTTATGGCTGAATAATATTCCATTGTGTATATGTACCACATCTTCTTTATCCATTCATCTACTGATGGACACTTAGGTTGCTTCCATTTCTTGGCTATTGTAAATAGTGTTACGATAAACATAGGGGTGCATATGTCTTTTTCAAATTGGGCTGCTGCATTGTTAGGGTAAATTCCTAGAAATGGAATTCCTGGGTCAAATGGTATTTCTATTTTGAGTTTTTTGAGGAACCTCCATACTGCTTTCCACAATGGTTGAACTAATTTGCATTCCCACCAGCAGTGTAGGAGGGTTCCACATCCTTGCCAGCATTTGTTGTTGTTTGTGTTTTGGATGTTGGCCATCCTCACTGGTGTGAGGTGATATCTCATTGTGGTTTTTAATCTGCATTTCTCTGATGATTAGCGATGTGGAACATTTTTTCATTTGCCTGTTGGCCATCTGAACTTCTTCTTGAGAGAGGTGTCTATTCATGTTCTCTGTCCATTTCTTAATTGGATTATTTGCTTTTTGTTTGTTAAGGTGCGTGAGTTTTTTATATATTTTGGATGTCAACCCCTTATCGGATACGTCATTTATGAATATATTCTCCCATACTATAGGATGTCTTTTTGTTCTACTGATGGTGTCCTTTGCTGTACAGAAGCTTTTGAGCTTGATATAGTCCCACTTGTTCATTTTTGCTTTTGTTTCCCTTGCTCGGGGAGATATGTTCATGAAAAAGTCGCTCATTTTATGTTCAAGAGATTTTTGCCTATGTTTTTTTCTAAGAGTTTTATGGTTTCATGACTTACATTCAGGTCTTTGATCCACCTTGAGTTTACCTTTGTGTATGGGACTAGACAGTAGTCCAGTTTCATTCTCTTACATGTAGCAGTCCAGTTTTTCCAATACCAGCTGCTGAAGAGGCTGTCATCTCCCCATTGTATATCCAAGGCTCCTTTATCAAATATTAATTGACTGTATATGTTTGGGTTAATGTTTGGATTTTCTGTTTTTTTCCACTGGTCTGTGGTTGTTTTTGTGCCAATACCAAATTGTCTTGATTACTGTGGCTTTGTAGTAGAGCTTGAAGTCAGGGAGCATAATTCCCCGTCTTTTATTCCTCCTTCTCAGGATTGCTTTCGCTATTTGGGGTCTTTTGTGGTTCCATATGAATTTTAGAATTATTTGTTCCAGTTCATTGAAGAAAGCTGTTGGTAGTATGATAGGGATTGCGTTGAATCTGTAGATTGCTTTAGGTAGTATAGCCATTTTGACAATATTTATTCTTCCTAGCCAAGAGCATGGGGTGCATTTCCATTTGTTAGTGTCCTCCTTAATTTCTCTTAGGAGTGTCTTGTAGTTTTCAGAGTACAGGTCTTTCACTTGCTTTGTTAGGTTTATTCCTAAGTATTTTATTCTTTTTGATGCAATTGTGAATGGAATTGTTTTTCTGATTTCTCTTTCTGTTAGTTCATCATCAGTGTATCGGAAAGCAACAGATTTCTGTGTGTTAATTTTGTATCTTGCAACTTTTCCTAAATTCAGATATTAGTTCTAGTAGTTTTGGAGTGGAGTCTTTAGGGTTTTTTATGTACAATATCATGTCATCTGCAAATAGTGACAATTTGACTTCTTCTTTACCACTCTGGATGCCTTGTATGTCTTTGTTTTGTCTGATTGCTGTGGCTAGGACCTCCATCCAGTACTATGTTGAATAACAGCGGAGAGAGTGGGCATCCCTGTCTTGTTCCCGATCTTAGATGAAAAGCTTTCAGGTTCTCGCTGTTAAGTATGATGTTAGCTGTGGGTTTGTCATATATGGCCTTTATGATGTTGAGGTACTTGCCGTCTATACCCAATTTATTGAGAGTTTTAATCATGAATGGATGCTGAATTTTGTCAAATGCTTTTTCAGCATCTGTGGAGATGATCATGTGGTTTCTGTTTTTTTGTTGTTGTTGATGTGGTGGATGATGTTGATGGATTTTCTAATGTTGTACCATCCTTGCATTCCTGGGATGAATACCACTTGATCATGGTGTATGATCTTCTTGATGTATTTTTGAATTCGGTTTGCTAATATTTTGTTGAGTATTTTTGCATCTACGTTCATCAGGGATATTGGTCTGAAATTTTCTTTTTTGGTGAGGTCTTTGCCCGGTTTTGGTATTAGAGTGATGCTGGCTTCATAGAATGAGTTGGGAAGTATTTCCTCCTCTTGTATTTTTTGAAAAACTTTAAGGAGAATCGGTGTTATTTCTTCTCTATATGTCTGGTAGAATTCAGAGGTGAATCCATCTGGGTTGGGGGTTTTGTTCTTGGGTAGTTTTTGATTACCGTTTCAATTTCATTGCTGGTGATTGGTCTGTTTATTTTTTCTGTTTCTTCGTTGGTCAGTCTTGGAAGTTTGTATTTTTCCAAGAAGTTGTCCATTTCTTCTATGTTTTCCAGCTTGTTAGCATATAGATTCTCATAATATTCTCTTATAATTCTTTGTATTTCTGTGGGGTCCGTCATTATTTTTCCTTTCTCATTTCTGATTGCGTTTATGTGTGTAGATTCTCTTTTTCTCTTAATGAGTCTGGCTAGTGGTTTATCTATTTTGTTTATTTTTTCAAAGAACCAGCTCTTGGTTTCATTGATTTTTTTTCTATTGTTTTATTCTTCTCAATTTTATTTATTTCTTCTCTGATCTTTATTATGTCCCTCCTTCTGGTGACTTTGGGCCTCATTTGTTCTTCTTTTTCCAATTTCAGTAATTGTGTCTTTAGACTATTCATTTGGGAGTGTTCTTCCTTCTTTAAATAGGCCTGGATTGCAATATACTTTCCTCTTAGAACTGCCTTTGCTGCGTCCCACGGAAGTTATGGCTTTATGTTGTAATTGTCATTAGTCTCCATATATTCTTTGATTTGGTCGTTAACCCATTGATTAATTAGGAGAGTGTTGTTAAGTCTCCATGTATTTGTGATCCTTTTGATTTCTTTCTAAAATTTATTTCTAGTTTTATACCTTTGTGATCTGAGAATTTGGTTGGTAGGATTTCAATATTTTTGAATTTACTTAGGTTCTTTTTGTGGCCTAGCATGTGGTCTACCCTGGAAAATGTTCCATTTGCACTTGAGAAGAATGTGTATCCTGTTGCCTTTGGGTGTAGAGTTCTGTAGATGTCTGTTAGGTCCACCTGTTCTAGTGTGTTGTTCAGTGCCTCTGTTTCTTTACTTATTTTCTGTCTGGTTGATCTGTCCTTTGGAGTGAGTGGTGTGTTGAAGTCTCCTAAAATGAATACATTGCTTTCTATTTCCTCCTTTAATTCTGTTAGTATTTGTTTCACATATGCTGGCGCTCCTGTGTTGGTTGCATACATATTTACAATGGTTATATCCTCTTGTTGGACTGACCCCTTTATCATTACGTAATGTCCTTCTTTTATCTCTTGCTACTTTCTTCGTTTTTAAGTCTATTTTGTCTGATACAAGTACTGCAACACCTGCTTTTTTCTCCTTGTTTTTTGTCTGAAATATCTTTTTCCATCCCTTCACTTTTAGTCTGTGTGTATCTTTGGGTTTGAGGTGAGTCTGTTATAAGCAGCATATAGATGGGTCTTGCTTTTTTATCCATTCTGTTAGTCTGTGTGTTTTGATTGTTGCATTCAGTCCATTTACATTTAGGGTGATTATCGATAGATATGTACTTATTGCCATTGCTGGCTTTAGATTCGTGGTTACCAAAGGTTCAAGGGTTGCTCTTTACTATCTAACAATCTAACTTAACTTTCTTGTTAAGTTATTGTAAACACCGTCTTATGTTTCTTTATTTCTCTCCCTTCTTATTCTTCCTCCTCTATTCTTTATATCCTAGGTGTTTTATTCTTTGCCTTTAGTTAGTATTTGGATGGTCTGCTTTCTTTGCTTTGATTTTATTTTCTCTGGTGACATCTTTTTAGCCTTAGGGTGCTTCCCTCTAGAGCAGTCTGTTTAAGATATCCTGTAGTGGTGGTTTATGGGAGGCAAACTCTCTCAGCTTTTGCTTGTCTGGAAATTGTTTAATCCTTCCCTCATATTTAAATGATAATCATGCTGAATACAGTATTCTTGGTTCGAGGCCCTTCTGTTTCATTACAGTGAATATATCATGCCATTCTCTTCTGGCCTGTAAGGTTTCTGTTGAGAAGTCTGATGATAGTCTGATGGGTTTTCCTTTGTTGGTGATCTTTTTTCTCTCTCTATCTGCCTTTAATATTCTGTCTTTATCTTTGATCTTTGCCATCTTAATTATTATGTGTCTTGGTGTTGTCTTCCTTGAGTCCCTTGTGTTGGGAGATGTGTGGGCTTCTGTGGACTGCGAGACTATTTTCCTTCCCCACCATTGGGAAGTTTTCAGCAATTATTTCTTCAAAGATACTTTGTATCCCTTTTTCTCTCTCTTTTTCCTCTGGTACTCCTATAATGCAAATATTGTTCTGTTTGGATTGGTCACACAGTTCTCTTAATATTCTTTCGTTCCTAGAGATCCTTTTATCTCTCTGTGCCACAGCCTCTCTGTATTTCTGTTCTCTGATTTCTATTCCATTAACAGTCTCTTGCATCTCATCCAGTCTGCTGTTAAGCTCGTCAATCGCTTGTCTGATTTCTGCATTGTCTTTCCTCACTTCCCTCACTTCCTCCCTCAGCTCTTGCACATTTCTCTGTAGATCCATCAGTATGGTTATGACTTTTATTCTGAATTCTTTTTCAGGATGATTGTGCATTTCCGTCCCTTCAGGCTCCCTCTCTGGGGTTGTCTGGTTGATCATAGTCTGTACCATATTCCTCTGTCTTTCATGGCTATAGAAGTGGGAGCCACATATATCAGCTGGGCTCTTTAAGACTTTAAAAAGAAAAAAGAAAGAAGGAAAGAAAAAAGAAAAAACAAAACAAAACAACACAAAAGAAAACAAAAAAACACACACCGAATGTTGATTCTGTTGGGATGCTGTAGGTGGCGCTGTTGCTCCATTACGCCGCGGCCGCGCTGCTCCACAGGGCCCTTTATAGCTCTGGCCGGGGTGGGAATGAATGGGAGACTGTTGATCTTTGTGGGAAGTCTAAGTGTGGCCACCCTTTCCCAGTCGCCAGCTAAGGGATCTGAAACTCTCCAGGACCCCTAGGCTGCTGGGCTGAGTGTGCCGGGACGAACCAGGTCCTCCGCTAGGCTCCTGTCTCTTTAAGTCCGCTGAAAAAAGCGCATGTTTTTTTTTCTTTTTTCCCGGAGCTGGCTGCAAGTACCCAGGTGCGTGTCCGCTCAGATCCTGCACCCTCTTTCTCTCCAATCTTCACTACACCGCGTGATGTGTGTCAGTGCTCCCGGCGGGGCTGGTTATTTCGTAGCCTATACTTCCATTCCCTCCCGGCTCTGAATCCTCTCCTCCCGCTGGTCCGCTAGGGTGGGGGAGTGTTCGGGTCCCGCCGTGTCGCGGCTCCGTATCTTACCCGCCTCGCGGGCTTCCACGTCCTCTCGGGTGTAGCTGCAGGCTATGTTCTGTCCTGTATCTTCTGGTCTCTTTTTTAGGAATAGTTGTAGTTGTTGTGTTTTCATAAATACCTATGGTTTTGGGAGAAGATTCTGCCGCCCTGCTCATGCCGCCATCTTCCCAGAAGTCTGTTTTACCTTAATTTTTAACATGTGTTAATATAGCCATAAGAATTTTCTTAGTTTAGTATAAGTCATGCTGATAGTCCTCCCATCCTGAAATGCAGAATCACCTTTTCAGTTTTAAGACAACCTTGGTTTTGGTACATTGTTCTTCTGTTAATCTTTTAGATTTGATTTGTTAATGTTTCAAGGTTCATCATTTGTATTTTTTGAGGAGATGATTTTGTAGTTTTCTACTTACGCTGTATCATGCTTGGATTTTACTGTAAGGGTTTTGCTAATTTTTTGTTGTAAATTTATAATTGGTGAGCTTTCCCATCTTTTCCTTTGTGTTTTCTATTTTTAGTCCATTTTGGTGTCATTTGTAGAAATAATACATTTTCTTGATTGTTTCAGGTTTGTTGTCATATTATATTTTCACATTCTTATAATGTCTTCCATATATCTGATTTTAGCACCACCTAAATTGTTCTTGTATATGATGTTTGGTTTAAGGCATATATTTTACATGAATAATCTAATTCAAGGTAGTGTTCTTCCTTCTCACAGCTCCTGTCACTTATGGAAACACATATAAGACTTTTAGAAATTAACCTTCACATAATTTTATGTTGGACTTCATAGATTCACTGATGTCAAGTTGCTTGCTTTAATTTTACTTCATTAAGGAGCCTGAAGTCACAGGATAATAATTCAGGAAATACAGCACTATAGTGGGTACCCTTAACCATAAAAAGAGCCAAATAAAAATTGATGTTTTAGGTTGCTTGTTAACACAATGCAGCCTTTTCAGATACTCTTCGGTATTTTACAGTCAACTGTGAGGTAGAAAAGACTCAAACCTGAGGGAGGATTAAGTCTTACCCACTAACGTTGACTCCTTGCCACTAGTTGTCATTTTGCAGTGAGATTATTCACCAACCTTTTTAAACTACAGTTCTTAACTGTTCTTTTCTTAGATCTGACAGGAATTTTCTGTTTTTTCAAAGAAGTAGCTTTTGGTTTTATCAGTTTTGTCCTTTTGTTTGTGTTTTTTATTTATTGTCAAATTATGTCATTACTTTTCTTGAAATTGTTGTGTGTTGAATGCTTCTTTATTTGGGTTGTACTAGTAAGCACGTAATAGTATTTGAAACTGTAAATCTCCTGGAATTAGAGGTTTTCATAGGGAATCATCACACTTTCATAAAATTCTCTCTGTCTTTCATCCTTCCTCCCTCCCTCCCTCCCTCCCCTCTCTCTTTCTTTAACGAACTTCTTCAGTCTTAAACTTTTTGTTTTGGTTAGTTGTAAGCTCAGAGGAATCTTGTTTTCCTCTACTCTTACCTATTTATGTGTTGATTAGTTTTTTATCTGTTCGTTTTTTCAGTTTGCTTCCTTTTTCGTTTGTTTTCTTTTGTTTTTTTTCTATTTATTTTCTTCCAACAGTCCTATTCATTTCAAAGTCTACCAATTATTTCATGCCTCTTGTGTAATATTTCATATGGAAACTAAGATAACAATGACTGCCTGGTTATCTCCCTACTGTGTTGTGAGCGACTGGCATTTTATCATATTTCCTTCAGATTTTGTAACGTTTGCATTGAGCCTAGACACATAGTGGAAGCCTCCTGGGTATATTACCTAGAAATGTTATTGTGAAAATGATATTGATTATTGACATGTGCATTTTTATACTTTTACTGTAAAGATTCAACTCTTGGCTTAATATTAGAATTTCCGGTGAGCTGTTTAAACACACACACACACACACACACACACACACACGAATACATTGATGTGTCTGGGTGTGGCACCTCAGGCATTGGTATTTTACAGAAGTTCTTGTTGTGATTGATTCTAATATGCACCCAGTGTTGAGAACCACTGATTTGGAGGAATTTTGAAAACTTTTGCTCCCCCTTCCTCCAGTCCCCAAAGTATTTGCAATAATTAAAAAAATTTCTCTGCTTGGTAGTTTCTGAGTCCTACACATCTAAAGTTGTACTTTTCTTGTTTTCATAGGATTCTTGTGCATTTTTTTTTCTGTATTTTTTCTCTCCACTAAATCTGGCTTACAAGAAATTACTGTTTTAGTTACTCATTTTATTCTTTCTTCAAGGTGCTGAGTTACTTTTTAAGTGGTCTGCGAAATTTTTGCCTTATGGGTTTTTAGCACCAGATGTCGGATTGTCTAAGGCAGTGATTTCATCAGCAAATGATGAGAAGTTGAGGTGTTTTATTTCCTCTAAGATAGTGGAGAATGTATTAGCAAGCTGGGTTACATCAGCTGAGATGGGATGAAGCTTTTAGTTTTCACCGTCTCCAAGGTGTGAGGGAGAATAACAGTCTTCTTTTCCTCTGCATGGGAATGGGGATCCTTTGCAACCCTAGCAGTCTAGTATCCCTTGAGGACAATTGGAATCAGTGAGCTTTTCTCAATGCTGCCATCTACCATCTGACTAAGAAATCTATGCTTCCACACCAGTTACTTAAGAAAAAAGTTGAGGTAGAGAAGGTATATGTATGTATGTAGACTGCTTTAGCTAACTTGGAAGTAGAAGATTTGGTTTCTTCAAGGACATTTTTAGGTTTAAAGGTTCTTTTTCTCATGGGATAAATGTTTTATGAAATAAACTACCTTTGGAACTGAGTTTTCAGAGTTTTAAGATACATACTTTAAAGAATGTGCTTCATTATGAAAGTTCTTGTGTAGTTTGATATCGTGAAGTTAACCTCAAGGCTCAGATGATCTTATTTTTGTATCCACAATCATAAACAGTACTAAATGTATTGTATGTGTGCTCACTGCATGAGCTAAATTTGGCAGAATAATATAACTTAAAACATTAGAAGTATAATTTAATTCCTGGAAGTATATGGCATATCACTGGAAATTAGATACATTGATAAAAGTAATCTCTCAGGGATTAAAAGCTTCCAAAAATAGATACCACTGTTTAAATATCCTAATTTATTCATCAGATAAAAATTTCCAGTGGGCAAATACTGGAGCAACTGTGTTTGGAACACAGTCAAGCAGTAAAGTTGGTGAAGATGAAGATGGTAGTGATGAAGAAATAGTTCATAATGAAGATATCCATTTTGAGCCAATAGTGTCATTACCAGAGGTAAGTATTAAAGAATGAAAATCTTACTAATAACTTACTTCATGTTTTAAGTTTAAAACTTGACTTAGGTTTGACTTGTAGGGCTAGCTTTGTTTGCATTTCTTTCAGAATATTTATAATTTCAAATGGAAGCTTCTTATTAGAAGTAGCCTTTAAGTATAAATTACCTTCTTTTTAAAAATTTATATGTAAGTATTGTTTGGTTAATTCTACCTAAAATTATTGGGAACTAAATTTCTGTAAATGTTGTTAAAATATCATGTTTGTTTTCATAACATAATTCTGGGGTCAAAAAATATAACCTCACACTCCCAAATTCCTTTCAATAAAAAGCAAATGCCACATTTTCCTGGACAAAATTTTATTTTAGGCATATTACCTGGTCAGTTTTCAGCCTCAGTCAGTAGTTAATATTTCTCTTGAAGAATAAGCACTTTCTGGAACCTCTTCTATCCTGTAAAAGAATGTATTTAGTTTCCAAGAAGAGGAAGAATACTACATATGAGAAAAATATTTCATGACAAATCAGGGCTTTACTGTCTCATCCAAATGATATGTGTTCCTAGCCCTAAGTTATTACTATTTATCTTGATACTATAAATTTTGTTGATGTCATTACAAGCACAGTATCTTAAGGAATTTGGATCTTTGGAATTTGTTATGGAATATGTGAAAAGATAACTACATCTGCTATCATAGGTAGAAGTAAAATCTGGAGAAGAAGATGAAGAAATTTTATTTAAAGAGAGAGCCAAACTTTATAGATGGGATCGAGATGTCAGTCAGTGGAAGGAGCGTGGTGTTGGAGATATAAAGATTCTTTGGCATACAATGAAGAATTACTATCGGATCCTAATGAGAAGAGACCAGGTCTTTAAAGTGTGTGCAAACCATGTTATTACCAAAACAATGGAATTAAAACCCTTAAATGTTTCCAACAATGCTTTAGTTTGGACTGCCTCAGATTATGCTGGTGAGTCTACATTTAAGTGCACTTTTTTGGTGGGGGGGGGCTTTTCTAAAATCGGTAACAAACACGTAAGACAAATTTTGATAGTTATTTTAATACTAAGGTCACTGTATTGTTTTGTTGTTTAATAGATGGAGAAGCCAAAGTGGAACAGCTTGCAGTGAGATTTAAAACTAAAGAAATGGCTGATTGTTTTAAGAAAAAATTTGAAGAATGTCAACAGAATTTACTGAAGCTGCAGAGAGTACAGGTGTCCCTGACAGCAGAGTTCTCAAAGGAGACCAATCCTGTGGTGTTCTTTGATGTTTGCGCAGATGGTGAACCTCTAGGACGTATAACCATGGAGTTATTTTCAAATATTGTTCCTCAAACAGCTGAGAATTTCAGAGCACTCTGCACTGGAGAAAAAGGCTTTGGTTTCAAGAACTCCATTTTTCACAGAGTAATTCCAGATTTTGTTTGCCAAGTAAGTATTAACCGAGTATCACAATTGAAGTCCAGGCAGACAGGTGCACCCACACTAACTTGGGAACTTTGAGTGTTTCCTTCCCCTCACCTGTAATTTTCTTAAGATTTCTTTAGCTTTTCCATACTTTAGTTGGTATTTCCACCCTGTAAAATCTTTCCCCATAAAAGCCTAAAATGGTTCAGATTGCAGTGCCTTGAAACCTGGTAGAAATTGAGTACGGGAAAAAGATCTTTCCATGTTTGTCTTCTTTCAACAATGGATGTTTCTTAGTTTTCAAACCGCATTCTCAAGCTGGGTGTTAGGACTTACCATGTAGTGGTTAGTTCTGTATGTATTTTAATTTTATTCAGGATTCCTATTAACTGAAATATTTTTTTAGGGGGGAGATATTACCAAACACGATGGAACAGGAGGACGGTCCATTTATGGAGATAAATTCGAAGATGAAAATTTTGATGTGAAACATACTGGTCCTGGCTTGCTATCGATGGCAAATCGAGGCCGGGATACCAATAATTCTCAATTTTTTATAACACTGAAAAAAGCAGAACCTTTGGACTTTAAGCATGTAGTATTTGGGTTTGTTAAGGATGGCATGGATACTGTGAAAAAGATTGAATCATTTGGTTCTCCTAAGGGGTCTGTTAGTCGAAGAATTAGCATCACAGAATGCGGACAAATGTAAAATACTGTTTTTCATAGTAAAACCTGTATAAACAGTTGAATTGAAGCTTACCTGTTATGACAATATGGTAATTATGTTCAGCTTTTGAAAATGGACATTTCCAATGTATAAATGTAAAATTGCAGCTTATAGCTGTTGTCAGTTTTTAATGTGTTACAATTGACTTTGCATGGTGTGAAATAAAAGTTTAAACACTGGTGTATTTCAGGTGTACTTGTGTTTATGTACTCCTGACATATCTGTATTAAAATGGAATAATACTAATCTTGTTAAAAGCAATAGACCTTCTCAAACTATTGAAGGAATATGATATATGCAATTTAATTTTAATTCCTTTTAAGGTATTGGACTTACTGCATGGATTACTTACTGTTTAAATAAAGGGACCACAACTTGGATATTTTTATTTTAGATTGGAAATATATTTGGTAAAAATTTTAACTATTGGTGTGCTCATTTATGCATAGAGACTCACTTCCGAATGGGTAGAGCCACAGAAGGGTAGGGACTTAACCAAAGTGCTCTTCTATAATCCTTGCACCTCCTGTATGGTTAAATTAACTTTTAAGTAGAGTAGTACCTTCTTTTCATAAAATGGTATGTAGTGTCCTGTGCCCTTTCAAAGGTATTAAATTAATTTTTAATTTTAAACAAGTTGAGTATTTTCTTTTTTTAAAAATAATTTTCTGTCATCTGTTTCTGCTACCTCAAGCTGCAGTTGGTTCTGATAGAACTTGAATTTCTTCTTGCAGTTATTGTGATAAAGTATGAATATTTTTAAAAGGTCTATACCGTGTTCTTTGGTTAAAGATTTACTTTATATTAGATTGTTGCAGTACCTTTTTCTGGTGAATTTTGTAGCAAAAATAAAGTGACAATTGTTAACAGCCATGACATTTAAAAAACTCATTACTTGTGCATCTAGTTGTTTGTTCATTCTAGAACCAAAGTAAGGAGGACATTTAAAGGACTGTAAATTCAAACAGCCACAGATTATTCAGTGACTCTTAAAAGTTTCATATACATTGAGAATTTATTTGGAAATGGCTAATATCAAAAGTTAGGCAACTTGCTAAAAAGGAGAGGGGGGCTTTTCTCATCAGCCTACTCAGTATAGAATTACAAAGAATCTACTTAGAGCACAAAACTTTGTATATTCCAGTCACTAAGAGTGACTGCTTTCCATCCTCGTTCTTCCCAATAAAATCACCTCATTTTTGTTCAGTGAAAGATAGTGGTGTTTATTCCATTGGTTGGGGATTTGGAAATAGACTGTCCTGTAATGAATACCTATTCGACGGCAAAGGAGGGGAGGTCATGTGTTATCTGTATGAGTAATGAATGGTGGAGTACTTATCACTAAATCCAGGTGGCCACAAAGCCAGATAACGGAAATAAACCTACCCCAATGTATCGCTTGAACTTACCTGAAACTTACAGAGAACCCTGAATTATGTTATATGCACATTTAGTATTTAGAACTAGCTTCTTTGGAAACCTATAAATGTAACTTGGTGCATGTTGCAGTTTTTCAGCTGGTACAGCTGTTAACCTTTGTCATAATTTTAGAATAATTTCCAAGTAAAGGCAAGTGCACTTTAGTGACTTGTTTAGAGAAATGAGTTGCACACTGATTTCTGTGCTATTTTAAAGCATTAAAATTATGAATTAAAAAGCTTTAAAAACATACTTTGGACAAAAAAACCTAATACTTTAGGATAAAATGACATGTAAACGTCTCCAGTATTAGTGTTCCAAAGATGCTTAAGGCTTGAGGCATTTATAAGAAGCACTTTGTGTTATATTTCAGGAAGGAACGTCCTGATTTCTCTTTGTTATTTAATTGCTGGTATGGTATAAATTCAAAATGATAAATATTTAAACCTGGTTGGATTTTATGTTGTCTCATTAAAATCTGCTTAAAGATAGAATATAAAGAAATTCATTATTTGTACACTTTAATAATTTATGGCAAAAAGAGTATTGGTTTAATTTTCAGATTATAGCTTGATCCTATAAAATTTTGGTATTTGAGGAACTTTTAAAGATAATTCAGAGAATCTAGGAATTGTTAGTCCAGAGATGCTGTTGAAAAAATCAGTTTAGAAAAATAAAGATTTCACTAGGGTAATTGTATAAATGAGATGTGGTTATTCAGTCATCTCCCTCTGTCAGTGTCAGTTTAATGTAGGATTTAGGTTAATATACCATGACAGTAAATATTGAGCACCTACTATATGCCAGACAGAGGCGCTGGGAAAAGCTGTCTAAAATAGTACATGCTCTCAGGGAGCTCAACATTCTAATACTGCTTTTTATAGTCATGTAACACAGACCAGTGGCAGGGAAAGTGAGGTAATCCTTTTTGAAACGTCAATGCCTGGCAGTAGGATACATTCTTGTTTTTTTCCTCCATTTGTAAGTTAGCAAAGGGCACTCCAGTTAAAAAACGGGTGTATTTGGTCACGTGTAAGCTCATACCAAGTATGAGCGTGTAGGCGGGGACCACCTCATGGACAGCCTGTGTGCATGATTACGCACGTGCCAAACGACTTCCCTCTGAGGGCCACGCCTGCAAAGGTGCCACCTGGTGTCATCGTGCTTTTGGGTGCTTTGGACCCGACGGGGGAAAACGCTTAAGTAGAAAAATGTTTTTTAAAACAGGAAAAGTAAAACACTATCAGTCCAAATAACACACTAGGAAAGGAATTAATTAGTCGTTAAATCGGTAGGAAAAACATCTGTAAAGCGAGGGCGGTTCTAATATACATAGAGTGGCTCTGCTCCAAAGCCCACCGTCCCCCTTGTCACTTGAGGTGTCTCCTCCCCTCATCAGGCGCGCACCCCGGGCTGGCCCCCTGCTCCGCCGTGACTCTACCCCCCTCTTTGGCCCCGCCCCGCTCTCAGGCTCCGCCTCGCCCCAGCTCCGGGCTCCCGCCTCGCCCCGCGGCTCAGCCACCGCCCCGCCCTCGTCGTGGCCTCGAACTGGCGGCACGTCCGCGAGCTTCATCTTTGGCCGCGACCCCAGGACCTGTGCGTCAGGCGCACTTCCGCTGCGCGCCCCGCCCCTGCGCCGGCGGCTGGCGTGAGCGCGGTTTCCGGGGAGACGACGGCGCCTAGGCTGGCCATGGAGCCGCGGGTGGTCAGGCTTCCCGGGCAAGACTTGGTGGTGGGGCGCCTCAAAAGCCGCTACGGACTCGGGGGCGGCAGCCGCGCCGAGGTGAGGCCTGCCGGCCGCCTGCCCGGGCCGCGGGGCCTATGTCCCCGTGTCCCACGGGGGCGACCGGCGTTAGTACAGGGCGCCGGCGGGATACAAAGCAGTTAACTTCGTTACAGCTTCTCGCTCTGAAATAATTTGAGACTTTAAAAAGTTGCAAGAACAATGCAAAGAACTCTTTGTACCCCTCCTTGGAGCCACCAGCTGACATTTTCCACGGTGGCTTTACCATTTTCCGGCCCTTCTTTGACCCCCTTTCCTTACACACATTTTTTTTCCTGAACTTTTTGAGAGTAATTTGCAGGTATCGGAACTCTACCCCCAAGTATAATTAATTAATTGTTTTTTCCTTGGCATAAGAACATTTTCTTATCTAACCACAGTAATACGGGAAACTTAACATTGATGCAATAATACGCAATGTACAGTGCATTCTTAGATTTCATCAGTTTTCTCAGTAATGTCCTGGTGCAGATCGGTCTGAAAACGAGCATTGCATTTGGTTATCTCTTCTGTTGCCTTTAATCTGGAGCAAATTCTCAAGTCTTTTGTAATATTGATATATTTGAAGAGTATTGGACAGTTATTTACTGGAATGCCCTCCAGTTTGGGTTTCTCTAACGGATACCTCAGGACTACGTGCCGCTTATGCATTTTTGGCAGCGCTGCCTGAGTGATGTGTGGTTTACGCTGTTATCAGAAGACAAATGATGTTGCCTTGTCCCATTATTGGTGATGTTCATTTTGATCACTTGGTTAAGGTGGTATCTATCAGATTTCTCCACTCTAACCTTTGTAATACACCTTTTAATTAATACCTAACTTGTGGGGAACTATTTTGAGACTATAAGTTGATTTTTAGTATACAAATTAAATACGTCTTTTTTTTTTAGTATGATTTTTCAAATTTTGATCAGGCTAAGTGTAACAGAAGATCTCTTTCATCTCCAGGTAGGTCAATACCATATTTTGTGTGTATGGGGGTCTTAACAAATTTAATTGGAGAGAAAAGGTTTTTTTTTTTTTTAATGCTTATTTAGACTCACTGACTGACAGTTATCTTGTGATACTAACCTTTTTTCCTCTGGTAATGAACTAATAGTGATCAAGGTTTGGGGGATAAGTGTGTAAAATCTCTTTAAAATCAAATTGAACAAATTTTTTTGGTGTTTCAGTTACAGTATTTCTTCCTTAAAAGATGCTCAAAATTAAACAGGGTATATTGGGTAAAGCAACTAATGGCTATTTTTTAACCATAAACTTTTCCAAGTTATTAGGATAATAATTTTTGCATTGGAGGAATTTATCAAATAAATATGCTAAAGATAATTATACTGTGGGATTGGGTGGGTTGGAGCATCAATCTATAACTGTTGGTACTTCGTAGGGAGTGCCTTTACTAGTAAGTATAATCACTGAACTCTGAGATGCTATTCAACCGAAACAGCAGTTCAAATCTTTAAAAGCTTCATCAGATTGTAGATTAGGGAATTTCATTTTCTATCCAAGCTTAATTTTGAAATTTTGCAAACACTCTTCTGAAACATTCTTTCAATATGAAAAACAATTCCAGTTTTTTACTGAGTCTAATAACTTAAAAAATCTTAAATTAAGATTGTATTTAAGTTTTGAAATTTGCCTAAAACTTCCAACCTTCCAAAACATAACAAAAATATACCTCATCAAATTTCTGAGGGAATAAAAATGTGTGTTAGAGAAGAGTGCATATATTTAAAAGTTTGTCTAAATTTCTTACCAGAAGAAGCTTTTTTTCTTTTTAGTCACTGAATTTAGATATAGGCTGACAGTTTATTAAAGAAATGTTTAATGATTAAAATACATAAAATTAAAAAATGTTTAATGGTTTGATGACTTGGTTAAGGTGGTATCTATCAGATTTCTCTACTCTAACCTTTGTAATACACCATTATATCATACAATCATTAATGATTGATGAGGTATCATGATTAGATAGAAAGAAGGCTGGATTCTGAATTTTAGTCTTTCTACTTGCTGGTTGTGTTCCTTGAAAAAATTCCCATAACTTCTCTGGTCCCTAAGTTCCTAACCATTGGAATAGAGGTAAACGCTCCTGTCCTGCTTACCTCACAGGGTTGTTGCTAGAATCAAATAAGATAATGAATGAAAAAGCATTTTGTGAAAGTAAAGTGCTATATAAATATGCTTTGATGCCTCTTTTCGGAACTTTGCACTAGGGAGACGTACAGTTAAGAAATGTTAAGTAGTTTTGTTGTCTTGCCCCTAGGAACCTAGAATGAGATCATTAGCATCTGATTTTAGCAATCTCTGCTTTTTTTCTTTTTTGTTAACAGATGATTTGGATATCCTCTCATCTGGAGATAAAGTTGGTTCATCATTAAGATGTTATTCTGAAGGAAGAAAGCATTGCACAACACCATTTTGTAGTTCATTCAAGCACTTAAATGTGAATTGGTACAGTATTCTCAGTCTTTACTCTTGCTGTCCCCTCAGTACCTCAGAGAACTGAGAAAGGGTAAAGGATAGATTGTTTATGTGTTTCCTTTTCTCTGTGAGGAAGTATAAGCAGTCTGGGCCTGCTGAAGAGTTGAAGAGACTCATTAATTTTTGCTGAGAAACTCTGTGATAAAAGCATAAATCTCGCATTATGTTTGGTGGCATAATGGAAAGTTATTTTACATGGTATGAAAGATGAAATATTATTTTTATGGTCAATCATCCAGGACCCAAAATGAAGACCTTGCTCCCACTCTTTTTCTTTAAAAAAATTTTTTAATGAAAAGGAACTACTAGGATAAAAATGAATATAGGTTTGTTAAACAGCAATATTTAACTCAGTATCTATTGTGTATCTATAGTAAGGTAAACAGTATACTTTAGGTTGTTGAGAGAGAGAGATTGAAGAAGTCAGTCTGTGGAAATGGTAACTACAAAATATGTATGATCTAGTGCTGGGCTGTGAGTGGTTAGCAGTTCTGTGGAGATTTTATCATGAGTAAAACCAGTATAAAAACAGTGGGTGCTAAGATGAAATTAAGTTCTAAATTGAATGTTATTAAATGACAAAAATACGTGGCAGAACAAAGTGCTATCAATGGGTATCAAGAAAGAGTAAACATTTTGAAATAATGTTAAACTATAGAGATATATACATATGCAAAATGAGATGTTGAGATAATTATGGAGAGGAAAAAAAGATAGTTTTACCTAAAATATCTGTATATTAATGTAACTGATATTTGGGACTTGAACTTTTTATGTAATTGCTTCATTCTTGACAAATGATTTAATCCATGTAAAAGCACGTAGGAGAGTGTTCAGTACTTAGTGCTCAAATATGCCGTCTGCATGGTCGTCGTCAGTACTGTTTCATCTGGCCACTCCCAAAGTAGCATAGGATTTGAGGTTTGGACTGCGGCAGATTAAAGGCAGAGGAAGGAAAGGGAAAATCACTTAAGATAATAATGAATTTATGGAAATTATTTTCTTATATTTAACTGATGGTTTTACTTTTTTATTTTTACAAGTGATCTGAGTATAATTTCAAATTATAATTTGGAACTTTTGGTCTGTCAATGTTTCGTAACATTGGACACTATTTTTGCAATCCCTAGTTATGATCTATCTGGCTTAGAATTAGTATTGTCTGGCCACTCAATGGCTGTTGACCACTTGAAATGGGGCTGGTCTGAATTGAGATTTGTTAAGTGTAAAACACATACTGGATTTCAAAGCGGGATAAAGGAATGTAAAATATCTTAATTTTTGTATTGATTATATGATAAAATGATAATGTTTTAGATATACTAGGTTAAATATAATGCATTGTTAAAATTACATGCCTTTATGTTTTAACATGACTACTCGAAGATTTAAATTACCTTATGTGACTTTGCATTGTATTCGTTTTGAATAGCACTGCCCTAGAAAATTCACCTTTGAGGTCATCTTTTTGGAGAGAATACCTGAGAGTCTAGTTCTGCTCCACCTTTTACGAGTTATGTTACCTGTCACTTCTTTAAGTTCTTTAAGGTCCAGTTTCCTCATGTTAAACATTAATTCTTTTAGCCAAAATTATAGATAACAATACCTGTTACATCTAACACACAGAATTATCGGGGATCCAAAGAAAGAGTTTGACAATTGTAGAGCATTCCACAGGTATATGCAGTTGTAAATTCAGCCATTTGAATAGGTGGAAAGATAATTGTAAAGAGTTTCAGGATAAATGGCTGTTACTTTTTTTTTTTCCCAAACCAGAGTGTCAATTTATTGGTGTATAGGAAGATTCTATATTTACACTGACTGCAGTATTTTTTTTAACCTTGCAAAAAATGAAAATTTTAACTAGCACTTATGTAGAATCCTACAGATTCCAATTGCTTTCCAGTAACTCTCACATCATTCCTAAGCAGGAAAGGAAGGAGTTAAGAAACCAAGGAATTATGTTCAAAACAGCTCTGTAAGAGCTCCTGTTTCCAAGGCCATTACTTTTATATTTTTACTTTTTCTATTTAGAAAAAGTTTATGTGTTACATTTTTCTCGTTTATGCTATTAATATTTGAAAAGCAGTTTTATCTTTTTTTTAAGGTTCTTTTTTTTTGCTGTTATTAATATACAGTTACATGAGCAACATTATGGTTATTAGACTCCTCCTATTATCAAGTCCCCCCCACCAACCCCATTACAGTCACTGTGCATCAGCATAGTAGGATGTTATAGAATCACTACTTGTCTTCTTTGTGTTATACTGCCTTCCCCCACACCACCACCACCCCCAATACATTATGTGTGCTAATTGTAATATCCCTTTTTCCCCTTTATCCCTCTCTTCCAACCCCTCTCCCCCTGTCCCTCTCCCTTTGGTAACTCTTAGTCCATTCTTGGGTTCTGTGAGTCTATTGCTGTTTTGTTCCTTCAGTTTTTTCTTTGTTCTTATACTCCACAGATGAGTGAAATCACTTGATACTTGTCTTTCTCTGCCTGGCTTATTTCACTGAGCATAAGACCCTCTAGCTCCATCCATGTTGTTGCAAATGGAAGGATTTGTTTTCTTCTTATGGCTGAATAATATTCCATTGTGTATATATATACCACAACTTTTTATCCATTCATCTACTGATGGACACTTAGGTTGCTTCCATTTCTTGGCTATTATAAATAGTGCTGCGATAAACATGCGGGTGCGTATGTCTTTTTCAAACTGCGCTGCTGCATTTTTAGGGTAAATTCCTAGGAGTGGAATTCCTGGGTCAAATGGTATTTCTATTTGGAGTTTTTTGAGGAACCTCCATACTGCTTTCCACAATGGTTGTACTAATTTACATTCCCACCAGCAGTGTAGGAGGGTTCCCCTTTCTCCACATCCTCGCCAACATTTGTTGTTGTTTGTCTTTTGGATGGCAGCCATCCTAACTGGTGTGAGGTGATATCTCATTGTGGTTTTAATTTGCATTTCTCTGATGACAAGTGATGTGGAGCATCTTTTCATGTGCCTGTTGGCCATCTGAATTTCTTCTTTGGAGAAGTGTCTGTTCAGCTCCTCTGCCCATATTTTAATTGGCTTATTTGCTTTTTGTTTGGTGAGGTGCGTGAGCTCTTTATATAATTGAATGTCAACCCTTATCGGATATGTCATTTATGAATATATTCTCCCATACTGTAGGATGTCTTTTTGTTCTACTGATGGTATCCTTTGCTGTACAGAAGCTTTTTAGTCTGATATAGTCCCACTTGTTCATTTTTGCTTCTGTTTCCCTTGCCTGGGGAGATATGTTCATGAAAAAGTCGCTCATGTTTATGTCCAAGAGATTTTTGCCTATGTTTTTTTCTAAGAGTTTTATGGTTTCATGACTTACATTCAGATCTTTCATCCATTTTGAGTTTACTTTTGTGTATGGGGTTAGACAGTATTCCAGTTTCATTCTCTTACATGTAGCTGTCCAGTTTTGCCAACATCAGCTGTTGAAGAGGCTGTCATTTCCCCATTGTATATCCATGGCTCCTTTATCGTATATTAATTGACCATATATGCTTGGGTTTATATCTGGGCTCTCTATTCTGTTCCACTGGTCTGTGGGTCTGTTCTTGTGCCAGTACCAAATTGTCTTGATTACTGTGGCTTTGTAGTAGAGCTCAAAGTCGGGAGCATAATTCCCCCTGCTTTAAACTTCCTTCTCAGGATTGCTTTGGCTATTCGGGGTCTTTTGTGGTTCCATATGAATTTCAGAACTATTTGCTCTACTTCATTGAAGAATGCTGTAGGTATTTTGATAGGGATTGCATTGAATCTATAGATTGCTTTAGGCAGGATGGCCATTTTGACACTATTAATTCTTCCTAGCCAAGAGCATGGGATGTATTTCCATTTATTGGTGTCCTCTTTAATTTCTCCTAAGAATGTCTTGTAGTTTTTAGGGTATGGGTCTTTCACTTCCTTGGTTAGGTTTATTCCTAGGTATTTTATTCATTTGGATGTGATTGTGAATGGAATTGTTTTCCTGGTTCCTCTTGCTGCTAGCTCATCGTTAGTGTATAGAAATGCAACAGATTTCTGTGTATTAATTTTGTATCCCGCAACTTTCCTGAATTCAAATATTAGATCTAGTAGTTTTGTAGAGGATTCTTTAGGGTTTTTTATGTACAATATCATGTCATCTGCAAACAGAGACAGTTTGACTGCTTCCTTGCCAATCTGGATGCCTTTTATTCTTTGTGTTGTCTGATTGCTGTGGCTAGGACCTTCAGAACTATGTTGAATAAAAATCGGGAGAGTGGGCATCCTTGTCTTCTTCCGGATCTTAAAGGAAAAGCTTTCAGCTTCTCTCTGTTAAGTATAATGTTGGCTGTGGGTTTGTCATATATGTCCTTTATTATGTTGAGGTACTTGCCCTCTATACCCATTTTGTTGAGAGTTTTTATCATGAATGGGTGTTGAATTTTGTAAATGCTTTTTCAGCATCTATGGAGATGATCATGTGGGTTTTGTCCTTCTATTTGTTGATGTGGTGGATGATGATGATAGATTTTCGAATGTTGTACCATCCTTGCATCCCTGGGATGAATCCCACTTGATCATGGTGGATGATCTTTTTGATGTATTTTTGAATTCAGTTTGCTATATTTTGTTTGAGTATTTTTGCATCTATGTTCATCAGGGATATTGGTCTGTAATTTTCTTTTTTTGTGGTGTCTGACTGGTTTTGGTATTAGAGTGATGTTGGCCTTGTAGAATTAGTTTGGGAATATTCCCTCCTCTTCTACTTTTTGGAAAACTTTAATGAGGATGGGTATTAGGTCTTCACTAAATCTTTGATAAAATTCAGCAGTTAGACCATCTGGTTCAGGAATTTTGTTCTTAGGTAGTTTTTTGATTACCAATTCAATTTCTTTGCTGGTTATTGGTCTATTCAGATTTTCTGTTTCTTCCTGGGTCAGCCTTGTAAGGTTGTATTTTTCTAGAAAGTTGTCCATTGCTTCTAGGTTATCCAGTTTGTTACCATATGATTTTTCATAGTATTCTCTCATAATTGTATTTCTGTGGTGTCCATAGTGATTTTTCCTTTCTCATTTCTGATTCTTTTTATGTGTGTAGATTCTCTTTTTTTCTTGATAAGTCCAGCTACGGGTTTATCTATTTTGTTTATTTTCTCAATGGACCAGCTCCTGCTTTCATTGATTCTTTCTATTGTTTTATTCTTCTCAATTTTATTTATTTCTACTTTCATCTTTATTATGTCCTTCCTTCTGCTGACTTTGGGCCTCATTTGTTCTTCCTTCTGTAGTTTCATTAATTATGAGTTTAGACTGTTCATTTGGGATTGTTCTTCTTTCTTGAGGTAGGCCTGTATTGCAATATATTTCCCTCTTAGCATGGCCTTCGCTGCATTCCACAGATTTTGTGGTGTTGAATTATTGTTGTCATTTGTCTCCGTATATTGCTTGATCTCTGTTTTTATTTGGTCATTGATCCATTGATTATTTAGGAGCATGTTATTAAACCTCCAGGTGTTTGTGGGCCTTTTCATTTTCTTCGCGTAATTTTTTTCTAGTTTGATACCTTTGTGATCTGAGAAGCTGGTTAGTACATTTTAAATCTTTTGAATTTACTGAGGTTCTTTTGGTGGCCTAATATATGATATATTCTTGAAAATGTTCCATATGGACTTGAGAAGAATGTGTATCCTGCTGCTTTTGGATGGAGTGTTCTGTAGATGTCCGTTAGGTCTATCTGTTCTAATATGTTGTTCAGTGCCTCTGTCTCTTTACTTATTTTCTGTCTGGTTGATCTTTCCTTTAGAGTGAGTGGTGTGTTGAAGTCCCCTAAAATGAATGCATTGTATTCTATTTCCCCCTTTAATTCTGTTAGTATTTATTTCACATATATAGGTGATCCTGCGTTGGGTGCATAGATATTTATAATAGTTATATCCTCTTGTTGGACTGACCCTTTTATCATTTTGTAATATCCTTCTTTGTTTCTTATGATTTTCTCTGTTTTGAAGTCTGTTTTGTCTGATACAAGTACTGCAACTCCTGCTTTTTTCTCACTCTTAGTTGCATGAATTCTTTTTTCATCCCTTCATTTTCAGTCTGTGTATGTCTGGATTTGAAGTCAGTCTCTTGTAGTCAGCATATAGGTAGATCTTGTTTTTCTATCCATTCAGTAACTCCATGTCTTTTGATTGGTGCCTTCAGACCATTTACATTTAGGGTGATTATCGATAGGTACATACTTATTGCCATTGCAGGCTTTAGATTTGTGGTTACCAAAGGTTCAAGGGCAATTCCCTTACTATCTAACAGTCTAATTTAACTTACTTAGTATGCTATTACAAACACAACCTAAAGGTTCTTTTTTTTTTCCTCTCTCATTCTTTGTATGTTATGAATCATATTCTGTACTCTTTGTCTTCCCTTGGGTGACATCTTTTTAGTGTTAGGAATACTTCCATCTGTAGGAGTCCCTCCAAAATGCACTTTCAGAGGTGGTTTGTGGGAGGTAAATTCTCTCAGCTTTTGCTTATCTGAAAATTGTTTAATCCCTCCTTCAAATTTAAATGATAACCTTGCTGGGTAAAGTAATTTGCTACAAGGCCCTTCTGCTTCATTGCATTAAATATATCATGCCACTCTCTTCTGTCCTGTAAGGTTTCTGTTGAGAAGTCTGATGATAGCCAGTAGGTGATGTTTTTTCTCTCTCTAGCTGCTTTTAAATGTCTGTCTTTATCCTTGATCTTTGCCATTTTAATTATTGTATGTCTTAATGTTGTCTTCCTTGAGTCCCTTGTGTTGGAAGATCTGTGTACCTCCATGGCTTGAGAGACTGTCTTCTTCCCCAGATTGGGGAAGTTTTCAGCAATTACCTTGTCAAAGACACTTTCTATCCCTTTTTCCTCTGTCTTCTTCTTCTGGTACCCCTATAATGCGAATATTGTTGTGTTTGGATTGGTCACACATTTCTCTCAATATTCTTTCATTCTTAGGGATCCTTTTTCTTTCGGTGCCTCAGCTTCTTTGTATTCCTCTTCTCTAATTTCTATTCCATTTACCATCTCTTCTGCTACATCTAATATGCTTTTTAATCCCTCCATTGTATGTTGCATTTCAGATATGGAATTCCTTAATGATTGAATTTCCAACTTAAATTCATTCCTGAGTTCTTGAATATTTTTCTGTACGTCCATAAGGATGTTTATAATTTTTATTTTGAACTCTCCTTCAGGAAGATTGGTGAGTTCGGTTTCCTTTTATCCCTCTTTCTGGGGTTTGTGAGATTTTGATCTGAACCATGTTCTTTTCTCATTTCATATTTTTGTGTGGTGCCCTCTAGTGCACAGCAGCTCCCGTGTCTGGATCTGCTCAGCCCCTAGAGTGAGGTTGGGGTCATAGGGGAGCCGATCTGGGGCCTGGGGGAGGAAGGATCTGTTTCCTGATTCCCATCTGTGGTGCCTTTCTCCAGTGTCAGAGCTAGTGGGCCAAGCACACACGTGTAAACCTCTGTGCTTTGCGTCCCTAGCTGTTGTAGGTGGGCCCTCCTTCTGGTTAGCCTGACGCCTGCGGAGTGACTGCCATTTTGCGAGCAAGTGTCTGAAGGCCAGTAGGAAGGTTTGGCAGGCTGTGTGTCACAGTGGGGGGCTTCGGAGCTGAGTTGGCAGCCAGGGGGATGGAGCACCTGAAGCTCCTCAATGTTCCCAACCAGCTGGGCAGAGTGCACCCCGGCAACCTTGTCCACCTCTCCCTTCTCCCTCACAGCAAACTCCGTGCAAACCCCGCCCTTTCAGCAGCCCTCTGCCTGCTAGGAAGCCTCTCAGACTTCCTGCCTTTCCTCTGACACAGAGCTGCTGGGTGTGGATCCTGTCCTCCACAAACAGCTGGAATGTCAATTTCTCAAGCACTCCACCTGTCCAAGCTCCAACGTCCACAGCACCACACAGTATAGGATTCTGCTCACAAGGCAGATCTCCAGGGCTGGGTGTTCAGCAGTCCCAGGCTTCCACCCCCTCCCCTGCTCCATTTCTCTTCCTCCCACTGGTGAGCTGGGGTTGGGGAAAGGCTTGGGTCCTGCCAGATGAAGGCTTTCCTATGTTACCCTGTTTCATGAGGTCTGCTCTGTTCTTGAGGTGTGTATGCAGTCTGGTTCAGCCTTCTTTCTTGTTGCTGTTATAAGGTTAGTTGTATTAATTAACTATATTTTTGTACAATTTGTGGTTTTGGGAGGAGCTCTCCGTCTCACCTCTTATGCCGCCATCTTGCAAGTCTAGTTTTATCTTTTTTAAATGCTACAGAAAATCATCAGAATGCTGTGATAGAATTTTTTTTAAAGCCTAGATGAACTGGATTCTTTTCGAGATTTGAAGCAACAGGAAACAGAAGAAGAGTTAATTGAGAAGGATCATAGAGTTAGTAGCTCCAAAGTAACCAAGCAGTCTTTTAAAGAAAAGGAAAAAGGTAAAAGAAATACTCCCTTTAGAACAATCATTTAAATGATAACTTTGTCAAGTAGAGAATGTAAAGTTTACCTCAGAGTGGTAACACTGGTCCTCAGGTGTCTGTGTGGTCTGAGTTTTTGTTAGTTACTGTGAGATAGTTACTGTGCTTATTACAGACGTACCTTGTTTTATTATGCTTCACTTTATTGTGCTTTGCAGATAACTGCATTTTTTACAAATTGGAGGTTTGTGCAACAAATTGAAGTTGTGACAGACTGCATGGAGCAAGTCTGTCAGGGCCATTTTTCTAACATTTGTGCCTCTGATGTCTCTGTGTCACATTTTGGTAATTCATGTAATATTTAAGCCTCTTTCATTATGATTTTATTTGTTATGGTGATCAGTGTTCAGTGATTAAGATTCACTGAAAGCTCAGATGGTTAGCATTTCTTAGCAATAAAGTATTTTTTAATTAAGGCATGTACATTGTTTTTCAGACATAATGTTATTGCACACCTAATAGACTACAGTATAGTGTAAACATAACTTTTATGTGCGCTGGGGAACCAACAGACCCATCTGACTCGCGTTATTGTGGTGTCTGCAACCACGGCTGCAGCATCTGAGCTGTGCCGGCACTGAGCTACAGGACGAGAGGAAAGCAAGCGTTTCCTGGTAGTAGTCCTGTACTCCCCAAACTTACCAAAATAAGTTAATAATAAACCGGGTATATTTTATAATTTCTTCAGTTCTTTTTCACATCAGTATTTTTTCAGAAGTGAGTAAATATTGTGGTAGTATTTGTCTAATCCTTTAATATCTTAAGGATATACCTGTGGTTACTTGAGGTATGGCTCACTTAGGCACTGACGTGGTAGTTACTCTCTGAACCAGCTCCATATAGTTTTGTCAGGATTTCAGGGAAAGAGGCAACCAGAGATGGCACACGTTCCTCTCCCGCTCTGGGCTGCAGAACTTTGAGAGCACTATTGCACCTGTCAGAGCCATGGTATGTCTCTTCTCTTGGGACGCATTGTCCATGCACAGCAGAACATCTGCCTTGACTTGTGTTTCTTGCTCCGTAGTGGATTTTCCCACTGGAAACAATTGAAAAAAAGGGGTAATCTGTTTTAAAATGTTGAGTGTATTTAAAAGTTCACGAAATTAAGGAATATTCAGACCTGAGATTGGCGAGATGATAATCTGCAGAGGCAGGCAGAGCATTGAAGGGGCATTTGCTGAATTGAGTTAAGAGGGAAACTTTTACTTTGTTAAACATTCGTGCTATTTTTAATTTCGGTTCCTTAGGGTGTGTCCAAGATGGGGAGTGTAATAGGAGACCCCCTCCTTAAAGCTGGGGTTCCCAGGAAGGCTAATGCAAGTTGAAACCACTTCTGTCAGTACAGTTGACCCTTGAACAACGCGGGAATTAGAAGTACAACCCCCTGTGGAGTTGAAAATCTACGTACAGCATTTGATACCCCCATCCCCAAAAGAAACCTGAATACTGCTAAGAGCCTGCTGTTGCCTAGAAGCCTTACTGATAACATAGTTGATTAACACACATTTTGTATGTGTATATTATGTACTGTATTCTTAAAATTATTGTAATAAAATGGTTATCAAATTGTTGCACATCTCCAAAATTTTTTTCAATATATTTATTGAAAAAAACCCTGCATATATGTGGACCTGCACCGTTCAGACCTGTTTTTTTTCAAAGGTCAGTTAATATTAGCATATGTCAATATTGTCAAATGAAGCAAGAGGAACTTGCTCATCCCCTGCTGTTGGGAGAGAAAACTAATTCAACCACTTTAGGAAACAATTCAGCATCAGTTGTAAGGTTGAACCTGTGTGTACCCTATGATCCAGCAACTTTGCTATGAGGTATATATCCTAGAGGTACTCTTGGACATGTGTACAAGGAACCATGTGCAAGACTGGAACATTTGTATAGCCAAAACAGCTCAAATATGCACCAGTAGTAGAATGTTGGCATGTAAAAATATGAATCATAAACAATGAAGATTTGTGAACCTGATTCTGTCATTAACACAATAACATATTTAAAGGAGTTTATAGAAATTACATAACCACATTATGAAAAATTAATTCTTATTATTTACAGACATTATGTAAACTTTAAAGTCCTTTTATTTTTTAATATACAAGTAGTGAAGGTTAAAAAGAAGTAAAGCAATTATTAACACTGTATTGGGTTAGTGGTTAATTTGGTTTAGGGAAGAGACACGGGATTGTGATTAAGGGTTTCTGAGATAACTTTCCATTTTCTGGCCTAGGCAGGGCAGTCAATATATGACAGTTGTTATTCATTTTTAAATAATATGTTTTGAAATAACTTATGACTTTTAGAGAAGTTGCAGAAACAGCACAAAGAATTCCTATATAGTCTTCATCCATATTTTCTAAATGTTAATATTTTAAGCACATTTGCTGCATCATTCTTTCTCTTTGCATATAATACTTGAAACTTTAATAATACTGTGAGTCATATTTAAAGTAACTCTTCCTGAAGATTACTCCATCTGAGAATATTTAATACTGTAAATTAGTGAAGTTTATAATTAAAATTTAATTTTCTTAGCAGTTGCTCGGCCGACTAATTTGGCCTCAAATTCAAGAAATTGGACTGAATATTGCAGTGATGCATATGACTCTCCTTTGAAATGTGTTAGCTTTCCAACATCTAACTCAGCAAACAAGCAGAGTTTACTTCCACATCAGATTAATCAGATATATGAAGAATTATTTCAAATACACCAGAAACTGCAGGTAAGAATTACTGAATTGAGAATTCAGAAATATTTATGTTCTAAGCACTAAACATTTATACAGTTTGAATATAAGGTGTTTCATTTTAATTATTTTAAATAAGTTTGTCAAGACAATGTTGGAAGTGAACCAGTTTATTGAAACTGTGAAGGGAAAATTGTACAGCTGAGAGAAAATTATAAACAGTGGTGTTTTTGTGTGTAGGTATGTTTCTTAGATTTCAGACTGTCTTCTGTTTTCATTCCATCCTGTTTAAGAAATAGAATCTGGTGAAGTATGTTTTTTGAAATAGGTATTCTAATTCATTGTTTTAAATACCTTTATGTAAGAAGTCCTTTTGTCAGCTCTCACCAAAATTCATTTGAGATTATTGGCTGTTACCTACCTTCTTTGGGATTTTTGTTTCTAAGGAATGTAATTCATGTATTTGTCAGGTGTATCCACTAAATGGCAGTAAGACAAGGAAGTGAAAGTCTGCTTTATACACTTTTTCTGTTTGAAATTTTCCTAGTTGTAAATGTTATGTTTCTGTACATGTGAAATAGTTTTCAAAACATTAAAAAAAATACAATATCCATTTTCTCCAAGTAATTCAGATTATAATAATGAAAACAAAGACTGGCTATTATAGGGTTTTTTTCCCATTAACGTACAATTACATGAGCAACATTATGGTTACTAGACTCCCCCCATTATCAAGTCCCCACCACATACCCCATTACAGTCACCATCCATCAGCGTAGTAAGATGCTATAGAACCACTACTTGTCTTCTCTGTGTCATACTGCCTTCCCTGTATCCCTCCCACCCACTCCTGCTACATTATGTTTGTTAATTGTAATACCTTTTTTCCCCCTTATCCCTCTCTTCTCACCCATCTTCCCTAGTCCCTTTCCCTTTTGTAACTGTTAGTCCATTCTTGGGTTCTGTGAGTCTGCTGCTGTTTTGTTCCTTCAGTTTTTTCTTTCTTCTTATACTCCACAGTTGAGTGAAATCGTTTGATACTTGTTTTTGTCCACCTGGCTTATTTCACTGAGCATAATACCCTCTAGTTCCATGTTGCTGCAAATGGTAGGATTTGTTTTCTTCTTATGGCTGAATAGTATTCCATTGTGTATATGTACCACCTCTTCTTTATCCATTCATCTACTGAGGGACACTTAGGTTGCTTCCATTTCTTGGCTATTGTAAATAGTATTGCGATAAACATAGGAAGGAGTGCATATGTCTTTTTCAAACTGGGCTCCTGCATTCTTAGGGTAAATTCCTAGGAGTGGAATTCCTGGGTCAAATGATATTTCTATTTTGAGTTTTTTCAGAAACCTCCATACTGCTTTCTATAATGGTTGAACTATTCCCACTGTGTACCCACTGCCCATATTTTACAGTGCTAACATTAATATTTCTATTTGATATTTTTAAAGAAATAAAATGTTTCTATTCCATTTGTAAAATCCTTTTCCCATCCCATTAACTCTTCCCATTCCCAGAATTTAGCACTCTCCTGAAGTTGGTATAGATTACTGTCTTTTATATCCTTTCCTGTTAACACTTTTATGTTTTAACACTTTTATGTATTCATATATATATATTGTTTTGAGTGTTTTAAACTTTTACATAAGTAATGACATACTGTGGATAACTTTTTGCAACTTCCTTGATGAATTCATTGTTATATTTTTGAGCTTTGTGTATTTGGAAGATGCAGATCTGTTTCATTTATTTTAGCCGCCCTGTAGCATTCCAGCCTATAAATAAACCACCACTAATTTATTTATTTACTTCAGTTTAAGTATCCTTAACTGCTAAGAAGAAATAGTAGCAGGGTACATTCCCATCAACAACACCCTGGAGCCCACAGTCTGATGGGCGCCTCCTGGATGCTTCTGCCTTTGAGTGTTAAATCCATTAATATGATTCTAATTTCAGACACTAATGATAAAACCATATACCAGGATAGTAATCTGTGGGTGCATGCCCAGGACCTTGAATGAAGAAGACAGACTTACTTTGTATCAAATCTGAATACTTACAGTGTATGAGATAACAACCCTGTGTCCAGGAGATAGGCTTTGATTCTCCAGATTCTGTGGCTTTGTTAAGTAACACAGCACCATAGCAGGATAGTTTGGCTTCCATTGTGTGCCAAAATAAAAGAATTCCAGCCAGTTTTTGTCAACAGTGAGTGACTTCCAGTGCTTGTGTTGGAGTCCATCTTTCAAGGCTTCATATACCTTCCTCAGGAATTGCTGGGACTGAGGCAGGTGAAGGCAGGTGTCTTGTTGGGTTTCCAAAGTGGAGGTCCACAGCCAAAACTGATACTCAGGAAAAAGGTTTACTGCACCTTGAGCCATGTCCGAGAAAAGGAAAAGATCATGTACCTTCACAGTGGCCCTGCCAGTTAACAAAGGAAACAGTGAACACACATCAAGTAGTTCTGTCGGCTAGGAGTCCAAGATCAAGGCTCCGTCAGTTTCAGTCTGGCAAGAGCCCAGTTTCTGGCTCATAGACAGCCATCTTTTTGCTGACTTCATGTGTTGGAAAGGCCTCTTTTAATTTTTTTAGAAGTGTACAATTCAGTTATTTTCAGTATATTCAAGGAGTCATGCTATCATCACCACAACCAATTTTAGAGTATTTTCATTATCCCAGTAAGAAACCTCCACTCATTAGATATCTCTCCTCATTCCCCCCCCTCCCCCCCCCGCACCTCCCCTCAGCTCTAGCAACCACTAGTCGATTTTCTGTCTTTAGATTTGCCTATTCTGGACTTTCCAAACAAATGGAATCATATAATATGTAGCATATGTGAAGTGTCTGGCTCCTTCCACTTAGCATGATATTGTCAAGGCTCATTCATGTAGGAGCATGTATCAGTACTTTGTTCCTTTTTATTACTGAATGTAATTTTTTTTTGGATGTACCACATATTCTTTATTCATTCATCGATTGATGGACATTTGGGTTTCCTATTTTTGGCTATTATGACTAATGCTACTGTGAACATTCATTTAAGTTTTGTGTGGACATATGCTTTCATCTCTCTTGGGTGTATACCTCAGAATGGAATTGCTGTGTCATATAGTACCTCTGTGTTTAACGTTTTTGAGGCTTGTCAGGCTGTTTTCCAAAGTGCACCATTTTACATTCCTACCAGCAGTGTATGAGGGTTCCAGTTTCTCTCCATCCTTGACAACACTTGTTATTATCTTTTTGATTCTAGCTGTCTTACTGGGTGTGAAGTGGTATCTCATTGTGGATTTGATTTGCGTTTCCCTGATGGTGAATTTAATTCAGCTTTGGACATGTTCAGTTTGTGCTGAAAGCACACAGGTAGAGATGCTAAATAGGAAGTTTAAACTTGAGTTTGGATCTTGGGAGAAAGAGCTGAACAATTGTAGGTTTGGAACAGTTAGCACATCCATGGTAACTAGCCATTGAGCGGATGGTACCAAACAGAGAAGAGTATGAAGAGTGAGAAAATCCTTAAGCCAAAATCCTGAGGAACATGAGTAATTAAAGGACAGTTGAAGAAGCAGAGCCTGCAGAGGAGACTGAGAAGACATAGCCCTGAGGGAGCTGGAAAGCCAAGAGAGAGTGGTGTCATGGAAGCCAGTAAAAGAGAGTATGTTAGTTGAACAAGGAACAGTAGTATAAAGTGCTGCTGAAGGCTCAATAAAATTAGGATTGAAAAGTGACCTTCAGATTTAGTAATAGATAAGCCATTTCAGTAAGGAGACATGGGCTGACAACTGGTTAAAGTAAATTGAGGAGTGATTGGGAGGTAAAGAGGGCCAGCAAACAGATGGAGTTGTAAAGAAGCTGCTCAAGGGAGGTGGTAAGTAGGCAGGGTCTACGGAGAATTCATTTCAGATGAGATGGGAGAGATTGAAGATGTTAAGTCTCCGCAGGACAGTAGAAACCATGAGTTTCTGAGCCTGCCTTTGTAATGGGAGGGAAGGAGAAATGTGTGTGTCTTGAGGGCAAGAGGTTGCTATCTGCTATCTCCAATTTTTTTCCCATGAAGTTAGACATGAGACTGTCTTCAGAATGATGTAGGAGGTGATGTGTTCAAAGTCAAGAGTGGAGAAGGTTTGAATTAGACACTGTGAAGAATGGAAAAGAGAGAAACAACCATGAAAATATAAAAAGATTTCTGGACTGCATTGAGACCCCAGTAGAGTTTGAGACAATGAATTTACAATAGTACTACTTTTTATGGTGTGTAATTTTCCTGCACTGGTTTTTAGTGGGGTAGCATTGGCTAGTGCTTTAACGCAGGGCTGTGGCCTTTCAGCCCTAGGTGATGAAAGACAAGGCAAGGGCTTGGAGCGTGTAGGTCAGAGCGAGCTGTGAAGTTGGCCTGGGGCATGGAGCTGGAGCTGCACAGGGTATTCGTTCTGTATAGTACTGATCACTTAGGGCCCCAAATTTTCTTGAGTCATCATAGTGGAATTTCACTATAGTGTCCCCTCATTTTGTAACAGGATAGAATTTCTGTGAAAATTTACTAGTCTAGCTATTACTTGGTATCCTTGTAGTTCTAAACACCATTTGACTAAGCTACAATCTTTATAAATAAAAATAGAACTTGTAAAATTTGTGAACATACTTTTTTTAAAAACACATATCTGATATTTTGATACAGTGTGAAACTGCAGCACAACAGGAATTTGCTGAAGAACTTCAAAAGCGAGAACATTTTTTAGTAGAAAGAGAACAGCTGCTTTTCAGACATGAAACTGCCTTGAGTAAAATTAAAGGTGTTGAAGAAGAGGTTCTTACAAGATTTCAGATTTTAAACAAGGTAACTATAGCATTTGGTTTTAGAGTAATATGATTTCTCTTTTTCCTCTTAATTGAGGTTCACTAGTTATTAGCACTTTGCCACATTTGATTTATTTTTCCTATTCCCCACATACATTTTTTCCTGACCATTTGAAAATGCAGAAATCACGACAGAGCACCCCTAAGTGCTTCCTTGGTATTATGAATACTTATTCTTGGGAGAGACATACTCCTATGCATGTATCACCTAAGAATAAGGACATTTTTCATGATACCATCATATTAGGAAGTTAATGCTAATTTAATAATTTAATTTAATAAGCTCACATTCACTTTCCCAGTTGGTCCCCAAAATGTGTTCTATTGCTTTTTTTTTGTTTCATTTTCTAATCAGGGAACTAGACAAAATTCATGTCTTATATTTGATTTTTATATCTTTTTGGTTTCTGTGAGTCTCAAGTAGTCAACTTCGCCATCTTTTGTGTTTCATGGCACTTTGCTTTGAGTACCCCAGGGCAGCCGTCCTGAAGAGTGTATCATATTCTCTTGATTGTTCACCTAATGATTATATGCAGATTAAGTGTTTTCGTCAAGAGTATTATATAGGTGGTATTGTATGCTTCTTTGTTTCATATCAAGACATACATTCCTCTGTATATAACTTAGGTAGGATAAAATTCATTCTATTTGGAAGATAAAGAATAATTTTAGCACCCCAGAGTTTCTTTATGCTCCTTTAGTAGGTGCCCCTTCCGCATTCTCACCCCTAAAATCCACTGACCTACTTTCTGTCCCTGTAGTTCTGCTTTTCCCAGAATGTCAAGTAAATAGAACCATTTCATGATTTTTCTTTATCTTTGCTTTTCAGCAGCAATTCAATTACAGCAAATCAATTAAAAAAAAAGAAATACAGTGTATTTCTGCATGCTTTTCTTTGAGTTTATCCTGTTTGAGGTTCACTGAACACCTTGGATTTGGAGATTTATGCCTTTCACCAAATTTGGGGAGTTTTCATCCAGTATTTGTTCAAATATTTTCATATTCCAGTTGCTCTTTTCTTTCCTTTTGGGTCTCCATTGACTCATGTGTTAGGGCTTTTGCTGTTACTCCACAGATTCCTTAGGCTCTGTTCCTTCTTCATCTTTTTCTTTGTTCCCAGATTTGGTAATGTCTGTTGATCTGTAAGTTCAGTGTTTCTTCTTTCATTCCTTGTTGCTATTGAGCTCATCCAGAGAATTTTTTATTTCTGGTTTTTAAAGTTCTAAAATTTCCAGTTCTTCTTGAAACTATTTTTAATTTTTCTCATGAGAATTTTTATATTTCCTTCATGGAACATAGTTAAATATCCAACATCTGGATCATCTAAGGATGGGCATTTTTCTTGAGACTAAGTTACCCTTTCTCATTTTTTGTATGTCTGTGACTTTTAGATTGTATTCAGGATCTTTTGACTATTGTGTGTATAGATTCTGGATCCTGTTACAATCCTCTGGAGAATGTTCATGTTATTTATGTTTATAGGCAGCTAGCCCAATCATTCATTCATTCATTCATTCATTTATTGAAGTATACTTGATATAATATATTGGTTTTATGTGTACAACAGTGATTTGAAATTTATGTACATGAGATACCATGATAATTATAGTTACCATCTGTTATCATACAAAGTTATTATAATATTATTAACTATATTTCTTATGCTGTACTTTATGTCCCCATGATATATTTATTTTATAACTGTAAGTTTGTGCTTCTTAATCCCCTTCATCTATTTTGGCATCCCATCCCTTTCTCCTATGGCAGAATCACCAGTCTGTTCTCTGTGCTTATGAGTCTGTTTCTGATTTGTTTTGTTTGTTCATTTATTATGTAGATTCCACAGATAAGTGAAATGATATGACTGACTTATTTTACGTAGCATAATATCTTTGGTCTATCCATGTAGCTACCAAAGATTAGATTTATTCTTTTTCGTGGCCAAATAATATTCCCTTGTGTATATCTACCACCTCTTCTTTATTTGTTCATCTACTGCTGAACACTCAGGTTGCTTCCAAATCTTGGCTATTATAAATAATGCAGCAATAAAAAGGGGAGAATTTATCTTTTTGAATCAGGGATTTTGTTTTCTTTGGGTAAATTCCTAGAAGTGGAATTACTGGGTCACATAGTGTTTCTGTTTTTAATTTTTTGAGGAAATTCCATGCTGTTTTCCACAGTGGCTGCACCAATTTACATTCCCACCAGCAGTGTAGGAGGGTTCCCTTTTCTCCACATCCTTGCCAACACTCGTTATTTCTTGTCATTTGGATAGTGGCTGTTCTGACTGGTGTGAGGATATCTCGTTTTGGTTTTGATTTGAATTTTCCTCATAGTTAGTGATGTGGAGCATCTTTTCATGGACCTATAGGTCATCTGTATTCTTCTTTGGAAAAATGTCTATTCAGGTCCTCTGCCCATTTTTTAACTGGATTGTTTTTTTGTGTGTGTTGAGTTGTATGAGTTCTATATAAATTTTTTGGATTTCCATTTGGTCTAATGTGTTGTCCAAAGCCACTGTTTCCATACTGATTTTCGGTCAGGATGATCTCTCCATTGATGTAAGTGGAGTGTTAAAGTCTCTTGTTGTAGTACTGTTCCTTTCTACCTTTATGTCTGTTAATATTTATTTGCTTTATATATTTAGGTGCTTCTATGTTGGGTACATAGATATTTACAACTGTTATCTTATCTTGTTGGTATGACCTCAGGGAGCTTCACCCTGATGAGTGTGGCTTCTCACTTCTTTCTACAGTCCTGTTTCTGTTTACTTTTCTCAGATTTAGTTGTAATCAGTAAGAGAAGTAGAGTGCCATGGGCTTATCCTAGCATACTAGAAATGGAAGTCATCTCGTATGTTTTTAATATCTTTTGGATGTGAAAAAATCAGAACAGTGAGAATATTAACCTAATTTTTAAAATGCCTGTATTTGTGGCTGTACCTTAAGTTATTTAAGCAATCATCTAATATAATAAAATATACATAAGCTAATTTTCTCAGTTGATTGGATTTTTAAACAGGGCAAAAGAAGGAATGCTTGGATTCCCAGAGCCGTGCATCCTAGTTTTATTTTTTATTTTTTCTCTTTAGAGTTCCCGTCTGCTATTCTCATTAAGTATAAAGAAACTGCTTTATTTTAATGGTAACTGTATGATTACTTAGAGGAAGGAAATTAATTCAATTTCCTGATTTTCTTTAGAAACTTCTTTTAATACATTATGAATAAATTGAGAATACAAGATAAAAGAAACTATAAGCATTCACACTTTAAGAGGTGTTATTTCATTTAAACATAAGGTGGGAAATTGATTTGACTTACTTATAAAACTGATTAAGGAGAGACATAGTTTGGGGCTCAGAGAAATTTTATTATGTACATAAATTTGTTGAGATGTAAACAGCTATATTATAAGATAAAGGAATTAGTTTATTCTGTCAATGGAATTTTAGCTATTTTATGAGACAAAGGAATTAGTTTATTTTGTCTATGGAATATTTCTCTTCTCAAGGTTAACGTAAACCTTAAGCCTTAATCTATAAAGCTGTAAGTAGCTACCTAATGTTTTCATAAGGATCCTTCATTGTTTTTATCACTCCATAATGTCAGATAGAAATTATTTCACTGAGTTCTGTCGTGGATTTTTCTGAGCAGAAGCAGAAAATTGACTTATTCTACTTCATTTCCATGATATATTTTAATAAGTATTTAACAAATGTTTTAATACTTTGTTACTACATTGGTTAATTACACAGTTTTTATAAATGTTTTGCAGTGTTAGTCATGTATATGCTTAAATACACTGTAAAGTCCTGTGATTCAAGAGGTTCTGATTTTTAATTAATTTATGTTCTGTAGCACTAGTGACTTGGAATCCTTACATGATTTTTAGATCAGATTTTTTTTCCCTTCCTAGCAACACAATGCAGAAGTTGAGCACTTAACTGAAGTTCTTAAGGAAAGAAAGAAAGAAAGCAAGAGGCTAAGGTCCTCTTTTGATACATTGAAAGAATTGAATGATAACTTAAAAAAACAGGTAAGACCTATTTTTTTATTAAGATATTGATATACACTCTTATGAAGGCTTCACATCAAAAACAATGTGGTTACTACATTTACCCATATTATCAAGTCCCCACCCATACCCCAATGCAGTCACTGTCCATCTGTGTAATAGGATATCACAGATTCACTATTTGCCTTCTCTGTGCTACACTGTTTTCCCCATGATCCCCCACACCATGTGTACTAAACATAATACCCCTCAATCCCCTTCGCCCACCTTCCCCACCCACCCTCCCACACCACTCCGCTTTCATAACCACTAGTTCCTTCTTGGAGTCTCTGAGTCTGTTGCTATTTTATTCCTTCAGTTTTGCTTCGTTGTTATACTTCACAAATGAGGGAAATCATTTGGCACTCCTCTTTCTCCACCTGGCTTATTTCACTGACATTAATATCCTACAGCTCCATCCATGTTGTTGCAAATGGTAGAATTTGTTTCTTTCTTATGGCTGAATAGTATTCCATTGTGTATATGTACCACATCTTCTTTATCCATTCATCTGCTGATGGACACTTAGGTGGCTTCCATATCTTGGCTATTGTAAAAAGTTCTGCAATAAACATAGGGGTGCATATGTCTTTTTTAATCTGAGAACTTGTATCCTTTGGGTAAATTCCAAGGAGTGGGATTCCTGAGTCAAATGGTATTTCTATTTTTAGTTTTTTTGAGGAACCTCCATGTTGTTATCCACAATGGATGAACTAGCTTACATTCCCACCAGCAGTGTAGGACGGTTCCCCTTTCTCCGCGTCCCCGCCAGCATATGTTGTCCTTACTCTTTTCGATTGTGGCCATCCTTACTGGTGTGAGGTGATATCTCATTGTGGTTTTAATTTGCATTTCCCTGAGGATTAGTGATGTGGACTATCTTTTCATGTGTCTGTTGGCCATCTGAGTTTCTTCTTTGGAGAAGTGTCTGTTCATGTCCTCTGCCCATTTTTTAATAGGGTTATTTGCTTTTTGGTTGTTGAAGCATCTAAGTTCTTTATATATTTTGGATGTTAACTGCTTGTTGTATAAGTCATTTACAAATATATTCTCCCATATTGTAGGATGCCTTTTTGTTCTGTTTATGGTGTCATTTGCCATACAGAAACTTTTTAGTTTGATGTAGTCCCATGAGTTCATTTTTGCTTTTGTTTCTCTTGCTCGAGGGGATGTGTTCAGGAAGAAGTTGCTCATGCTTATATTCAGGAGATTTTTGGATATGTTGTCTTCTAAGAGTTTTATAATATCATGACTTACATTTAGGTCCTTGATCCATTTCAAGTTTACTTTTGTGGATGGGGTTAAACAATAATCCAGTTTAGTTCTCTTGCATGTAGCTGTCCTGTTTTGCCAACACCAGCTGTTGAAGAGGTTGTCATTTCTCCATTGTATGTTCATGGCTCCCTTATCATATATTAATTGACAGAGTATGGTTGGGTTTATATCAGGGCTCTCTAGTCTATTCCATTGGTCTATGGGTCTGTTCTTGTGCCAGTTCCAAATTTTCTTGATTACTGTGGCTTTGTATTAGAGCTTGAAGTTGGGGAGGATAATTCCCCCTGCTTTATTCTTCCTTCTCAGGATTGCTTTGGCTATTTGGGGTCTTTTGTGGTTCCATATGAATTTTAGAATGATCTTCTCTAGTTCATTGAAGAAAGCTGTTGGTATTTGGATAGGGATTGCATTGAATCTGTAGATTGCTTTAGGCAGGATGGCCATTTTGACAATATTAATTCTTCCTATCCATGAGCATGAGATGTGTTTCCATTTATTGGTATCTTCTTTAATTTCTCTCATGAGTGTCTTGTAGTTTTCAGATTATAGGTCTTTCACTTCCTTGGTTAGGTTTATTTCTAGGTATTATATTCTTTTCGATGCAACTGTGAATGGAATTGTTTTCCTGATTTCTCTCACTGCTAGTTCATTGTTAGTGTATAAGAATGCCACAGATTTCTGCATATTAATTTCGTATCCTGCAGCTTTGCTGAATTCAGATATTAGTTCTAGTAGTACAGGAGTGGATCCTTTAGGGTTTTTTATGTACAATATCATGTCATCTGCAAACAGGGAGAATTTAACTTCTTCCTTGCCAATCTGGATGCTTTTTATTTCTTTGTGTTGTCTGATTGCCATGGCTAGGACCTCCAGTACTATGTGGAATAGAAGTGGGGAGAGTGGGCAGCCTTATCTTGTTCTTGATCTTAAAGGAAAAGCTTTCAGCTTCTCGCTGTTAAAGAATGTTGGCTGTGGGTTTGTCATATATGCCCTTTATTATGTTGAGGTACTTGCCCTCTGTACCCATTTTGTTGAGAGTTTTTATCATGAATGGATGCTGAATTTTGTCAAATGCTTTTTCAGCATCTATGGAGATGATCATGTGGTTTTTGTCGTTCTTTTTGTTGATGTAGTGTATCATGTTGATGAATTTTCTAATGTGCCATCCTTGCATCCCTGGAATAAATCGTAGTTCATCATGATGGATGATCCTTTTGATGTATTTTTGATGACGGTTTCCTAATATTTTGTTGAGTATTTTTGCATCTATGTTCATCAGGGATATTGGTCCGTAATTTTCTTTTTTTGTGGTGTCTTTGCCTGGTTTTTGTATGAGAGTGATGCTGGCCTCATAGAATGAGTTTGCAAGTATTCCCTCTTCTTCTACTCCTTGGAAAACTTTAAGGAGGATGGGTATTAGGTCTTCACTAAATATTTGATAAAATTCAGCTGTGAAGCCATATGGTCCAGAGGTTTAGTTCTTCGGTAGTTTTTTGATTACCAGTTCAATTTCGTTGCTGGTAATTGGTCTGCTCAGATTTTCTGTTTCTTTCTGGATCAGCCTTGGAAGGTTGTATTTTTCTAGAACGTTGTCCATTACTTCTAGGTTATCTAGTTTGTTAGCATATAATTTTTCATAGTTCTTTGTATATCTGTCGTGTCTGTAGTGATTTTTACTTTCTCATTTCTGATTCTGTGTATGTGAGTAGACTCTCTTTTTTTCTTGATATGTCTCGCTAAGTGTTTACCTATTTTGTTTACTTTCTCAAGGAACCAACTCTTGCTCTCATTGATTCTATTGTTTTTTCTTTTTGATTTTATTTATTTCTCCTCTAATCTTTATTATGTCCCTCCTTCTACTGACTTTGGGCCTCATTTGTTCTTCTTTTTCTAGTTTTGTTAAATGTGAATTTACACTGCACATATGGGATTGTTTTTCTTTCCTGAGGTAGGCCTGTGTTGCAATATACTTTCCTCTTAGTACACCCTTCGCTGTGTCCCACAGATTTTGCGGTGTTGAATTATTGTTGTCATATGTCTCCATATATTGCTTGATCTTTCTTTTTATTTGGTCATTGATCCATTGGTTATTTAGGAGCGTGTTTTGAAGCCTCCATGTGTTTGTGGGATTTTTCATTCTCTTTGTATAATTCATTTCTAGTTTCATACCTTTGTGGTCTGAGAAACTGGTTGGTACAATTTCAATCTTTTTGAATTTACCGAGGCTTTTTGTGGCCTCTTATATGATCTATTCTTGAAAATGTTCCATGGACGCTTGAGAGGAATGTGTATTCTGCTGCTTTTGGGTGTAGAGTTCTGTAGATGTCTGTTAGGTCCATCTGTTCTATTGTGTTCTTCTGTGCATCTGTCTTCTTACTTATTTTCTGTCTGGTTGATCTGTCCTTCAGAGTGAGTGGAATGCCAAAGTCTCCTAGAATGAATGCACTGCATTCTATTTCTCCTTTTAATTCTGTTAGTATTTGTTTCACATATGTAGGTGCTCCTGTGTTGAGCACATAGGTATTTATAATGGTTATGTCTTCTTGTTGGATTGACCCTTTTATCAGTATATAATGTCCTTTGTCTCTTGTGACTTTCTTTGTTTTTAAGTCTATTTTGTCTGATACCAGTACACTAACTCCTGCTCTTTTCTCATTATTAGTTGCATGAAATGTCTTTTTCCATCCCTTAATTTTTTGTCTGTGTATGTCTTTGGGTTTAAAGTGAGTCTCTTGTAGGCAGCATATAAATGGATCTTGTTTTTTTATCCATTCAGTGACTCTGTCTTTTGATTGGTGCATTGAGTCCCACTTACATTTAGGGTGATTACAGATAGGTATGTACCTTTGCCATTGCAGGCTTTGGATTTGTGGTTACCAAAGGTTCAAGGTTAACTTCCTTACTATCTAAGAGTCTAACTTAACTCACTTAATTTGCTATTACAAACACAATCTAAAGTTTCTTTTTTTTTTCTCCTCCTTTTTCTTCCTTCTCCATTCTTTATATATTGGGGATCATATACTGTACTCTTTGTCTATCCCTTGATTGACTTCGGGGATAGTTAATTTAATTTTCCATTTGGTTACTAATTAGCTGTTCTACTTTCTTTACTGTGGTTTTATTACTTCTGGTGACAGCTATTGAATCGTAGGAACAGTTCCATCTATAGCAGTCCCTCCAAAATACACTGTAGAGATGATTTGTGGGAGATAAATTCTCTAAGCTTTTCCTTATCTTGGAATTGTTTAATCCCTCCTTCAAATTTAAATGATAATCTTGCTGGATAAAGTACTCTTGGTTCAAGCCCCTTCTGCTTCATTGCATTAAATACATCATGCCACTCCCTTCCGGCCTGTAAGGTTTCTCTTGAGAAGTCTGTTGATAGCCTGATCGTTTTCCTTTGTATGTGATCTTATTTCTCTCTCTGGCTACTTTTAATAGTCTGTCCTTATCCTTGATCTTTGCCATTTTAATTACTATATATCTTGGTGTTGTGTTTTGGGTCCATTGTGTTGGGAAATCTGTGCACCTCCATAGCCTGAGAGACTGTCTCCTCCTCCAGATTGAAGATGTTTTCAGCAATTACCTGCTCTGTGACGCTTTCTATCCCTTTTTCTCTCTTTTTCTTCTGATACCCCTATAATATGAATATTGTTCTGTTTGGATTGGTCACACAGATCTCTCAATATTCTTTCATTCTTAGAGATCCTTTTTTGTCTCTTTGCCTCACCTTCTTTGCATTCCCCTTCTCTAGTTTCTGTTTCATTTACCGTCTCCTCCACTGTATCCAGTCTTCTTTTAATACCCTCCATTTTGCTCTTCAATGATCAGATCTCTGACCGAAATTCATTCCTGAGTTCTTGAATATATTTCTGTACCTCCATGAGCATGTTAATGAGTTTATTTTGAATTCCCTTTCAGGAAGATTTAGTAGGTCGATGTCATTTAAAACTTTCTCAGGACTTGTATTAATAATTTTACTCTGAACCATGTTTCTTTGGCATTTCATATTTGTGTATGGTGCTCTCTGGAGCTGCTCAGCCCCTGAAGCAGAGTCGGGGGTTTCAGGGGAGTGGTATTGGTACCTGGAGGGAGGAAAGAGCTGTTTCCTGCTTCCCGGCTGCTATGCCTGTCTCCACTGCCTGACCCAGTGGGCCGAGCACACAGGTATAAGCCTCTATGCTTTGCGTTTGTAGTTGCTGTAGGCAGATCTTCCATCTGGCTGGACTAACGCCAGGGTAGGATTTGCCAGTTTGCGTGCCAGGTGGGTCTGGCCAGGAGAAAGGCGCAGTAGGCTGCGTATCACAGAGGGGTCCTTGGAGCTGTGTAGCCAGCCAGGGAGCTGGAGCACCTGAAGATCTTCTAAGGAGGAAGATTTCTTTTTCCTTCTTAAGTATGAGAGTCTATATAGCAAAGCTCCCAACCTGCTGGGCAGAGTGCACCCGGACAATTTTGTCTACCTGTCTTCTCTCCTGAGCAGTAAGCTCTGTGCAATCCTTGCCCCTTTAGCAGCCCTCTTGCTAAGGGCTTCCTTGTTATGAAGTCTCTCAGACTGCCCACCTTTCTTTTGTCCCAGAGCAGCCAGATATGGATCTCTGCTTTCCACAAGCAACTGGAATCTCAGTCTCTCCAGGAATTCTGCCTGTCTCAGCTTTCCAACCCTGTAATCACCAGAGTATCATGCAAGCACCATGAAATGTACGTTTGTGCTCCCAGAGCAGATCTCCGGAGTTAGGTATTCAGCAGTCCCATGCTTCCACTCCCTGCCTGCTCCGTTTCTCTTCCTCCTGCTGGTTAGCTGGGGGGGGGAAGGGCTTGGGTCCCACTGGGCCACAGTTTTGGTTCATTACCCTGTTCTGTGAGGTCTGCTCTTTTCTCCAGGTGTATGCAGTCTGGTGCAGTTTTCTGTCCTGTTGCTTTGAGGATTAGTTGTATTAATTATAGTTTCGTATTATAGGCGGTTTTAGGAGGAAGCCTCTGTCTCACCTCTCGCGCTGCCATCTTTAATCTTTTTAGTAAGACCTTTTTAAATATATGTTGAATTATAAGACATTCTTAGAACTATGTATATGTGTGTGTATATATTTGTGTGAATATATGGTTTATGTTTAATAATTTAGAAGTCAAAGGCTTAGAACATATTCTGGCTCGAGAAAATTTTGATTAACTTTGTCATCTTTATTATAAATCACTTAGAAATATAAATATAGTACACTTAAGGTCTTGGACTCTCATCATGTATTCTGGTAACCAGCTGAGATGTTTGTCAAGTTGAATTTTTTACAAATATGAGAGTAATTACCAGATTTAAAAAGAATCAAATGAATCCTGCAGACCTCGGGGCATTGCTTTCTTTTTCTTTCTTTAATATATATTTTGGTATCATTAATCTACAATTATATGGGCAATATTATGGTTATTAAACTACCCCCTTCATCAGGTCCCCCCACCAACCTCATTACAGTCACTGTCGATCAGCGTAGTGAGATGCTACGAAATCACTACTTGTCCTCTCTGAGTTGTACAGCCCTCCCCATGCCCCCCAACATTACGTCTACTAATGGTAATGTCCCTTTTTTGACCTTATCCCTCCCTTCCGACCCATCTTCCCCAGTCCCTTTCCCTTTGGTAACTATTAGTCCGTTCTTGGGTTCTGTGAGTCTGCTGCTGTTTTGTTCCTTCAGTTTTTTTCTTTGTTATATGCTCCACATATGAGTGAAATCATTTGATACTTGTCTTTTTCGGCTTGGCTTTTTTCACTGAGCATAATACCCTCTACCTCCATCCATGTTGTTGCAAATGGTAGGATTTGTTTTCTTCTTATGGCTGTATAATATTCCATTGTGTATGTGTACCACCTCATCTTTATCCATTCATCCACTGATGGACACTTAGGTTGCTTCCATTTCTTGGCTATTGTAAATAGTGCTGTGATAAACATTGGGGTGCATCTGTCTTTTTGAAACTGGGCTGCTGCATTCTTAGGGTAAATTCCTAGGAGTGGAATTCATGTGTCAAATGGTATTTCTATTTTGAATATTTGAGGAACCGCGGTACTGCTTTCCACAATGGTTGAACTAATTGGCATTCCCACCAGCAGTGTAGGAGGGTTCCCTTTTCTCCACATCCTCACCACATTTGCTGTTTGTGTTTTGGATGTTGGCCATCTCACTGGTGTGAGGTGATATCTCATTGTGGTTTTAATCTGCATTTCTCTGATGATTAGCAATGTGTAGCATCTTTTCATATGCCGGTTGGCCATCTGAATTTCTTCCTTGGAGAAGTGTCTATTCATGTCCTCTGCCCATTTCTTAATTGGATTATTTGCTTTTTGTTTGTTAAGGTGCGTGAGTTCTTTATATAAATTTTGGGTGTCAACCCCTTATCGGATATGTCATTTATGAATATATTCTCCCATACTGTAGGATGTCTTTTTGTTCTACTGATGGTGTCCTTTGCTGTACAGAAGCATTTCAGCTTGGTATAGTCCCACTTGTTCATTTTTGCTTTTGTTTCCCTTGCCCGGGGAGATATGTTCATGAAGAAGTCACTCATGTTTATGTCCAAGAGATTTTTGCCTATTTTTTTTTCTAAGAGTTTTATGGTCTCATGACTTACATTCAGGTCTTTTTTCCACCTTGAGTTTACCTTTGTGTATGGGGTTAGTCCGTAGTCCAGTTTCATTCTCTTACATGTAGCTGTCCAGTTTTTCCAACACCAGCTGCTGTAGAGGCTGTCATATCCCCATTGTATATCCAAGGCTCCTTTATCAAATATTAATTGACTGTATATGTTTGGGTTAATATTTGGATTTTCTATTCTGTTCCACTGGTCTGTGGGTCTGTTTTTGTGCCAATACCAAATTGTCTTGATTACTGTGGCTTTGTAGTAGAGCTTGAAGTCAGGAGCGTAATTCCCCCTGTTTTATTCCTCCTTCTCAGGATTGCTTTGGCTATTTGGGGTCTTTTGTGGTTCCATATGAATTTTAGAATTATTTCTTCCAGTTCATTGAAGAAAGCTGTTGGTAGTTTGATAGGGATAGCATTGAATCTGTAGATTGCTTTAGGTAGTATCCAATTTTGATGATATTTTTTCTTCCTAGCTAAGAGCATGGGACGAATTTCCATTTGTTACTGTCCTCTTTAATTTCTCTGAGGAGTGTCTTGTAGTTTTCAGAGTACAGGTCTTTCACTTCCTTCGTTAGGTTTATTCCTAGGTATTTTATTCTTTTTGATGCAATTGTGAATGGAATTGTTTTTCTGATTTCTCTTTCTGTTAGTTCATCGTTTGTGTATAGGAAAGCAACAGATTTCTGTGTGTTAATTTTGTATCCTGCAACTTTGCTGAATTCAGATATTAGTTCTAGTAGTTTTGGAGTGGAGTCTTTAGTGTTTTTTTATGTACAGTATCATGTCACCTGCAAATAGTGACAATTTGACGTCTTCTTTACCAATGTGGATGCCTTGTATGTCTTTGTTTTGTCTGTTTGCCATGGCTAGGACCTCCAGTACTATGTTGAATTACAGTGGAGAGAGTGGGCATCCTGATCTTAGATGAAAAGCTTTCAGCTTCTCGCTGTTAAGTATGATGTTAGCTGTGGGTTTGTCATATATGGCCTTTATGATGTTGAGGTACTTGCCCTCTATACCCATTTTGTTGAGAGTTTTAATCATGAATGGATGCTGAATTTTTTCAAATGGTTTTTCAGCATCTGTGGAGATGATCATGTGGTTTCTGTTTTTCTTTTTGTTGGTATGGTGAATGATGTTGATGGATTTTCTGATGTTGTACCATCCTTGCATCCCTGGGATGAATCCCACTTGATCATGGTGTATGATCCTCTTGATGTATTTTTTATAAGTTTATTTTGATGTCATTAATCTACAATTAAATGAGTAATATTATGGTGATTGCACTACCCCCTTCATCAGGTGTCTTGATGTATTTTTGAATTCGGTTTGCTTATATTTTTGAGTAATTTTGTATTTCGTTCATCAGGGATATTGGTCTGTAATTTTCTTTTTTGGTGAGGTCTTTGCCCGGTTTTGGTATTAGAGTGATGCTGGCTTCATAGAATGAGTTGGGAAGTATTCCCTCCTCTTCTATTTTTTGAAAAACTTTAAGGAGAATGGGTGTTATTTCTTCTGTATAGTCTGGTAGAATTCAGAGGTAAATCCATCTGGCCCGGGGGATTTGTTCTTGGGTAGGTTTTTGATTACTGATTCAATTTCGTTGCTGGTGATTGGTCTGTTAAGTTTCTCTGTTTCTTGCTTGGTCAGTCTTGGAAGGTCGTATTTTTCCAAGAAGTTGTCCATTTCTTCTATGTTTTCCAGCTTGTTAGCATATAGATTCTCATAATATTCTCTTATAATTGTTTGTATTTCTGTGGGGTCCGACGTTATTTTTCCTTTCTCATTTCTGATTCTGTTTATGTGTGTAGATTCTCTTTTTGTCTTAATAAGTATGGCTGGTGGTTTATCTATTTTGTTTATTTTTTCAAAGAACCAGCTCTTGGTTCCATTGATTTTTTCTGTTGTTTTATTCTTCTCAATTTTATTTATTTCTTCTCTGATCTTTATTATGTCCCTCCTTCTGGTGACTTTGGGCCTCATTTGTTCTTCTTTTTCCAATTTCAGTAATTGTATCTTTGGAGTATTCATTTGGGAATGTTCTTCCCTCTTTAGATAGGGCTGGATTGCAATAGACTTTCCTCTTAGAGCTGCCTTTGTTGCGTCCCATAGAAGTTGTGGCTTTGTATTGTTGTTGTCATTTGTCTCCATATATTCTTTGATTTCTGTTTTGATTTGGTCGTTAACCCGTTGATTAATTAGCAGAATGTTGTTAAGTCTCCATGTATTTGTGAGCCTTTTTGATTTCTTTCTAAAATTTATTTCTAGTTTTATACCTTGGTGATCTGAGAAGTTGGTTGGTAGGATTTCAATATTTTTGAAATTACTGAGGTTCTTTTTGTGGCCTAGTATGTGGTCTATTCTGGAAAATGTTCCATGTGCACTTGAGAAGAATGTGTATCCTGTTGCTTTTGGGTGTAGAGTTCTGTAGATGTCTGTTAGGTCCATCTGTTGTAGTGTGTTGTTCAGTGCCTCTGTGTCTTTACTTATTTTCTGTGTGGTTGATCTGTCCTTTGGAGTGAGGGGTGTTTTGAAGTCACCTAAAATGAATGCATTGCTGTCTATTTCTTCCTTTAATTTTGTTAGTATTTGTTTCATATATGCCAGTGCTCCTGTATTGGGTGCATATATATTTATAATGGTTATATCCTCTTGTAGGATTGACCCCTCTATCACTGTGTAATGTTCTTCTTTGTCTCTTGCTACTTTATTCGTTTTGAAGTCTGTTTTGTCTGATATAAGTACTGCAACACCTGCTTTTTTCTCCTTGTTGTTTGCATGAAATATCTTTTTCTATCTCTTCACTTTTAGTCTGTGTATACCTTTGGGTTTGAGGTGAGGGTCTTGTAGGCAGCATATAGATGGGTCTTGCTTTTTTATCCACTCTGTTACTCTGTGTCTTCTGATTGGTGCATTCAGTCCATTTACATTTAGGGTGATTATCTATAGATATGTACTTATTGGCATTGCTGGCTTTAGATTCGTGGTTACTAAAGGTTCAAGAGTTGCTTCTTTACTATTTAACAATCTAACTTAACTCTCTTGTTAAGTTATTGTAAACACCGTCTGATGTTTCTTTATTTCTCTCCCTTCTTATTCTTCCTCCTCCATTCTTTATATACTAGGTGTTTTATTCTTTGCCTTTAGTTTGTATTTGGATGGTCTGCTTTCTTTGCTATGATTTTATTTTCTGTTGTGACATCTTTTTAGCCTTAGGAGTGCTTCCCTGTAGAGCAGTTCCTTTAAGATGTCCTGTAGAGGTGGTTCATGGGAGGCAAATTCTCTCAGCTTTTGCTTGTCTGGAAATTGTTTAATCCTTCTGTCATATTTAAATGATAATCGTGCTGGATACGGTATCTTGGTTTGAGGCCCTTCTGTTTCATTACTTTAAATATATCATGCCATTCTCTTCTGGCCTGTAAGGTTTCTGTTGAGAAGTCTGATGATAGTCTGATGGGTTTTCCTTTGTAGGTGATCTTTTTTCTTTCTCTAGCTGCCTTTAATAGTCTGTCTTTATCTTTGATCTTTGCCATTTTAATTATTATGTGTCTTGGTGTTGTCATCCTTTGGTCCCTTGCGTTAGGAGATCTGTGGCCTTCTGTTGACTACGAGACTATTTCCTTCCACAGCATGGGGAAGTTTTCAGCAATTATTTCTTCAGAGATACTTTCTATCCCTTTTTTCTGTCTCTTCTTTTTCTGGTACTCCTATAATGCTAATATTGTTCCATTTGGATTGGTCACACAGTTCTCTTAATATTCGTTTATTCCTAGAGATCCTTTTATCTCTCTCTGCTTCAGCTGCTATGTATTCCTGTTCTCTGATTTCTATTCCATTAATAGTCTCTTGCATCTCATCCAGTCTACTGCTAAGCCAATCGATGGCTTCTCTCATTTCTGCATTGTCTTTCCTGATTTCCCTCACTTCCTCCCCCAGCTCTTGCATATTTCTCTGTAGATCCGTCAGCATGGTTATGACTTTTATTCTGAGTTCTTTTTCAGGAAGATTGTACATTTCCATCCTTTCAGGGTCCCTCTCAGGTGTTGTCTGGGTCTCGGTTATCTTTGTCTATACCATATTCCTCTGTGTTTTCATGGCGCTAGAAGTGGTCCTTGGTAGGTGCCACGTATGTCAGCTGGGCTCTTTAAGACTTTAAAGAAAAACAAAACAAATAAAACAAGAAAAAACAAAAACAAACAAACAAAAAGAGAAGGAAGAGAAAGAAAAGAGAAAAAAAGAAAGGGGAAAAAAAACAAAAACAAAAAAACAAAGAACGCCCACCCAGAGTGGAATCTGTAAGGATGCTGTAGGTGGCGGTATTGCTCCACTATTCTGCAGCCAAGGCCTCACCACTCTTTGTAGCTCTGGCCGGGGCGGAACGAATGGGAGGCTGTTGTTCTCTATGTAAAGTTTCAGTGTGGCTACCTTTTCCCAGTCGCCATCCAAGGGGTTCGAAATTCATCAGGACTCCCATCCGCTGGGCCGAGCGTGCCGGGGCGATCGTGTTCCCTCGCTGGGCCCCCTGCCTCTCCAAGACCGCTAAAAACAGCGCGTGCTTTTCTCCTGTCCCGGGGCACCAGCTGCAAGGAACCTGACGCGTTCCCAGCTCAAAATCTGCACCTTCTGCCCCTCCAGTATTTGATGTACTGCGCGATGTGTGTCAGTGCTCCCGGCACAGATCACTGGGGCTGTTTATTTCGCGGGCCTGTGCTTCCACTCCCTCCCGGCCCTGAATCCTCTCCTCCTGCCGGTGCACCGGGTTGGGGGAGTGCTCGGGTCCCACCGGGACACAGCTCCGTAGCTTACCCTCCTCGCGGGGTGCCAAGTTCTCTCAGGTGCTGATGCAGGTTGTGTGCTGTGCTGTAAATTCTGATCTGTCTTTTAGGAGTAGTTGTATTTGCTGTATTTTCATAGATTTATATAGTTTTGGGAGGAGATTTCCGCCGCCTTTCTCAAGCCGCCATCGTCCCGGAACTCTCTCTCCCTGTTCTCTGATTTCTATTCCATTAACAGTCTCTTGCATCTCGTCCAGTCTGCTGTTAAACCCGTCAATCACTTGTCTGATTTCTGCCTTGTCTTTCCTGACTTCCCTCACTTCCTCCCTCAGCTCTTGCACATTTCTCTGTAGATCCGTCAGTATGGTTATGACTTTTATTCTGAATTCTTTTTCAGGAAGATTGTGCATTTCCATCCCTTCACTCTCCCTCTGGGGTTGTTTGGTTGATCTTAGTCTGGACCATATTCCTCTGTCTTTTCATGGCCATAGAAGTGGTCGCTGGTAGGTACCATGTATGTCAGCTGGGCTCTTTTAAGACTTTTAAAAAGAAAAAAAAGAGGAAGGAATAGAAAGAGAAGATGAAAGAAAGAAAGAAAAGAAAATAGAGAAAAAGAAAGAAAATAAATAAACACCCGCTGTGAGTAGATTCTGTGAGGATCCTGTAGGTGGCGCTGTTGCTCCACTATTCCGCAGCTGCGGCTGGGGCGGGAATGAATGGGAGGCTGTTGATCTCTGTGTAAGTCTCAGTGCGGCTACTTTTTCCCCGTCACCAGCCAAGGGGTCAGAAATTCCCCAGGACTCCCAGCCTGCTGGGCTGAGTTTACTGTGACGATCCTACTCCTCTGTTGGGCCCCTGTCTCTTTAAGACCGGTAAAGAAAAGCGTGTGCTTTTCTTTTATCCTTGGGAACCGGCTGTGAGGAACCGGGTGCATTCCGGCTCAGTTCCTGCAACTCTGTCTCTCCAATCTCCTCTACACCACGTGATGTGTGTCAGCGCTCCCGGTGCAGTTCACCAGGGCTGGTTATTTCACGGCCTGTACTTTCCACTCCCTCCCAGCTCTGAATCCTCTCCTCCCGCTGGTGTGCTGGGGTGGGGGAGTGCTCAGGTCCCACCGGTACGTGGCTCTGTATCTTACCCGCCTTGTGGGGTGCCGAGTCCTCTCAGGTGTAGCTGCAGGCTGGTGTCGTCCTGTATCTTCTGGTGTATCTTTTAGGAATAGTTATATTTGCTGTATTTTCATAAATATATTTGGTTTGGGGAGGAGACTTCCGCCGCCCTGCTCACACCGCCATCTTCCTGGAAGTCTCTTGTTTATGTAATTTTGGTTTGAACCAGGTTCCTTTGATGTTTCGTATTTGTAGATGGCACCCTCTAGTACCCAGAAGCTCTACTCTCTAGAGCTGCTCATCCCCTGGAGTGATGGTGGGGGTTGCAGTGGAGGAGCGCTGGTGCCTGTCTGGAGGAAAGAGGTCTTTCCTGCTTCCCAGCTGAAGTGACTTTCTCCACTGCCAGGGCCAGTGGGCCGAGTGCTCAGGGAGAAGTCTCTATGCTTTGCACTTGTATCTTCAGTAGGCCGGGGCAGCCGGTTTTTTGAGCCGGTACCAGCTGTGAAGAAGGCGCACCAGGCTGCGTATCACAGTGTGGGGCCTTGGAGCTTTGTAGCCAGCCAGGGATATGGAGTACCTGAAGCTCCTGAAAGTTCCCAGCCTGCTGGGCAGAGTGTGCCTGGACGATTTTGTGCACCTGTACTTTCTCCTGAGCAGCAAGCTTTGTGAAGTCCTTGCCCCTTTAGCAGCCCTCTCGCTGTTAGGTAGTCTCTCAGACTTCCTGCCTTTCTTTTGTCTCAGAGTGGCCAGATGTGAATCCGTTTTCTACAAACGGTTGGAACCTTAATCTTTCCTCAAGTATTCTGCCTGTCTTAGCTTTCCAACCCTACTCATCTCCAGAGCATCATGTAATGTAGGTTCATGCTCCCATAGCAGATCTCCAGGGCTGGGTGTTCAGCAGTCCTAGGCCTCCACTCCCTCCCTGCTCCATTGCTCTTCCTCCTGATGATGACGTGGAGTGGGGGAGGGGCTTGGGTCCCTCCAGATCATGGCTTTGTTACTTTACCCTTTTCCTTGAGGTCTGCTGGTTTTCCCAGGTGTAGGCAGTCTGCCATAGCCTTCTTTCCTATTGCTCTTTCATAATTTGATGTATTTGCTATATTTTCATATTAAATGTGGTTTTGGGAGGAGGTTTCTGTCTCACCTGTCTTGCCGCCATATTTAATCTTCCCATATTCATATTTAATCTTCCCACATTCAACAGAGCAAGCACCCCACAATGTCTTGGTATATATTTAGTCCAAGCCCAGTAAATCCTTATGCTACATATGTAATTATCTGTACACTTTCCTGTACATACATTATATTTTTTAAAAGTTAAAAGGCATTTCCCATTAAAATGTGTACTTGTAAGATGTCAGGAGACTTTCAAGTTTTTCATAGATTGAAGAAAACTTCCTTGGATACTATTAATATTTTAGGGAAAAATTGTCATTTTAGCTGTGATCTTGTTTAATCATGAGTGCTGCCTCTGTTTTCTTATATTGTTTGGTTATGCAGACCAGTTGAGATAGTGGATTATTTGGTGAAGTATTAGTATGAAATGAGCTTAAGTTTTATATTGAAATATCTTATGTTTTCCTTTAGTTAAATGAAGTAAGTGAAGAAAACAGGAAGATGGAGATTCAGGCTAAAAGAGTTCAAGCTCGTTTAGATAATTTACAGGTAATTTTCCTGCTCTTGTGACACAGTGAATTTTAAAATGATTGCTTTTGGATTGTCTCATTTTTAATGTAATTGTTTTTTAATTGGATATATATACTGCTGCAGAGGAAGTATGAGTTTATGACAATACAGAGATTGAAAGGAATTCCTCTTGCTACTCATGAAATGAAGAGTTTAAAACAAGAAAAAGTATCAGTTTCGAAAACTAACAAGGTATGATATAATTGATAATTCTCCAGTGGAAAGTGAGGAGATTTTATTCTTTGATGTTTTTCTTTCATTTAGCCAACATTCTTATTTTATATAAGGATTCACCATAATAATTCCTTTACAGAGTAATATCTGTATAGTATTTCAGATATGCTGTTATTTGAAAAAAAAATATTTCAGCAGTGTTTCAGACACAGTATTACCGACAAATCACAGGAACTTAAACTTTTTGAGATTCCACAAGTCTTCTTGTTTCTTTGTATCAAGACTACAGTCCACCCCTGAATGTGCTATATTCATTTTTTTCCTAAGAAATTTTTTTACTTTGAGGTATAAATTGCATACAGTAACATAATGCACAGATCCTTAAGTGTACAGTTTTTTGACAAATGTCTGTATTCACATAACCTACAATTAGATAAAACACATTTCCATCACCTTAGAAAGTTCCCTCATGTCCTTCCTGGTTCTTCCCTGCAAGAAGTTATTATTGATCTGATTTATCTCACCATAAATTAATTTTGCCTATTCTGGAACTCAGTCATTGGAATTGTATGTGCTCGTTCGTGTGAGGCTTATTTTGCTTATCACAATGATGGGTAGATCAGTAGCTTATTCCTCTGTGTTGCTTAGAAGTATTCCATTGCATAAATATGTCAGTTTATCCATTCTTCTATTGATAGACATCTGGGCTGTTAGTAGTTTTTCTCTGTCATGAATAAAGCTGCTAAGGGTATCCATGTACAATGCTTTTTGAGAAAAAGTGTTTTCATTTTTCTTGGAAGTACAACCAGGACCAGAATTTCTGGCTCATAAAACGCATGTGTGTTTAGCTTTTAATGAAACTGCCGATAGTTTTCCAAAGTGGTCGTGCCATATTAAACACTCTGCTAGCAATGCATGAGTGCATGTCCTGGTTGTTCCATAACGTTGCCAGTATTTCGTGTTTTCAGCCTTTTTCATTTTGACCTTTTCACCGAGTGGGTAGTGATACCTCATTGTGGGTTTTAATAACTTGGATAGAATCTTTAGTTCTTTTCACAAAGTAAGCTGGGAGTGCAGCACTATTTAAAAATGGCTGTGGAGGAACCTCAGCAGCAGAAGCAAGAGCCACCACTGGGCATTGACTCTGAAGGCATTAACTGTCTGGCCCAGGATGAAGCCATCACGGCTCCAGAGGACCAAATTCAGCATGAGACTTCTGGGCAGATCCCTTTGGTCACAGAGTTGCTGCAGTTCTCAGTCCTATACAAGGAGTGTAGGATGACATCTATCAACAGAGCAAGCACCCCACAAAAAGTTCTCGTACATCTGCAAGACCAGGTCTGATGGGACACTTGTTTTAGACAACCTGGAGCACTGCAGGATGTCGCCACGGATTTCCTGCAGTTCAAGGCTTTATCTGCCAAAAGCAAAGAGGACCTGATGTCCCAGGTCTTCACTGAGCTCGCAGTTAAAGATTTCCTCAACCGTTTCACAGACCGATTGAGTAGTTAGAGAAGCAGACCTCCGTCGCTGATCTGCTGGCCTCCTTCACTGACCAAAGGACGCTGGGCTGCCTAGCAGTCTACCTGTCACTACTCACCTCAGCCTACCTGTGGTGCGAGAACAGGTTCTTTATGCACTTCTCTTAGGGCCGGCGGACTGTCCAGGAATTCTGCCAGCAGAAGGTGGAGGCCATGTACAGGGAGAGTAACCATATCCAGATGATCACGCTGGCCCAGGCCCTTAGAGTCTCCCTCCAGGTGGATTACAGGGGCCACAGTGAGGGCGAAAACACCACACACACACATCTTGTCTGAGGGCTCCCAGCCTAAGGTCTATCTTCGCTATCAGCCTGGACACCATGATTTCCTCTATAAATAGGGCTGGCCCCAGCCTGCCACTGCCCTGCCTACCTTCCCCTCTGCCAGGCATGAGGTACATGCAGAAGTTTTTCTGTGGTTATAAATGGTCATATTACACTACTTTCCTTCCCCTTGCCTCAATATTTTCCTGTCATACAACCTTCCATGTTTTATTAAAGCATGGTGAAAAAAACTAAAAAATTAAAAAAATTAAATTGGAAATATTGGAGACTTTATACACAGGTATTGAAGATGATTGAAGCTCTCTAAAGTTTCTATTTGAAGAAAATTGAGGTTAAAGATTACTTCAAAAAACAAAACAAACAAAAAAGAAATAGACTCACAAACAAACAGAATGGACTTTTGTTTACCCTAGGTGAAATAGGTGAAGGGGATAAAGAGGTACAAACTTCAAATTAAAAATTAGTCACAGCACAAGGGAAAAAGCCAATAATATTATAATGTCTTGGTATAGTGCCGGAGGGGAACTGTACTTACTGAGGTGAGCGTTTAGTAATGTATGTAATTGTTAAATCACTAAGTTGTACATCTGAAACTGGTATAATACTGTATATCAACTATATTCCAATAAAAAATTACTTTTCAGAATAATGTGGCAATGCTTTTTGCTTTCAGTCATCTGATCCAGTTTTTGTAGATTGCTATCTACCTAATGTTCCCTTTTTATTAATTTGCTTTTATAAATCTCTATCTTTTCAGACTGAAAAAATAACTAGGTCTCGCATAGCTTCTTGTTTAAGGAAATGTGTGACAATGTTGAATTAAATTGACTAAAAGTGGCATGAAAGAATACTGAAATCAGTGTAATTAAATTTATAATTTTTGTGGCATTTTGTTCTTACTCTTTTCTACTCAGTTTGGTAGATTCTCAGAGGACAGGATTTCCAGGAAAAAAAAAATTCTTATTCTGTTATAGAATTCTGTAACGTAAAGTCAAGGAAGGAAACAACTCTTTTTGGAAAGAAGAAAATAGGAAGTTTTATGGTGGAAATTGTTTAGCTTTTATATTTGTTAAAATCTTTTAGTTAATGGTAGTTCGTCTTCTTAAATCAATGCCAATCTTACTTTTCTGTGTTACTGAACTTGGATTCTCTCAGCCAGCATTTAACATGTTTCTAATATTAACTGGGGACGTTTGATTTGGAATTTCATATGGAAAAGCTATGTCATTCAGTATATATTTTAGTAAAATGCTTTAGGTGTAAATTATTCCCTAATCACACAACAAATTTAAAGCTTGCCTTTGAAACTTTAGGAGGTTGAGAACTGAAATAAACATTTGATTTAATTTTTTTTCATATAGGTACCACTTAATGTACAAGTTTATGAACTTTTAACTGTCTTCATGGACTGGATTTCAGATCATCATCTTAGTAAACTGAAAAATGAAAACTCTGGAATGGATAGTGAAAAGTCACTACTCAGATTTGCATTTCAGAAAAATGATATTCAGGAAAAGTGTGTGAAGGTTTGTTTATTTATTTATTTATTTATTTTTTGTATCGTTAATATACAATGACTTGAACATTATGGTTACTAGACACCCTGTTATCAAGTTTCCCCCACATACCTCACTGCAGTCACTATCCATCACCGTAGTAAGATGCTGTAGAATCATTACTTGTCTTCTCTGTAAATACTGCCTTTCCCGTGTTCCCCCAACCCAACGACATTATGTGTGCTAATCGTAATGTCCCTTTTCCCTGTTATCCCTCCCTTCCCACCCATCCTCCCCAGTACCTTTCCCTTTGGTAACTGTTAGTCCATTCTTGGGTTCTGTGAGTCTATTGCTGTTTTGTTCATTCAGTTTTTTCTTTCTTCTTATACTTCACAGATAAGTGAAAACATTTGATACTTGTCTTTCTCTGCCTGGCTTATTTCCCTGAGCATAATACCCTCTATGTTGTTGCAAATGGTAGGATGTGTTTTCTTCTTATGGCTGAATAATATTCCATTATGTATACACACCACATCTTCTTTATCCATTCATCTACTGATGGACACTTAGGTTGCTTCCATTTCTTGGCTATTGTAAATAGTGCTGCGATAAACATAGGAGTACATATGTCTTTTTGAAACTGGGCTGCTGTATTCTGAGGGTAAATTCCTAGGAGTGGAATTCCTGGGTCAAATGGTATTTCTATTTTGAGTTTTTTGAGGAACCTCCATACTGCTTTCCACAATGGTTGAACAAATTTACATTCCCACCAGCAGTGTAGGAGGGTTCCCCTTTCTCCGCATCCTCACCAGCATTTGTTGTTGTTTGACTTTGGGATGTTGGCCATCCTTACTGGTATGAGGAGATATCTCACTGTGGTTTTAATTTTCATTTCTCTGATGATTAGCAATGTGGAGCATCTTTTCATGTGCCTGTTGGCCATCTGAATTTCTTCTTTGGAGAAGTGTCTGTTCAGCTCCTCTGCCCATTTTTTAATTGGCTTATTTGCTTTTTGTTTGTTGAGGTGCATGAGCTCTTTATATATTTTGGATGTCAACCCCTTATCGGATATGTCATTTATGAATATATTCTCCCATACTGTAGGATGTCTTTTTGTTCTACTGATGGTGTCCTTTGCTGTACAGAAGCTTTTCAGCTTGATATAGTCCCACTTGTTCATTTTTGCTTTTGTTTCCCTTGCCCGGGGAGATATGTTCATGAAGAAGTTGCTCATGTTTATGTCCTAGAGATTTTTGCCTCTGTTTTTTTCTAAGAGTTTTATGGTTTCATTACTTACACTCAGGTCTTTGATCCACCTTGAGTTTACCTTTGTGTATGGGGCTAGACGGTAGTCCAGTTTCATTCTCTTATATGTAGCTGTCCAGTTTTTCCAACACCAGCTGCTAAAGAGGCCGTCATCTCCCCATTGTATATCCAAGGCATCAAACATTAATTGACTGTATATGTTGGGGTTAGTATTTGGATTTTCGATTCTGTTCCACTGGTCTGTGGGTCTGTTTTTGTGCCAATACCAAATTGTCTTGATTACTGTGGCTTTGTAGTAGAGCTTGAAGTCAGGGAGCATAATTCCCCCTCTTTTATTCCTCCTTCTCAGGATTGCTTTGGCTATTTGGGGTCTTTTATGGTTCCATATGAATTTTAGAATTATTTGTTCCAGTTCATTGAAGAAAGCTGTTGGCACTTTGATAGGGATTGCACTGAATATGTAGATTGCTTTAGGTCGTATAGCCATTTTGACAATATTTATTCTTCCTAGGCAAGAGCATGGGACGAATTTCCATTTGTTACTGTCCTCTTTAATATCTCTTAGGAGTGTCTTGTAGTTTTCAGAGTACAAGTCTTTCACTTCCTTCATTAGGTTTATTCCTAGGTATTTTATTCTTCTTGATGCAATTGTGAATGGAATTGTTTTTCTGATTTCTCTTTCTGTTAGTTCATCATTAGTGTATAGGAAAACAACAGATTTCTGTGTTTTAATTTTGTGTCCTGCAACCTTGCTGAATTCAGATATTAGTTCTAGTAGTTTTGGAGTGGAGTCTTTAGGGTTTTTTATGTACAATATCATGTCATCTGCAAATAGTGACAGGTTGACTTCTTCTTTGCCAATCTGGATGCCTTGTATTTCTTTGTTTTGTCTGATTGCCGTGGCTAGGACCTCCAGTTCTATGTTGAATAACAGCGGAGAGAGTGGGCATCCCTGTCTTTTTCCCGATCTTAGATGAAAAGCTTTCAGCTCCTCGCCGTTAAGTATGATGTTAGCTGTGGGTTTGTCACATATGGCCTTTATGATGTTGAGGTACTTGCCGTCTATACCCATTTTGTTGAGAGTTTTAATCAGGAATGGATGCTGAATTTTGTCAAATGCTTTTTCAGCATCTATGGAGATGATCATGTGGTTTTTGTTCTTCTTTTTGTTGATGTGGTGGATGATGTTGATAGATTTTCAAATGTTGTACCATCCTTGCATCCCTGGGATGAATCCCACTTGATCAAGGTGTATGATCTTCTTGATGTATTTTTGAATTCGGTTTGCTAATATTTTGTTGAGTATTTTTGCATCTATGTTCATCAGGGATATTGGTCTGTAATTTTCTTTTTTGGTGAGATCTTTTCCAGGTTTTGGTATTAGAGTGATGCTGGCTTCATAGAATGAGTTTGGAAGTATTCCCTCCTCTTCTATTTTTTGGAAAACTTTAAGGAGAATGGGTGTTATTTCTTCCCTATATGTCTGGTAGAATTCAGAGGTGAATCCATCAGGTATGGGGGTTTTGTTCTTGGGTATTTTTTTGATTACTGATTCAATTTCGTCGCTGGTGATTGGTCTGTTTAGTTTTCTGTTTCTTGCTTGGTCAGTCTTGGGAGGCTGTATTTTTCTAAGAAGTTGTCCATTTCTTCTATGTTTTCCAGCTTGTTAGCATATAGATTCTCATAAGATTCTCTTATAATTCTTTGTATTTCTGTGGGGTCCGTCGTTATTTTTCCTTTCTCATTTCTGATTTTGTTTATGTGTGAAGATTCTCTTTTTCTCTTAATGAGTCTGGCTAGTGGTTTATCTATTTTGTTTATTTTTTCAAAGAACCAGCTCTTGGTTTCATTGATTTTTTTCTATTGTTTTATTCTTCTCAATTTTATTTATTTCTTCTCTAATCTTTATTATGTCCCTCCTTCTGGTGACTTTGGGCCTCATTTGTTCTTCTTTTTCCAATTTCAGTAATTGTGTCTTTAGACTATTCCTTTGGGAATGTTCTTCCTTCTTTAAATAGGCCTGGATTGCAATATACTTTCCTCTTAGAGCTGCCTTTGCTGCATCCCACAGAGGTTGTGGCTTTATGTTGTTGTCATTAGTCTCCATATATTCTTCGATTTCTGTTTTGATTTGGTTGTTTTAACCCATTGATTAATTAGGAAAATGTTGTTAAGTCTCCATGTATTTGTGAGCCTTTTTGATTTCTTTCTAAAATTTATTTCCAGTTTTATACCTTTGTGATCTGAGAAGTTGGTTGGTAGAATTTCAATATTTTTGAGTTTAGTAAGGTTCTTTTTGTGGCCTAGTATGTGGTCTATTCTGGAGAATGTTCCATGTGCACTTGAGAAGAATGTGTATCCTGCTGCTTTTGGGTGCAGACTTCTGTAAATGTCTGTTAGGTCCATCTGTTCTAGTGTGTTGTTCAGTGCCTCTGTGTTTTATTTTCTGTCTGGTTGATCTGTCCTTTGGAGTGAGTGGTGTGTTGAAGTCTCCTAAGGTGAATGCATTGCTGTCTATTTCCTCCTTTAATTCTGTTAGTATTTGTTTCACATATGCTGGCGCACCTGTGTTGGATGCATATATATTTTATAATGGTCATATCTTCTTGTTGGACTGACCCCTTTATCATTATGTAATGTCCTTCTTTATCTCTTGCTACTTTCTTCGTTTTGAAGTCTATTTTGTCTGATACAAGTACTGCAACACTTGTTTTTTTCTCTTTGTTGTTTGCATGAAATATCTTTTTCCATCCCTTCACTTTTTTTTTTTAATTAATTTTATTATCATTAATTTACAATTTCATGTGCAATATTACGATTATTAAACTACCCCTTCATCAGGTCCCCCCCACCAACCCCATTACAGTCACTGTCCATCAGCGTAGTGAGATGCTATAGAATCACTACTTGTCTTCTCTGAGTTGTGCTGCCCTCCCCGTGCCCCCCCAACATTATATCTGCTAATTGTAATGCCCCTTTTTCCCTCTCTTATCCCTCCCTTCCCGCCCATTTTCCCCAGTCCCTTTCCCTTTGGTAACTATTAGTCCGTTCTTGGGTTCTGTGAGTGTGCTGCTGTTTTGTTCCTTCAGTTTTTTTCTTTGTTCTTATACTCCACATATGAGTGAAATCATTTGATACTTGTCTTTTCGGCTTGGCTTATTTCACTGAGCATAATACCCTCTAGCTCCATCCATGTTGTTGCAAATGGTAGGATTTGTTTTCTTCTTATGGCTGCATAATATTCCATTGTGTATATGTACCACTTCTTCTTTATCCATTCATCTACTGATGGACATAGGTTAGCACCCACCATTTCTTGGCTATTGTAAATAGTGCTGCAATAAACATAGGGGTGCATCTGTCCTTTTCAAATTGGGCTGCTGCATTCTTAGGGTAAATTCCTAGGAGTGGAATTCCTGGGTCAAAATGGTATTTCTATTTTGAGTCTTTTGAGGAACCTCCACACTGCTTTCCACAATGGTTGAACTAATTTGCAGTCCCACCAGCAGTGTAGGATGGTTCCCTTTTCTCCACATCCTCGCCAACATTTGTTGTTCTTTGTGTTTTGGATGTTGGCCATCCTCACTGGTGTGAGGTGATATCTCATTGTGGTTTTAATTTGCATTTCTCTGATGATTAGCAGTGTGGAGCATCTTTTCATGT